>CM042755.1:12939177-12959726 GCA_022496165.2 Catalaphyllia jardinei
TGTAACTCGCTCCCTGCAGCGCAAATTTACATGTCATACCAAGAGCACATACGCGTATGTTTTAAATAGATAAGTGAGAAATATTTTTAACTCTACCTCGCGGTAAGAAGGACTCATCATACTTAAATCTTCGTCATGGGATTGTGGAAACTAATATATATTTTTCATTCATACATTCTATTATTAAGACTTGCGTTACTTCCCAATACGCTAGAACATAGGACAGATGCATTGATAACTACAAAAGTGAACAACTTCATTTTAATGATAATCTCCATTATAGGCTTGGAGACCCAAGAATCTCTTCCACTTCCTTAATTTTTCAATAACAGGAGATAAACTTATTCTATTTCGTAATAATGAGTAAGGTAATTAGTAGTGCTTCTTCAATGAACTGCATCCAAGGGACGCTTAGAATACTTTCCAATCGGTCAAGTCAGTTGTAATTTTTAGTATTTAAACGTCGGCGCGATTATCCAGCGAGTGGTCAACCAGTATTGCTGAAATACTACCCAGCAATGTGAACTGAATAATCTTGAAATTGCGATACGATCAACAAATAAGTTCAAACACACACTATTTACATTACCTGACAATTCCGTAAAGCACATGGCAATGATACAGAGAGATTTTAACAATCCGTACTGCTCTTCCATGTCCAAGTGATTCATAAGCGGAATCAATAACAGCTTATAGGACAAAACTTCCGCTCGTTAGAAATTCATTAATATTAGTTTTTATGTTTACGTGACTGACCTTTGCATCATGTGTCAGAGAGAAAGACACATTACTTTAAATAATGAACCGTCACGCTTTAAAACTCACTCAAGCAAATGGAAATTGCTAGCTAATTGTATGCTTAAAATTTCGAATGTTTTCACCCTCTGCTGAAACAGAGGCTCTTGTTTTCCGCTTATGGCTTTGCCTTCTCCTGGGAAGAGACTAGTATGAAGCATATAGAGCACTCAAAAACATAAAGGCCTCATGAAGGAAACACAAAAATAATCCTGCGCCTTGCGCTGCACTTGGTGGTGGCGATAGTGATAGTAAAGATGAGAAAACAAAATGAATTTGAGTAATAAGTTCACTAATTAAGTCATTAATTGCCAACGAGCCAGCCGAGCGAAAACGTGAGGCTGGCGAGGCAGCAGCATTATAAAGCCGTGTGCGTGAGTTGATTGAGTTGATTTTGGTACAGGGAGACGAAATCTCGAATGAAAAAGTTAGCATAAGGTAATGTAAGAGTGACTTCATCGGTGATTGTTTTCGAGTTATCCAATGACATCGCGGTATACTTGTTTAGGCTACCAGACAGGAAAAGGTGAGTGGAAATATAAATATATTCACTCGTGAGCGTTGTGCTTTTGCGTGTACCTTAAATTAGTGTTTTTTGGAGCCAGTGTCACAAATCTAGCAACTAATAGGCTAAAAAATCGCCCAGCGAAGCTAAAATCGCCCAGCGATGCAGTTATCGAGATCTGTTCGAAAACGGCGAGTGGTAGACGTGCCACAGTCACAGCTAGATTGTCAAAACAGTCAATTACCTTTAAAAGATCGGCCAGCACGCCTTTTAAGAAACAAAGACAAAAACACTTTAACATAGACACTATACACTCAGTCTGAGTGTGCTCAAAATTACAAATTTGACAGTCATGGCGAGCGTGCCAAAACAACAGTCAATTGTCGTGACAAAACCGGCCAGCGTGCCATAACTAAGGGAAAAAAAACATTTGAAAATATTGAAATATATTCACTATAAAAATAATCAGAGGGAATAAAAGCCTCTTTCCAATCGAGCTAGTGTGTTCGAAATCACAAATTTGATCGAAGAACGAGTCACACGACGTGTCGCTGTTAGTTTGTGCCGTCGTTTGTGCTTATATCCATTAGCGTTTACAAAAGTGAACAACAGTCGAAGCTCTGTTTGCCAGGAAGACACTATCTGTCAAGCTTTAGGGAACTTAGCAAATCAGTCTGGGTAGTCTTCCTATTCCAAAACTTCAGGGATCTTTTAACTGTGGCTTCGTTTGAAAATTATCCGATCAGAAGTGCTCAGTCCAAAGTCCACTTGCTGAAGTGCGTGCACCGTACCGAAGTAACAGCTAACGAAATTTATTTAGCTTCTTCTATTGTTTATGTTGTTAGTCGTAAATTACTGCAAGGGTCATAGTGGTTTGACTAATTTCGATTTTTCATGTGGATATCAAAAAACATTTTGAGAAAAAAAACAAAAAACAAACAAAAACATGTGAGTTTTGCACTGCTTTTTTGAACAATGATTCAGTTTAAAAAAATGTCTGTACTCTGGTTGCTTATCAATTTTCTCTTGGCACACAACTGTGCCAGTGTTTAATCGTTGGCACTCTACCGGCAGGTATTCCTAGTGATACATAACAGAAGGGAGAAATTAACGGACCACAATAAACGAACATTGGGTGTCATGACTGTCACGTTATTAGCTTCATGGTGGTCAACTTATAGTTAGCAGTGGGGGAAGTTATTTACAAAACCTTGTTCTTCAACTAAGGCTTTTCGGTCTTTTGAAACTGGAGAAAGGCTTTTGAGACCCACGCTTCATACCTCTTCCATTTTTAAAATTATGACAATGAAACATGGGAAATATATAGAACGTGCAAAACTGTTTTTGACCAGGTGCATAAAATTATGACATCATAAGTCTTAGAAATGACGTGATTATTTACAAATAGTCACCAACATCGTTCCCAGGCTCTCTAATATGATTGCTGCTTCCAAATTGGCAATATCATGACTCTACAGTCGCTTCTAAAACTTAAGATTACAATTACGTATGCCTTCTATCTAATAAACGCGAATGGAGTAATATTTTTATTAAATACTTTACTATGTCCACTGGCTTTTTATGATCAAGACGTTGCAGCTTGACCAAAAAGAAGCGACAAATTGAAAAAGGAGCACAACCGGCGGAGCATCGTTGAATCAGGAAACACGTAGAACGGGCGAAAGAGAACATTTCTTTGTAAATATTACTCGGCCCTCAGTCTCCGGTTAAGTGGCTTTGTCATGGTAAAATTACATGTTTGTATGACAAACGAACTTGGATGAAGGATAGATCAGAATTAATTTGCGTAGTTGACCATTATATTCCTTCGGATGTTCTTATAAATTGTTTATACGATTTGTTGTTGTTGTTTTTTTTCTCACCTTGCTCAATTACACGTACGTACTGTATGCTTTTTATACGAAAAATGTTTTTATCCTACATACTCAAGACGACGAGTCTCTACAAAAACGCATATTAATTCTTCAATAAGGAAATACAAGATAGGATTATGGGTAAGAGAGTTGCAATTTGTGTATCCAGTAATCTCACCGATACCACGTTCGGTTATTTGGTTATTTAAGTGACTTGACCTAGGTTTGTGGCCGAATCACTAAACTAGAATGAAGTTTACGTATCGCCTAACAGTTAATACTACTGCAAGTGAAGTATGATCCTCGCAGTAAATTTTCCAATTTAAGCAATTGGAAAGAAGACTGAAAAAAAATCAGGGCTTCAACGGGATTCGAACCCATGACCTCCGCGATACCGGTGCGATGTTCTACCAACTGAGCTATGAAGCCACACATTGGGAGCAAGGTCAATTTATTGGGTTCATATTTCCCGTAAGGAGTGAAATGATGTAAAGTGTATATGTAATAATTCATATTTGAACTGCGGTTGTAGATGCGGTTGAGCGCGCGTTGGATATGAGATGGTAAATAGCCAACGAGGCCCGTAGGGTCGAAATGGCTATAACCAATCTCATATCCAACAAACGCGAATGAAATAATTATTTTATAAATTCGATACGGTTGTATACTTATTATAGCTAAATTTTATAGGTTTTTAATTGTACAAAACGACTGGAAGTTGATGTGGCAAAAACAACAGCAAGTGGGAAGTCACATGGTATGCGCGCCGGTTGTAAACTTAAGTTGAACGAAAATTTGAAAGAGAAGTCGGCGAGTCTGCTGAACGCAAATTACCATCACCTATAATTTAAGGAACGTATGCCAAACGAAGGATATTCAACCTTGGTAAGAACGTTTGAAAAGCGTTTAAGTTTGGGTCATCGAGAAGAGTTTTAATTGTGCACTTGCACATAGCAGTTGTAAAAGTACATCGGAAAACTTTGATTATTCTCGACAAGAACTTTATCAGCGTTGCCTTGCTGTGGCTGACTTCGCATCAGTTCGAGCTGGATATATGCATCGAGCTGGATATATGCATCGGATTCATCTTCGCAAAACAAGGGGTTTAATGAGTCGTACAATGGTTCTGCACGCGTTATAAAACTGTTCAATTCCCAGCCAACCTATGCAAAACAAACAAGTATCAGGGGCATTATTTTTATGAAACGTTTTCTTCACGAATTTAGCTGTAGCTAGTATTTATCGATTTATAAGTAGAAAGGTTCTCTGGTGTTTCGCCGAGATGTCCAACTCGCTGTGATCGTGGCCAAAAGAACTAGCTAGAGCTAAATAGAAAATGGGGAATTTGGATAAATTTCGAAAAAAAGGAATACCTCGTGAGGTATACCAAAATTTTCGAAATTTCCGTACCATTTTTCCTTGTTTCGAAAATTTCGAGAAATATGGTAAAAGAAGATATTGTTTTCGGAAAAACAGCGAACGGCCTGGAATATATTGCCCTTCGACAGCGAGCGACAAAAAAATCATTCTGGCGGCCTTCGTGACAACGATGATAATTCGCAAACCGTGATATGCGAGTATCCAGATAGTCTGGAAAGATGTCCAGTCAGATGTATAAAGAGGCATTTGGAAAAGCGAAACCAAACTGCTCAGCTTTGTGGCAAAAGCCAAGAAACTACAGCACCGGCAAATTTAATGAAAGCGACGCGGTGTAGTACTGCAATGTCCCTTTAGAGAAAAACACCTTAGACAATTTACTCGGCCGCATGAGTAAGAAAGTTGGTCTGTCCACTCACTTCACATCGCACTGTATTCGGGCGACGTCAGTAAGAGGACAGGCCCAGTAACCATCCTCAAAGCAGCCGCGCTGGAGAATTCAAGAGTACAAAGTGTTACTGGCCACAAAAGTGATGCCTCAATCGAGTCATACCACGAAAGACCAACAATTCAGCAGCAGGTGCAGTCCTCGGCAATAAACAGCAATTTTGTAGCTCCAGTGAGGGCGAATCAAGCTAATGCACCGCTCAGAGTCACTACTCAGTCATGAAGTCCTCTTAAAGCACTGCAGCAAAACAAGAGCCAGGAAGAATTTTGTTTGATCAATCTACAGTCCAATGTCGGCGCTCAACAAACCAACGCGGCCCCGAACTTTAAATCGGCCTTTTTCAAAACTGTACTTTCAATTTTTATGGACAGTCTGCATAAAAAAGGCGTCTAAAAATTAGTCTTCCGAAGTCCTTGGTAAAACCTCCTTTGCTAAAGTTCGTGTTTTTAGAAAAAAATGAACTGTTTGAGGGCTGCGAAGTTGAGGTAGATCGAAAAAACAATGTGAATTTTCTGACAGTTATACCCTATTTTTTAGCCAATATACGTTGCGAATTATTGACATTTGTGACAGCCGGTACGCATGCATAAATATTTGATTGATGTGCATTAAGTGGGTTTTGACTATTTTTCAACCTGTGTGCGGAAGAAATTTAGTGGTGAACAACAAAGACAATAGAGTGTCTATGTCTCGGAACTATCGGTCTGATAGTTGCCCCTTGGAAATTTGATGTTCTTAAAACTAGTATCGCTTCTCGGGCAAATATTTGTTTTAAGAACATCAAATTTCCGCGGGGCAACTATCAGCCGATAGTTCCTCGACAGAAACACTATTATTATAATCGATAGTAAGTAGCGTAGCCAATCAGAGAAGGACATTCGCCGGTGATAGTAGATTTACACTAAAACTCGATAGAAACAAAGAAGTAGCACGAGCTTTTGACGTAATGATGGCGCAAGCAAAGCGAATTGGTATTTTGATGACCAAATTTTACAAGTTGTTTTCCTCTTTTCAACGCGCTGTTTTCTAAACAAATTAGAAAGGGTTCGGAAACCGACTTTAGGTTAATTTTGTCCGAAAAAATATTGATTCATACACCAGCTTTTCATTAGTGAGGTCAAAATGCTGCTGCTTACCAGGAATATTTAGAAAGCATACAAAGTTCGCAAACTGTTTTATTTAGACAATCGACCAAAATCCCGTCATTTCTTTCAAACTGAGAACCTGGCGCAGTCAAAACTCGCGCATGCATATCACCTTTTTTCCGCTCTGAACGCATAAACAGCAAGCATTTGGAAAAAAAAAATATGTAAGTTACCACCGGTAAGTTAGCTGCCTATTCTGAGCAATTTCTTTGATTTGGTCGAGGGTATAGAAATTAGAATATCCTAATCTATTAATTGAAAGCTGACGTATGTGTTAAAACTAGGTTTTTTAACGCTTATCTACTTGATTGTCGAGATACAGTTTTTAAACGTTTACAGCAATAAAAAATCACTCACCTAGCTTGCAGGACACAACACAAGGACTCGGGCTCCCAGAATATGGCTTGACTACCATGGTTAAACGCATCAGAAACTGAAGTAGTTCATCTGTCACGACTGTTGTAGTGGACTTCCTCGAGAAGTGAAGTATTCGAAAAAAAAATAATAAACAGAAGGAGGGAGGTCTTGCCGAAGTTGCCAAATATCAGAATAGTTCTCTCTCTTACAAATGTTCTGGGACGATACCTGGAAATGTTCAAAACTGGGGAACCTCTCATATCGAATTTTGTCTTCGCTTTGTCTCGCGATGTTTTATACTAGAAGATATTTCGTGGATTAGAAGAATCCACATTCTAATGAGCCATGTCTATATAAATGCAATGTATGACATGCACCTCTTTCTCAGGAAATTAATAATCAACTTATTGCTTGCTTTAAACTATCTCCTAGTGACTCAATGATCTTATTTCGGTTGTCTTTTGTTGTTGTTGTTGTTGTTTTTTTTTTTCGTTTGATTGTATAGTGTGGTATTCTTCTTTCCAGAAGCTGCAGTGTTTTTTATTGTTTTTGTCAGCGCCAAGAATGACGACCATCGGTCAGGTCCGTTTGCTTTTGAGCATGTGCGGTGTGTCCATTTATGAACTCGTGAATACGAGTTTATGATAGCGAATAAAAGAGATCACTCGCTCGCTCATTGTACATGTAATTCGTTTTGGTGGAGCATGTTGGCTAATTTGTTAACCTTTTCACTTCCAAGAACTGAAAGTTAATTCTCGTAACCAACACAAGCAATACCATACATTTCTTTGTTGCATAGTCCTGAGAATTTCATGTTATAACAAGACCATAATTATCCCGTAGTTGATCATTTTCCCCATTCTCATTACCTTTCTGCTTGACAGTTTATTAAAAACGTAAGCAGAATTTACTTACCAATCACTCCTGAGAGTCAAAGGATTAAAGGTTTAACATTGTTTTTGATAAATGATTAGCATTTTACGAGAGATTGTAATATCGTACGACAAGAAAAACGCAAGCCAACCTTATTTTAATTCTTTTCTGCACGTAGCATTTAGAGCAATTCTTGAAGCATTCTCCTACAATGCGTTATAAAGCAATCGCCAGAAGCACAATGTCATGTTCTTAATCCGACTGCGATCAAAAGGAGACGAATAAAATTTTAAATGGCCCAAAACCGTGAGCAAATGCCCAGCTACTGCCTGGAATGGCAGGAATGAACACTGCTGAAATTGACTAATACATTACACTCCCTTGAAAAAGTTCACTTCAAGATGGCGGAGCTGATAAGATTGCATGTAAACGCAGGCTAGTTTTTGAGCACGGCTACAGGGGGTTAACCCACCTACGGAATCATATTCCATGGTCTTATGTCCATTCAATGACATGTTCATTTCAGTTGTCACGCACTTTTATCCAAATGTCTCTTTGATACTTTGGCAAGCAACTGCTACATGCGTCATACTCAAGGCATACAAATCAATTACACCGTAGAATTCCAAATGTAACCAAGCCCCCCTCCCCCCCCCCCCCACCCCAACCTACGAAAAGAACGGCTCCTCGAAAGTTACTTTAATTTTTTACCTTCCAAAAGGACCCCGAAAGTAACGAATCACCAAAAACGAACCGGCCGTTTGAAATATTTCCTTTGAGAGAAACTTTCTGTTCTCAAGCACAATGCAGATGGAACAGTCTCACTGCAGGACTGAACACCTTGAAGAGCTATTTGGGATTTTGCTTCAAACTTAACTGAATGTTTCTTGAAAGTATCATTTATAAGTTGTATTCTAGCAGCAGAGGCAACTGATATACTGAAGTGTTTCGAAGCGTACTAAGTTGCATTGCAATATAGGGCTAACTAGAAAACCTATCGGTTCACTTAGCTCCTCAGCTCGCAGCCTACTGACTAACTAAAAGAAAATACTGAAAATGCTATTGAAACCTTATTTAAAAATTAAATTTAAACCTCAAATGAGCTGAATAAAACATTACATTACATATTACCCTACAGCACCAACGATTGGGCCCTTGCTTGTTTATACAGTCTGTTTCGTTTATGTGGGTAGTTAGGAACGTACGAAAAACGATACTTTTAATTTCTTGCCATGTGTTACGTGTCCGCTTTGTCTGAAAGGACTGTTACTTTGCAAACGCGTTTTAACCATCCGAAACGGCCACGAAAGTAGAAGCTCATTTTGCCTGCTAAAACCAAAAGTAACGGAAGTCGTTACTTTCGGAATTCTACGGTGTACATAATAGGGAGCCAACAGTCAGGAGCTGCTGACATAAAATTAACTTCACCTTTTTATTCAGGAGTTTAGTTCATAAAGCACTACAATGGATAAACGAATCAGATATGAGCAGCATAAACTCTTAATCTGCACATATAACGACCGGATTTCGGTGAATGGATGACTATAAAATCGGAACTGGTCTGAGGTCGTGATTTCTTTGGCCTGACCAAAAATGCAGGCAGCCTTCAGAACGAGACCAGTAGTTTTGCATTGTGGATGAGTGTAGCTCATTCCAGTAACTTTATAATTAGCAATATTTGCTTACGTAAACATAACACACTCTTTAGAACGCCCTTTAATACGACCCCCTCTTTATTATCACAACTTTTACGGCCAGAGAAAAGATAAAGACATCGGGCACAACCAATTCGTTAGCGTAATCATCTACTGCATTATGTAGTCTGGAACCATCATTTTTTAAAACATTAACGCTTTAATTAAAGACGATCAAAACACGTAAATATTATACGACTAATTTCAAAGGAGAACTAAGAAAAAGGTGTTAATTTAGAAACAATTGTGTACGTGTTCGCTGTAGTGTTTAAAGCAGAAGTCACTAGGGTGTCAAAATTAGTCATCTACTCATTTCACAGGTTACAAGAACTTTTAACTGTATCATAAATTTCCCTTTTTATTTTATGACTTAAGGACGTTTTCGCTAATTGTTTCTGCGCATCGTTACTGCGCACGAAAATATACACGCCACGTCATTCATCGATGCGCGCTAAGCGATAGAATAAGCAATGAGAGGATAGATGGCCATTGCAAAGGCTTGGCCTGGATTTTACAATAATGGACGTTCAGTGACCCGTATTTTTCTTTTGGTAAATCATTTTCTCTACTGATTTTCTACGTTAAGCGAAAAAAAATGAAGGAAATCTATCGATTAGAAGTCTAACTTTTTCTCACAATGCGCCATCAATTTCCGTTCTTTAAAGGTCTTGGTTTATCTGCGCGGTGGTTTCAGATGCCTCTCAAAAATTATAATTGTCTAGATCTGTTCGCTACGTTAATGGCTCTAAAAACGTGCTTATGCTAAATACGCAACGACGGCGTTCAATTCCAAATAAAAATACGAAAAATTAGCAGTCGTCGCCCACGTTCCGTAGACGCCGCAAAACTTGTTTTTTTTTTTCACGCTGTTGTTTTGCAGAGAAGTGTACGTGGTTTGAGGCTCAAAGGGTTTTTCGTTGCTGTAGTGTTTGTGAAAGAATGGAAGATTACAAAGAATATTTAATGGTGTGAGCAAATTATGCCTCCTTGCAACTCTATTGTTTGGCTATACTTTAAGGGTACTTGTGATGTCATATTAGTTACCATGGCAACGCACAAAGGCCACAAAAACGTTTTCCAAATTTCAGTTTTTGTAAATTATCTGAAAAAAATAATTCGATGACCTACCATTTTTACTTCTTTGCTGAAAAGTTTCCTAAATTCTTTAACTTTTCAGACAGTATGGAAAAAGGTTATCTAAGTAGAATTAAATATATTTAAAGAAAACGCGTTTCATGGCTTACAGAAAATTGTACAAGATAATTTTCCCAGTAACTTTTATATTTGAAGTGTCATCGTAAATGGTACATGTATACAAAAAGTCAAGATAGGTCACCGAGCAAGGTTTCGAGCTAAAAACAAATGTGATTTTACGCAGCATTTGACTTCCGGTGTGCTGATTTTGATTCATTCAGCTGACGCGTGCATCTTAGTTATGGCGTGTGTAGATTTCGTGCGCGTGTGCAGCGAAAGCCCCTTTCCAGCCTCCTTAAACTTCCTATTTTTAACAATTATTTACCGAAGTAGGGGTAAATATACAAGTGAATATTTGTTTTAGTATATACCACACAAGCTGAATAACTAGCGCCCAAAAGGGTGGCAGTATTTGTGACAATATACCAACAAAAAGACATTTTGTTTTTCTTCGGCCGCTCGGAGGTGAATAGTACTTGGCTAATTACCTCCCAGCTAGCCAATCAGCGCGTGAGAAAAGTACTATTCACTTGTGTGGTATATACTAATTAACTATAAACCCCTGTAAGCCATGCTGAGTTACGTGCGCCAATATTTCAAAATCAGGGCAGTTTTCCACACGCTTTATCTTTGAAACGAAGCAGGTGACCTCAAAGTTTTCTGGCATTTCTGACACAAGAAACTCATTATCTGACTGCCATACAAATTAAAAAAAAACATATAGGCAGGAAAATTTCGGCGCGAATGTCCTTTACGATTGTCGTAAATATCTTTTTTGTTTTTACTAGCTGTAGGCAAATTGACCTGAACTTGAGGTTCGTAACTCCAAAATAATTAGAAACTGTGAAGTTAAAAGATTAAAGATAACAACATTGGTTAAAAGCTAACATTTACACAGACTGTGAACATTTGAAAGCTTACCTAAAACTGTAAGATTTACTCTCTGTTCAGCAAGAATACTCCCATCTGTTTTTAAAGTAAACTCGATCTTGTATGTTCCTTCATCGTCTCTCCTGGCATCCTTGATATGTAATGTGGCTTGATCACTTCTATCAATCACAATTCGTGGAGTTTGGGGTTCACTATAAGTAATCACCCCCAAGACCTGAAAATAGGATTTTGTTCCAATTTTGTCATAGTTTGAAGTGGACTGATCAAGCTTTTTCCACCAAATGATAAACTGTGTATAACTCTGGAGCAGTTCATCAGCAGTGAGGGAGTAGGTCCATGCTAATGACACATCTTGTCCCTTTATTGCTGGTGTTGGGTTGGTTGGTTGTGCAGTCCAGTTAAATGACTCTGTAATATGAATTCGAAGTAAAAAGTATATAACAGACACATCTGACACGAGGATATGATTACATTACTAATGCACGTTACAAATAGCTAGATTTAGGAAAATCTAAAAGCTCTATAACGGTTTACACTTTTTTACTGCATTTAACAATGTCATTTCGATGCTTGTAAATTATTAGCGGCCAAAATATTAAAAGACGCAGAAAACAAAAGCGAAATATAAATATGGCAACTAATTATAAAAATAGTTTGTGGGAATAAAAGTTACAAGTGAAGTATGATCCTCGCAGTCAATTTCCAATTTAAAACTGGAAAGAAGAAGCCTGAAAAAAATCAGGGCTTCAACGGGATTCGAACCCATGACCTTTCCAGTTGCTTAAATTGGAAAATTGACTGCGAGGATCATACTTCACTTGCATCTATAACCGCAGTTCAAATATGAATTATTTCATATATACATCACATAACTTCACTGCACGGGAAAATATGAACTCAATAATTTGACCTTGCTCCCAATGTGTGGCTTCATAGCTCAGCTGGTAGAGCATTGCACCAGTATCGCGGAGGTCATGGGTTCGAATCCCGTTGAAGCCCTGATTTTTTTCAGGCTTCTTCTTTCCAGTTGCTTAAATTGGAAAATTGACTGCGAGGATCATACTTCACTTGCATCTATAACCGCAGTTCAAATATGAATTATTTCATATATACATCACAATAAAAGTTACGCCATAAAGTACAAAAATGCAAAACGCAGCGAAAGAAAAGAAAAATGTGTAAAGAAATATTACGACAAAAATTAGCCATGTGGTAAATTAGCCGACACCCAGGTTTCTTTCTTGAGTACTGTAGTATCCCGGGTGTGGCATATTTCAGCCAAGCGATCACAAGCGGTGAACAAACAAACTCAGGCTAGGAATCGTAGATTATACATTAAATTTGTGCTTTTTAAATTTTGTTTAAGAAATAAAAGAGGTCTCTATTATATAAATCTACTAGCGTTCTATCACGAATTCTTTTCTGTTATTGGTTACCATACTCGCTATCTTTTTAACAAATAGATTCCATGTTGCCGCGTTCCTGTTCAGTAATAGAACACAAAATGTGACGAGAACAAAATAAAAATTCCTAAACTGCAAGGTTTCCCATTCTTTTAGATGTACTGTGTTTCTATTTAAGCAATAGAGTATTTCTGTCGAGGAACTATCGGCTGATATTTGTACCGCGGAAATTTAATGTTCCTAAAACCTATATTCGTTTTAGTTCACCACTAAATTTCCTCCGATTCTTATTGGTTTAAAGCGATCACGTGGTGCAGTATTGTTCATCCGTGGAGATACACTGTCAGCCCATAGTGCCCGTCAGAGGAAAATACCCGGATGGAAAGCACTCGTCCGTGAAAATTTCTCTGTAAACAAGCGGGTTTTTGCAGAAAATAAACAAATGAAATTGCATTGAGTGGGTATTTGCCTGTTCCCTTTTTCACGTTTTACATTTGGCTTTAACGGCTTTCATCTAAAGCAAGTTGAAAGTAACTCAACATGAGTTTTGAACTGGCGTGCAGAAGAAAATGAAGTGGTGAACAAGACAATAGAGTGTTTATTTCTCGGAACTATCTGTCTGATAGTTGCCCCTTGGAAATTAATTAATTAATAATACTAGCATATTTACCCTTAAAGGTTCGCTTCTCGGGCAAATATTTGTGTTAATTAAGAACATCAAATTTCTGCAGGGCAACTATCAGCCGATAGTTTCTCGACAGAATCACTGTATTATTCAAATAGTGTCTCTCCGAGGATGAACACTTTTGCGTCACGTCATCAATTTAAACCAATAAGAATCGGAAACGATTTAGTGGTAAACTACATGTAAAAAAAATCGATAGGAACACGGGGAAAATGCCTTCATTTATTTGAGAAAACACTACGAGTCTACGACAATATAGATCACTTGTTTTTTTTATTTTCAGCCCTAAGCTTTATTGAATATATTTAGTCACCCAACCAACGCTTCATTTTATCTATTTACGCAGTATCTCGGTTTCCTGCCTAACTGCACTATTCTCAAAATTTTCAGTTTCCACGTAGGCAGTACTTAATCTCATTTTTAACTTTTTCTGTCAAATGTACGTTTTGTGCAAGGACGGATACAAACAATAACAACGAAACGACGTTTAAAAGACCGATTTAATGAACACCGCTATTCCATTGATAACCCTAACACCAAATCTAAACCTACTACAGCCGCAGAACATTTTCTGTCCTCTCCTAACCAGACTGCTAAAGATATGCAATTAATCCCCATCAAAAAATCTTTGCTAACCGAGACTCTATCCGTAAGGCCAGGAAGGCTTTTTAATTCAAAAAGGCAGAACAGTTGATCCAGATGGTCTGAACATCCACGAAGAAACATATTGTTTCCTTTCATTGTGAAATTTTATTACTTGATATAAAATAACATATGCCAATCTTTGATGTGAAGTATATGAAATAATTCATATAAATAATTCATATATTTGAACTGCAGTTGTGGATGAAAGTGTAGAATGATCATCGTTGTTAATTATTTGAACTGCGATGATCCTTCTTCCCTTTCATCTATAACCGCAGTTTAAATATGAATTATTTCATATACTGCACATTATTTCACTCCTCGCGTGAGATATGAACTCAATAAATTGACCTCGCTCCCAATGTGTGGCTTCATAGCTCAGTTGGTAGAGCGCTAGCATCGCACCGGTATCGCGGAGGTCACGGGTACATAGTACACCTTAAAAAATTGTTCTACGTTGTGTCGGTTTCTGCTTTTATATTCTAGATTAGTTCATTGTTAGTTAGATTATTCCCAAGGTTCCCTGTTCGGTCGGTCGAGTAATCTCATCTGCAAAAGGCCCGCATTTCATGTGACCAGATAAAAATGAAAAACGGCGATTCTCAAAATATGCGCACGCCTTGTGCACATCAGCGGAATTAACTAAGATGTTCACGACGCAATGACCAAGCAAGCGAAGAACTGGAAATTTACATATTTCGCTCATAAAGCTGCGTTAAACTCGCTCCCTGCATCGCAAAATTTACATGTTGTAACAATAGTTGTGTACGCGAATGTTTCATACAGACACGTGCGAAGTATTTTATGCTCTGCCTTGTGGAAAAAGGACTTTTCGTACTTTAATCTCTGCTATGGAAACTAATCTTGAATTTTCCATCAAACGCACTCTATCAGGAGTTCCGTTACTTCCTAGCATGTTACGACACAGGACAAAAACATAAATCATAGATGCATGAATAACATTTTCTCTTGATGAATTTTTTAAGTACTAACAAAAGTGAATTTCATTTTAATGAATATCGTTATAAGCTTGGGGACCCAAAAATCTTCTCTGCTTCCTCAATGTTTGAATAAGAACGGATAAAACTTATTATATGACATGTTTTAGGTGACAATGTTGAGATGATTTAATAGCATGTCAATCTATTGAATTCAATCATAACATTGAAATAACCTTCTATAGTCTTTTTGTGAATAGTGCTGGTCAAATTTGTATCAGGTAAGATACTAAGAGTCTGGTAGAATTGAGCTTATCTTAATGCTACAGAGTATAATCTAAGCAAACATGCTGGCAGAGTAACCCGCCATAGTATTTTGATGTGCTGAGCTCGAGTTCCATTTTGTAATACAATGACTGAAGTAACTAGTAACGTTTGTTTAATAAAGCGTACCAAAGGGGCACTTAAAACACTTTCAAATCGGTCAAGTCAGCTGTAATTTTAAGTAATTATACGTCGGTGCGATTAATAAGCGAGTGATCAACCACTATTGCCGAAATACTACACTGCAATATGAACTGAATAATCTTGAACTTGAGATACGACCAACAAATAAGTTCAAACAAAAAAATTTATATACACCACCTGACAATTCCGTAAAGCAGATGACAACGATACAGAGAGATTTAAACCATCCGTACTGCTTTTCCATTTTCAAGTGATTCATAAACGGGATCAATAACAGCTTATAGGACGAAACTTCCGCACGTTAGAATTCGTTAATAATAATTTTTGTGTATTTGTGACTGACCTTTGCATCATGTGTCAGGAAGAAAGACGCATAGCTTTAAATAATGAAAATAGTCACGCTATGAAACTTACTTTCTGAATAAAATAATGTTCCAAAGGCGAGAATCTTCAAATAAGAAAAATCACTGAAACCAAAAATAAACAACGCGCCTAACGAATATTTACTCAAGTTAATGGAAATTGCTAGCTAATTGTAGGCTTAAAATTTCGTATGTTTACACCTTCTGCTGAAACTGAGGCTCTTGCTTTTCGCTTATGGTGTTGCC
Organism: Catalaphyllia jardinei; assembly: GCA_022496165.2. Classification (NCBI taxonomy): domain Eukaryota; kingdom Metazoa; phylum Cnidaria; class Anthozoa; order Scleractinia; family Caryophylliidae; genus Catalaphyllia; species Catalaphyllia jardinei. The sequence continues at coordinate 12,955,078 of CM042755.1, forward strand.
TTCTCCTGGGAAGAGACTCAAAATAAGAACTAAATAGAGCATTCAAAAGACCTCAAAAAGGAAACAAATTTTTTTTCTGCGCCCGACAATAAACTTGGTGCTGGTGGTAGTGATAGTAAAGATGAGAAAACAAAATGAATTTGAGTAATAAGTTAACTGATTAAGTCATTAATGATATATAAAAGAGAGGAAAAAAAAAACGGACCACAAAAAAATTAACTTTGAATCTCCAGGGCAATGAATTGGACGTCATGACTGTCACCTGATTAACTTCATGGTGGTCAACTTACTGGTAGGCGTGGGAGAAGTTATTTACAAAATATCGTTATCCAACTAAGGATTTTCCGTCTTTTGAAACTGGGGAAAGGCTTTTAAGGTCCACTCTTTATACCTCTTCCATTATTAAAATTATGACAATGAAACATGGAGAATATATAGTACGTCCAAAACTGCTTTTTGATCAGATCCATAGAATAAAATTATGACGTCATAAGTCTTAGAAATGACGTGATTATCTACAAATATAAATAGTCACCAATATCGTTCTTAGGCTCTCTTGCTGCTTCCAAATTGGCAATATCATGACTCTAGAGTCGCTTCTAAAACTTACGATTACAATTAACTTCTATCGAATAAACACGAATAGAGTAATATTCTTAGTAAATACTTTACAATGTCCATTGATTTTTTTATGATGGAGATGTCGTAGCTTGCCCAAAAAGAAGTGACTAACTGAAAAGGGAGCAAAATTGGTGAGGCACTGTTGAATCAGGAAACACGTAGAACGGGCGAATAAGAACATTTCTTTGTAAATATTACTCTCTCAGTCTCCCTTGAAGTGGCTTTATCATAGTAAAATTACATGTATTTGTGACAAACGAGGTTGGTTGAAGGAAATATCAGAAATAATTTGCCTAGTTGACCGTTATATTCCTTCAGATCTTCTTGTAAATTGTTTACGGTTTTTTTTTATTTTTCACCTTGAACATTTACAGTGAAACAGTGAATTTCCATCAAAATCAAGTTTCATGTATGTTGTGTTTTGTTCTGTCACGCGTCTAGCGTTACTACACAGTTTAGCATTTTATTTCATCGCAAGGCATCATGTATTGATTTTCCATGTTATTGTCGGGGATTGTAATTGTCGCGTTTGCCGGTGAAAACCCTTTCTCGTTTCACCGCGAAAATTTACTTCGTATAAATCTGGTTACACTGACTGATGAAGGATTTACGTCTCGTTTGTTACGGAGAACAAGCTTATGGATCAGAGTCCGAAAGATCAGAACATGTTTGCTTTTTGTACTTATCACATACGGGGCAAAATTACTGAATGCTGATTGGCTGAGACAGAGGGCATTTTTTCTTAATCACGAGAGCACTTTTGGTAGTCAAGAGGGCATGATTACTTGATGCTGATTGGCTGAGCACGCCTGCATTAAGTTGGTTTCCCGCTTTAACTAAACGGATTTTCAAAAGGAATATCAGAAACGCATCGCTTCTGAGTTTGATCCAAACAGGGTTATTTCATTGTAACGTGAAAGAGAATCAACATGCAACAAAGCGCAGTCTTTTGGTGGAAAAGCAAAAGGATTTTTCCGACCAAAAATGGATTGATTCGCAGCCTGAAAAACGTTTGAGTGGGGACGGCTTGTGTTGCACGAAGCATAGAAATGGCCGCCAAACTGAAAGTTAATTTCTTCGTCAAGTTTGCTTCGGGTCGCCTTATTAGTATTATAGCTCGCCTTATCGGCGTAAAAACAGCATAGATTGTGTTAGTACGTGAAGTTTTTACAGTGGAAAGGACAGTTTTCGATTCAAGAAGTTATTTATGCTCGTTTTACGTCTTTCATCGATCCATGAAGTAGTTTCAGGCCGTTTCAAGCTTCGCAAAACAGGTGAATAAAATTAGATTGCTTTAAGTTTTGTTTGTAAAGATTTTGCTTTGAGTGAATTGAAACAAGTTGCTGTGTTTTGCTTACTATTATGGTAGGCTTTCCCCGTGCTACTGCTAGCCTGTTAAATAATGACAACCGGCAAACCTCTTTTTCGCGACAGCAAGACCTTGAAAGTTGTCCTTTGCACAACATTTTGCCCTTTATGTGATAAACAAGTAATCGCAAGTGCTCTCGGGCAATTAAGGATTAATTTCACTTGTATTTTCAAAGTTTTCCAAATTGCCCTCGTCGCTTCGCGACTCGGGCAATTTTGTAAAAACGTTGAAAATACTGGTGAAATTAATCCTTAATTGCCCTCGGCCCATGCGATTACATATACAAAGAAGGTTTTTGTCCTACATACTTAAGACGATGAATCTCTACAAAAACACATGCTAATTCCTCGATAGCGAAATACAAGACAGGATTGTGGGTAAGGGTTGTGTGTCCAGTCTTCTCACCGATAATGTTACAACGTTTTGTTATTTGGTTATTTAATTGACTTGACCGAGGTTTGTGGGCGAATCACTAAACTAGAATGAAGTTTACCTATCGCCTAACAGTTAATACTATTGTCATTGGAAAGCAGATACAGGTACACTACAACGCCAAGTAAAATTAAAGCACGAAAACATAGTTTATCGGAACCTCAACGGTTCCAAACTAAAATGGGCTTTTCCAAAGTTTGAATTTTCATTATAAAGCTCGATATTTTCTCTGGGCCAAAAACACCTTCCTTTTAAATGTATGATTTTTAACGACAGCAACATCAGTTCAGAAGAAAATACTTTACAGTTACCGGCGCACGAATGAGCTACGCCAAAAACCACTGTTTGTTTTAATAACAAGATTGTGAACTTCTTGCTGTCTCAGTAGGGCTTTCTTCTTGTTCAACTTCAGGTTTCTCGCACGGCAGCGGTCTAGGAAGGCACGCACATTTCGGTCATGGTCTGCCTGCCACTCAGCAGGTGTGTTGCCAAATCCAACGATCACAAAATCATCTGCAATCACTTCTACCCCTTTAAGCCCCTCAATGTGTTCTCGCATTTTGCGCTGCCAAACGTCCAGCGCACTATTGATGCCGAATAGCATTCGCTCCAAACGGTAGCGCCCGAACGGGGTGTTAAATGTTTTTAGACTACTAGACTCATCGTCAAGTTCCACTTGCCAGACACCATTACTGGCATCAAAAACACTGAACAGTCTTGCCCCATTCAGCCTAGTTGCAATTTCTTCAATGGTGGGCATCGGGAAATGTTCACGTTTTATGGCAAGATTCAGATCCCTGGGATCCAAACAGATGCGTAACTTGGTTTCCCCCTCAGCTTCAGTGAATGGCTTGCTCACCACTAGCATACTTGATACCCAGTCGGTAGGATGGTCAACTTGTTCAATTATGTTGGCAGCTACCATTTCTTCGAGTTTCTGCTGAACTCGCTCAGTCATCGCAACAGGTCGACGCCTGGGAGGATGCACCACAGGTCTGATGGACTCGTCTATTACAGTGTCGTACTGTCCGTCCTGCTTTCCTTGACCTTCAAATACATCTTCATACTCTTCCAGCAATGGCTCTGTGTCGGACTTAAGTACACTGACGCGTGGATCTCGGTCACTGTCGAGAATCTTTATCAAGTTCATTTCCAGCATTGTCTGCTGGGCTCATACCCATGGCCCCTGACTACATTGAATTCAATTTTGTGTGTGTTTCCTTTGCGGGAGACATATACTGGGGCTTTGCCCTCGATGGGTTGCTCATCTCCATTAGCTAAAACCAAAACTGACTTGCCACGTGCATTGAGGAAACTCAAGTGTTGATCGCCTGTCACCTTCTTGTACACATCCAAAGGCAAAAGATTACATTCAGCTCCCGTGTCCATCAGAAAACTTACATCATGACCTAAAAAGGGCTTAGACTCCTTTGATACAGTAAGGGTCACCATCTCACGACCTCTGTTTCCAACACTTGCAGCACTTAAATAGAATCGCTTTTAGACAGTAGACAGCTTGCCTTTTGCTGGGCACTTGCCAACAAAATGATTCCTCTTTTTACAATACGTACAAATCTGACCAAAGGCAGGGCAGCTGCGTCTTTCATGGTTCCTACCACAGAATCTACAGTTCTTGATCCAGCCACTGCTGACGGATGGGACATTTTCCGACTGCTCTTTCCCTTTCTCTTTCACAGCACTCAATCCAGACTCAGCAGACATAACTTTCATTTGAACAGCTGTACTCTCGGCGGCACGAGCGATATCTATAGCTTTCTCGAGGGTCAATTTCTTCTCTTTGAGCAAATTTTCACGTACCTTGGCAGTTTTAGTACCTGTCACCAGCCGATCCCGGAGGAGCTGATCAGGTGTGATGGACTCGAAATCACAATTTGCTGCAATTTGGCGAAGCTCCGTCAAATATTGATCAACAGTCTCAGCTTCCGGCTGATCCCGCGTAAAGAAAAGAAAACGTTTGTAAATAGTGTTTTCCCTAGGAATGCAATACTCTTCAAACTTGCTTACAACCGCAGCGATTTTCTTCGCGTCGTCTGGCGAAGCCCATGTGAAAGTACGAAACACCTTGTTCGCTCCTTTTCCAATTACTGCCAAAAGTGTTGCTACTTGGCGTGCTTCTTCCTCTTTATCTGGCTTCGTAGTCAACCTGTCATTATTCCAAGCAGAGACCCAAGTTCGCCAATTCGACGCTGTCGAACCGTCGTTTAGC
>CM042755.1:12964861-12977361 GCA_022496165.2 Catalaphyllia jardinei
ACAACATTTTCAACCCACCCTGTATACACCCGGGAGGCAACATTTTCTAAGACTCTTGCAAATCGACTTCCGGGATAACGGATCGACAAAAGGAGACACGATTCGTGTCGATTCGATCGAATCGCCTCCAATCGACAACATTTTCAACCCACCCTGTTTTATTTCTAATTCCCTTGCCAATCGAATTCCGGGATAACGAATCGACAACAGGGGAAACGATTCGTGTCGATTCGATCCGGTAGAAAGAATCGATAAGATTTTCACCCCACCCTGTATAAAAGCGGGAAGCTATATTTTCTAAGTCCCTCGCAGATCGACTTCCGGTTAGTCGAATCGCAAATACCACAGACGAATCGACTCTAGTTGGGTGTATTGGACAACCCTCCTTATGAGGTACTAATTGGTAACAGTCCGTGTTATACCTAAGAGCGAGGTACTGAGCATTCCGTTTGAATCTTCGGAAGGACCAGATTTGATGAGTCCTCGATTTGATAAGTGACTGATCAATTATTGAACTACTGTTAAGTGATGTTGGGCATAAACTTTTCTTTTATTTGGTGGCTCATAAAGGAGCCGTTTGTTTTAGTGAGTGTCCCGTTTATTGTGGTATATCCATTAACTATGGGTATATGGAGGGGGGTGAATAGGGGTATGCGAAAACAGAAGTATCCGAAAACAGAAGGGTTAAGGTTTAAAGGTAAACTGGTACATGTGAATGCCACTGTTAATTTTGCCCAAATGTAAAGAAGGCAACATGCTTGATAACTGTAACACAATACAATTCCAATAACAGTCTCACACCTAAGTCTAATGAACTTCTTTCGAGAAAAGAAATAATTTGGGTGAACTCATTAACATACCGACTAAGGCTGAAGAAAAAGATCTATAACCCAAATTTCGTTTAGGACTCAAGATCCGAACATAAGACAGGCACAATCCGGAATCCGCGTCAAAAAATTACAGCTGATCCACGATCTAGTTGAGTTTTCAAAATCCGCCAGCCCGCTTGATTTATCGTAAAAATCTGCAATCCGTGCGATTTTTACGGCTAAATCCGTCGATCCGAAAACCTATTCATCCCTCTCTATATGGTGCGTTCAGGCTATGATTGGTTCTTGTTCACGGTTTTGGTTTTCCGTTCAGAAGAAGGAGCTTGTTGTGGTCGATATCGAAATAGAATCATTTGCTGTTTTGAACATCCGTATTCTTCCCAACGAAATCTATTTGGCGACTTTTTGTGGCGATTCGGCCTAATATTGAGCCAACAGAGTCCACTCGGTAAACAAAAGCAGAGCACAACCATTACCGATGAAGAATAATGCCAGTTTAAAAGTTTTGGTGTTCCCCTTAGGCTTCTTCCAGAACACAGCTTGCTTATCCTTGGGCCACAACTTTAACTTGAAAAACGCGTTTTCGTTCACATCTTTCGAAAAATCTCTTCGTCTCTCCGACACCTCTTTCTTCGAAAGAAGACGATACATGCGATACATCTTGAGAGCGGCCATTCTACGTGTGTCATTTTTTTCCCAAACTGGTTACAACAGCCTCCACTGTGATATATATACAGCTATCATTAAAACAAAACAAATTTTTGGTTTCTTTATTATCCCGTAGCGGAATCTTTATCTCCCTTTTCATTGTTCAATGACAGTACCTTTTTTGCAGTTTACGTTTATATCTTGTTGTTGTCATCGCTCCTTTTAAACAAATTCATCTTGTTATAAACATACATGTAACTACCTTTTCAATTAAATTTATCCCGCTTTCTATTCTTTCGCCCATTTACTATGTACTATTTGCTTGTTGCCAGCATCATAGTTAGCATAGAGTGAATGTTATAAGGCAAATAATTGAAATACAGATCCAACATTGCAATTACAATAGATAAAAAAGCGCCGCACGCACTCTGCAATAAATATTTGTTTATGGGTAACCGATGGGATTTTTATTCAAGACTTCCCTTTGTTTGAGCCCAGTGCTGTTTTTAACAAGAAACTTTGGTAAACTTATCTTAGTAACAGCTTCCTGATACCCAGGAAAATTACAGGTGTCTCAAATTGTGCTCTCGAGGAAATAAAATCCATACCAACCAAGCTTTATTCGCTTTATACAGCCTAGTCGGTCAGATTATTGTTTTCGGCTGTGTCACATACTCGCCATAATTATAATCATTAAGTTTTTGCTTGGGTTTGTTATTTTATTTTATATATATTTTTTAATTTTTTTTTTATTTTATTTTATTTTTGCTTGGGTTTGTTTGTTATTCCAGTATCACCCGGCTCCTATGACACGTCATAGTACCTTCGGGAGTTATATGCGGAGTTATGAATTACGGTCGTTTCGCCCGATGTCCTGTTCACCCGGAGTCGTTTCGCCCGGAATATGAAGTCGTTTAGCCTGGACTGAGAGTCAATTCACCCGATGTATATTTTATTTTGTTTTTCAGTAAGGGAGTATTTTTAACAGACTGTTAACAGACTTGCGATGATCGATCATCACCTTTAAGCCGCCATCTTGATTCATCCGATTCATACTCGCGCGCTAACAAGCTACGATCAGCTCAGTTCCATTTAATCTCGTCAACGGTCACTTCAAATTGTCCGTAAACCATCTGCATCATTTAGACAAAAAAAAATTGGGTGAGTACTTCATAAAACGCAAACTATGACGACATATAGACCAAGTTCGACACAGGATTGACCTACGTGAAAACGCACACCAAGTATTTTGAAATAACTCCTCGGAAGTTGCAAGACTAGCGTACAAAAAGAACTAGACTTCCAACAAGTCGAGTGGACTTTTACTAAGGCCGCGTTTACACGGGTCCGGACAAATTTTTGCACGGACGAATTTTGTTCCTGGAGCGCCTGTTTACATGGATCCGTGCAAATTCTGTTGCAGTGGTGTTTACACGGTTCCGTGCAAAGTTTAGACCCGTCGCGCGGTATTTGATTCCAGGCCATAACCGCGCTATCTGAGCAAAATGTTGCACGGTTCGGGTGTTTACACGAGACCGTACAAATATGGAACCGTGCCGATCAAAAAGTTGACCTGCTTTTTTCAGGTCCCAAACTTGAACACTTAGCCGTTCAAAAATTCGTTAGTTCCCCCGGTCCAGTGTAAACGCAAGGTGGAACCGTGCAAGTTTTTGTCCGTGCAAAGATCTGTCCGGACCCGTGTAAACGGGATCTAAGACGAGTCGTGACGAGTTGCCGACCTCTCCTACCCTATCCCATAATCTTAATGTATTTTACGCTAAATATCTCGCAACTAGACTTATACGTCGAGTGGACTTTTAACGAGTTGTGACGACTCGAGTCGAGTCGAGACGAGTCGCCGACTTTTCCCACCCTATCCCATATCCTTGGTATATTTTTTACGCTAAGTCTCTCACCACTAGACTTCTAATAAGTCGTGTCGACTTTTACCAAGATGAGTCGTACGACTCGAGTCGAGTCGAGTCGCCGACTCTTCCTACCCTATCCCATATCCTTGGTATATTTTCCGCTAAGTCTCTCACCACCAGACTTCTAATAAGTGGAGTCGACTTTTACAAAGACGAGTCGTGACGACTCGAGTCGAGTCGGGTCGCCGACGTTTCCTACCCGAGTAGCTGTCTATTCCTACCCTTTCCCTTGATGTATTTTACACTAAGTCTCTCGCCACTAGACTAGACAACAGGTAACGGATCAACGAATATTGGAGAAGTTATTATGCCAAGAATAAGGAACGGATCAGGCAAAGACTTTGTGACCAAAAGCAAATAAAACTAGGCCAGAATATCGTGCGTTTTCGGGCCTGGGACAAAGAGTCTGAGAAACTGGAAACGAGTCTAGCTCCCAACACTTTGTGGAGTACCAACAGTCAAGACTTAAAGAGTTAGACTTCTCATCAGTTTTCCCTTTGGAGTTCATGTTATTATTCAATGAACATTATAAATACTCAGACTATTTGCACATTTTTAAACAATTTAATGACATAACTGCGGGGTATACCCCCTCATCCTCGTCTTGTCATTGTTTGTTAACCACGTGATATTGCGTACCCTATCTTCGTCTTCAGTGTTTGTAAATGAAGTTAGATCTTTACTTCAAGCGCGAAAAGTTTGAAATTCCTATGATGTTATCCTCAAGGGTTTATGTACAGCTTCTAAACATACGCTTTTCGGCTTTAATTATTGATCAAGTTACTTTGAACAGCAACGTACGTACAGTACAGGTGCCAGAAAGCAACACGAGATATTGTTTCGTGAACTTTAATTGGCAAAGTGCTGGAACAGTTGCCGTTTTTTTAGAGTTGGCAAACTTGTACCAAAGAAAAAGTGATACGAAAGACCACTGCATTTAAAAGAATTCGGACACATTCAGTGCGAGCAGGTTACACGGAGAAAAAAATATCACGCATACACGTCTCTAGAAAAAAGGTCCTAGAGTAGATAATGGTTGAAATATTCATGCCAATACGAAATTACTCATCCCCTCAAAAGTCAAACGGTTCACCCTAACAGCAGAAAATGTCCGTTCTAGAATTCGTACAAACATTCACATTTTTAAAACGTCATTAAGGCATGAGCGCCGGCAAAAATCAGAAATTTTGAAAAATAAAGTAATATATAGTCTTTTAGTGTAGTCATTTCTTTTAAGAATAGGGGCTGTGGAATAACTATCAGGAGGCGTAAAGGCTGCAAAACTAGAGGGGCAGTCCGGGTACTATGTTAATTCTCATCCTTAGGGACAGGGGCAACAAATAAATTTTTTAAAAAAGTAAAGAGCAGTTTATAATTTTTCTTTTTTTATGAGCGAGCTGCCTTTAAGATTCCAATAACACTTATGTCTCATTAAAAGCTGGTTTTTACTAGCGGCGGAGTCGAAGTCGTAGTCATAAGAGAACTTCTGATCTAGTAAAAATCGAAAATCGGAGTCGTAAGCGCAGTCATAACTCGTCGAAATTAGAGTCGGAAGAAACAGAGAGTGTCCATTTCTTCCGATTCCCTTTACGACTCCGTCGCTTATGATCCAGTGAAAACTAGGTGTTCCCGCGAACGCTCGCTCATTCACACTAGCGCCGTCCGTTGGGACGGGCGAACAAAACACTGCACGCTGTAATTTAGTCTTAACTAATTAATATTCGAATCGGTTGTGCTAAAAGTTAGTTGTCGTTTTAGTAGTTGCAGAGTTCGGACTAAAAACAGTACGTTTAGTCGCTGCGTTTTCGTTTCGAATTTGTATAGCTGTAAAATTTCGTATCGTCGAAACACTAGGTTTTCGCAGTCGGAAGCAGAGGCGGAAGAACCAAGCAAGCGCAAGGCCCGGTTTATTTTACCACTTCTGCTTGCCACTTCTTTTCTGTGAATTCTCATATGTCGAAGCTAAAGGCTACCACGCACTAGCCGATTTTTTGTCGCAGCACTGCAGATTTTTTGTCGGGGTCAAATCGGATTAAAATTTGTCGGAATATCAGCTTGCCGCACACTAGCCGATTTTTTGTCGCGACTAGCCGAGTTTAGGCATGGGGCCAAGTCGATCTCCGCCATGTTGGAAAAGACGCTTGTCCACTTGAAGAGAACAGTGCTGACCCAAGAAGTCCTTAGGGTCTTGCTTAATTGTAGCAGATCGTTACCATGGGAACGAGTAATAGAAAATGTTAATGAGATGGTCCTAAGAATGAGCACTCGGGCTACAGCAAGAAATTCAGATACGAGGTTGTCGACTCGGCCCACAAAGCATATAGAGCGAGAAAGAAAGCTGATCGACGGCCCAAAGAGTGGAGAAAAGAAGAACGGGAACAGGAAAAGATTGAAACGAAATCCAGTTGGTACAAACGCGGCGGAAGTGAGGCAGTAATCTTCGTGCCAGCTATACACCGAATTTACAGCTACAGAAGAAGTATCAGAAGGGGATAAAGCGACAAGGTTTCAAGATCAAAGTAGTAGAGAATACGGGTATTGCAATTAAGAGATTGCTCTAGAAGTCTGATCCGTTCAAACCACGGCATTGTTAGCGAGAAGACTCCCCAGTATGTAGAATAGAGGGGAAAGAACCGTGTAATAGAGAACGTGTGACGTATGAGATTAAGTGTACCGGGTGTAACAATATCTGAGGGCATTAAGATTAACAATGTAGAGGAAGATTTATTGATTAACTCTAAAAACGAATGGAACTATTTTCAAATTATGGGTGCTGTAGTCACGCATGGGCGCGTTGTCCCACCGAGATGAGATGCCTCGTGATGGCGTATATGAAGTCTGAAAAAGCGTGGACCTTGTCAATGTCTCTTACATGAACGATGAACGTATTTTTAAAATGGCAAACGACTGACGAGGATCGTAGATCGAAATATATATCGGACTCCCAAGAATTTATAAGGTTTTGTTTTTTAAGAACACCTTTTTTACAGTCCTATTAGGTTAGCTTAGTGCGTCGAGCGTGTACAAAAGACGTGTTGTCTAGTTATTCTCGCTTGCGACTGCGACAATGCAGTTTTTACTTGATCATAGGCGACGGAGTCAGAAGCAGAATCAGTGTTCAGCTTCCGACTTCGTCCGCTTCTGATTACGACTCCGTCACTACTGAAAACCGGCCTTAAGAATGATACTTATTTCTCTTATGCTGTTGTTAACAAAATTACTATCAAATTGCAATACGACTCATGACTCATGCATCTTCTTAGTTGTTTTGTTATTGCTGTTGTTATCGTTATTGTTATTGTTATTATTACTATTATTATTATTATTATTATTAGTATTATTAGTATTAGTATTATTATAATTAGTATTAGTATGGCGCATCTGAATATATTTATATAGATATTTGCGCCTTATAAGCTTTTAAATTAAATTGAATTAAATCTTTTAAATATTAACATTGCAAAATATTAATATCAATCAAAGATTAGTAAGTAAGAGAGCGATTAGTATGTAAGAGAGCGAATCTTCCTTATAGGCCTTTTAACCAGGGTAGACCCTCTTAAGTTATTTTTATACATTGTACCCAGTTCTTCCGCAAATATTACTCGCGTGTTGCGTGGATATTTTCCTGGAGGATCTGTTTTGTCGTTTTGTGTCAGGGGAACGCTAAGGAATGACTTCTTCAGTATTTTTATGACAAATAGGGGAGCTTCTGCTCTCGGTATGCTTTAATACATTTCGATGCGTTAATAGGAGTTGAAATGAGAGACGGATGTCCCCTGTACAAACAATAACAACCGAATGAGCGACAGGGAAATGTTTAGAAAAACGAGTGCAAAGCAAACAAACGCCAAAACACAAGCTAGGCAACCGAAAAAAAAAACAGAAAGTGCACGGAGACGCTCGCTGCTCAAGCAGCAAAAAGGAGTTTCAGCAGCAACGGTTACAGCACCAAAGGCAGCGTCCTTTAAAAAACGAATTAATATTCAACGTACGAATCTCGCGGGAATTTAGATTCACTTCGTTTGCCTATACTGTCAGAAATATCCCAAACAGAACATGTAAGAAAGTGTAGAAGGCTTATATTTAAGATATATTATTCATATAAATAACTTGTTTTCTGCACGTGTATCTGCACAGAATTGTGTTTTCAACACGTCAATAGAAAGCCTAGTAAATGTAGATTCTTAAAAAGAAAATTGCGATTTGGTGGGGGATGAAATTGTTACCAAAAAATTTGAAATGGTACTAAAGAAGAAGGAAATTTGTACTAAAGCGGATACATTAAAGATAATTAGATATTACGTTGCAGCATTACTTAGGAGAGTCGATGAAATGTCAGTTTGTTTAGTTCTGTTTAGGCCACAAACTGGCGTATTCTGTGGAAAAAATCCAGTCTGGTCGATGACGTATCGATTCATTATATCTGAGTGAACGATAAATTTGCACATTGTAATAAGCCCTAATAGCATTAGTTGTTTCTACGCTTCGTCCATGACTGAAAATACTATATAAATTAACACATCGCTCATTACATTATCATTATCTGCCCATGCCATGTCCCCCGTTTTACTTACCTCGAAACAAAGTGACCATGCTAGTGAGCTTGTGTTTATAATTTGCAGTGACAAATGAAATTAATGCACTTACTTAAAATCCTCAAATAAACAACTTTCTTCCTTCTGAGCATTGGAGCATTTTGTTTATAGCTGCGTTGACTACCTACCATCGTAGCCTACGGGCAGACTTCCGCTTGTATTCCGCGTGAACTAAAGGAAATAGTAAGCGTCTGCACGAACACCGGCGGGAATACACCAGACTTCTGAAGATCTTGTCCTGCCTAACACCTACTACTGGCAAATAGATCTAAAAAAAAGGCTAATGATGAAGTTAGTTGTGAAGGTGGATTATAAAGAAATTAAAATCTAATTCAGTACTTTATAGCTAACATATTCATAACTGCTGATTAATTAGAAACGCGAAAGATTCTTTTGTTTGATTTTTGATTCTTTATTCGTCTCAAAGTGTGCTATTGTTACAGGTGACACTATGATTCAGCTCAGAAGGTCACGCAATCCCTTCGGTGTTTTCTGGATGTCCCTGATATAAAATAGCTGCTACTGACCTAAGAAGTTTCTCATCTCTTCTCGTTGCTTGATATGAGGAACAAAGGCTGTCAAAGAAACAGAATCACTTCTGTGTTGCAGTTTTCTTGAAGTGGAAGTCGCTGAACATGATGAATCAGTCTCGTAAAGTTACTTACCTATGGAACAATATTTTCACAACTGAACATATCAGGTACAAGTATTGCACCTCTGTTTCGTTTCAGCGTGGTGTCTTGAGTTGCTGGTATGTAATGCTCATGCTCGGTCGAAAGTCGATCGATATACCATTACATCGCTTTGGCTTGACCATACATCGACGACAATAGATCGACTACTAACTGACAGCATTTGTAATGAGGGATACCTACGTTTGGTAACACTGCCTGTATCTCACTCCCAACTTTCCATGGGAAAAAGCAATGAAATACTTCCGCATTAATTGGACATTGAAAAGCATGGGTTAAACGTCTCATTCACAAATCAAATGAACTCAAAGAAAACGTTTTCTTGCTTCATTCTCACCTCTACGCTGGTTCAAGATTTATATTTTTTTTTACCCTAAAGTAAGAAAACCTATGTTATCGTTCTCCAGCAAGAAGTAACCTCTCTGTGAACTGTTGAAGACATGTAGCATCAGTTGCTGCAACATAGATACAAAAACACTTCATTGGCAACCCAATGATAATTTTTTGAGATCTAACAATAATTATAGATCTAACAATAATTATACTGATTTGAAGGGAGTTGCATAAATGCTGCATTCCCCTGAGTACCGAGGTATAGACCGGTTATACCGAGACGTGTTAACGAAGTGTAAGGGGCGAATAAGATGGCAGAAGAATTCTCATAGCAAGCAACTTTAAAGCAGTGTACACTAGAAGTGTGCGGCGAGAACTGAGAACTTCCATATTAAATGCATCCAGTTCTTCTCTGGTATTTAGTTCCTTCCTGGTCAGGAAATAATGAATTATGTTTGATTTTTAACGAAAAAGAATGAGTCACCTGCATGGCTTCACCAGGTGATTTTCAAAGTGATGTCTGAAGGGTCTCGAATTAATTATGTAAACAGCTTTGATTACCTTTGCAACAAGCAAGATTGTTTCGAAAACATTTTACTGACCTTTCCAGAAAGCGGATCATGAATTTGGCTTCATTTTAAAGGTGTACGAGAGCCAGCTGAAATTATCGCCAACCGATATTTTCGGTTTTTCAAGAGATTATGGAGTACCAAGGGTATGTTTTCAAGAATAGCAATTTCCTTTTGATGCGTATATAGGGCGCAAAATAACCAACAGATTGATGAAACAATAACATAAAAAAAAGGAAAAGCAGTTTGCTTTAGGTGAACAGTTCATGAAACGGCTTTTTTTTTTTGCCAAATGAAATAATTTCCCTCAACTGACGTACTAAGCGTTTGCAGTTGGATTTGAACACCGGTAACACGAAAGTATACCGATTAGAGACAGGATCAGAAACATTTATATGAAACAACTTCAGGATCCTGAAACGTGCGCGTCACTGGCTGGCTACACGAAGTGATTTTAAGAACATAAAAAATCGGGAAATTAGCGGTCATGGGTATTGTGACAACTGTTTTCAAAAGAGGAAAAACTGTTACTGTGCCATTCCTTTCATTTTTTACAAAAGACATGGATGGATCATGAACCACATTGTATCAAATTGTGTAACACTAGGATGAAAGATTGCTTGAGAAGTCGAACAATTTTTGAATCATTCAGGTATCTTGTTTGAACTCCAATTGCTGGTTTTCAGTTTCACTCCATTCAAAATAGATCAAAATAAAAATCAAAACCGTTCAATAGAAGTTAAATATGGAAAGCCCCTCAGGAAGATTCAGGTCACAGCAATTTTACTTAAGCAAGATATGCGGAGAAATGTTTTACCCATCGGATGGGCTCCAACATGGCGGCCGGAAACCAACTGCAGAAACATTTTACTATAAAAGCATGAATTTATCTCTCTGGGAACTCAGGAACATTAAAAAAATGATACTTTTTCTAATACATGAATTGTTCAGATAGCCAGATTCCCCGAAATGAGTCACTTTTTTAACCAACATGACAACTCTCTCGGGCGTCATGTAAATGCCGCGTCAAGCAAAATCTTAGAAATTCAAGGGCAGTCTATCACAAAACCAAGGACCCATTCTGAGCGAAAATGTATATGAATACTAGTTTTCAGCTGCTCTTACATATCATGAAAGTAAAATCTCTGGATGATCAATAGTTTTCTAGTTTGATTTTTAGTGACGTCATGTAAAAAACCCCAATGGTCATGCAAATCATTTTACTTCTGATGTGTAACGAGCTGTTAACTATGGCGGACCTCAAGACAGTAGTTTGCTATTTCGCCGTTTATCTTCTGCGCCTCGTTCCTAATTCATGTAAGTGTACTTATTAATCCCACGATTAGTCAAGAGGGATCTAAGTGTTAACAGTATTGATTCTTAACCACTTTACCATTACTGTTACCGTCAAGTAAACAATCGATAATATCGAATATGGACTAGTGTACATTTCTCGAAGTATTTATAAATCAATTAGGAGATGGCGTGCAAAGTATAAATGTATGAACATTCTGGAAAATAAGCAAATGTTTAATCTTGCCTAGTTATCAAGATGCCATGCATACACAACATTAAATGTTAGCCTTTCACTGTGATTTGATCTAATGTGATTAACGAAAAAAACTTATTAGTGATCGATGACTCATTCAAATTCTTTATATGGAAAGGAATGTCAGAAATATATCGAAACCTCACAATGTCACAAGTTAAAGTACGGACCTCACACATCTAGTTGCTTTCTTTTTCCGGGTAACCGAAAAAAAAAACGTGCACTCCAAATAAGTGCACAATAAGTGCACTCCAAACTAATTAGATCCGCTCAGTACAACTTTTAATTAGATATTTTGGTAAAGTTGAATACTAATTACTTGAACAAAATGACCGCTAGCCCTTCGTCGGAGCGCATCCGCTCCGAACAAGGACTAGCGCTCGAAACGTCAGCTTCCCAATCTCTTTACGGTGGCCAATTCAAATTATCAACTCAGTTGATAAAACCAAATTATCTTGTAATACTCCCACCGATGCAGCACCACAATTTCTTTAGAC
Source organism: Catalaphyllia jardinei (assembly GCA_022496165.2). NCBI lineage: Eukaryota > Metazoa > Cnidaria > Anthozoa > Scleractinia > Caryophylliidae > Catalaphyllia > Catalaphyllia jardinei. Next base: position 12,976,506 of record CM042755.1, read on the forward strand.
ACTTACCCCCTTTACAACTTTTAACTATCCTGTAGAAGACATTTTCTTCATGTAATTAGTATTAAGGTTAGTCTTCATAATCATCATATGCAACGCTGAACAATATAAACGTTAATCGATTGCGAACGTTAACAATCGAGTGGTTAAAAGAAGACACCACACTGGTAGTTTTAATGACGTTATTCTTAAAACGCATGCCATTTTCACTGACACGAGGGAACGGTTGCTCTGTAGACACATTATTAGTTCACTGCCTATAGATTCTTCGACTAAGTTTGATTGCAAATTCAACGAAATAGAAATATTGATGACTGTTTGTTTTGTGACTAACCGTTCGAATGCAGCGCCTACATGTACAGGCCTAAACTCATTTAAACAAAGATAATTTTAAACCAAAGTAAAATCTAGGCGGAAGATGGCAAAACTTCATTGAAAATCATCTCCGTAAGCCAGCTTAGAGCTTGCTAATGTGGAGGAATATCATTAAAAAGAGATGAATCTCATTTGCATTTCAAAACCTCCCCGCATAAGCCTCAGTTGCAAACTAGTTCCAATCCAAGACCGAGAATCGAATATTGTCTATTTCTTTGGCATAGCATGGGCGGTCTTAAGAGTTTTCTGTGACACTATGTATCAAAAACAAATCATTCTCCAATAATTTGGCGGCTGCATGCATGAAGTTGACCATTAATCTATGATAAAGAAAAATGGAAATGATCATAGAATGATTTAACTTGACAATTGGATCAGTTTTTAACTTAAGATTTCTTAACGCGTGATAATTTACGACGATACAGCTCAGGTCATCTACCGCGCATGGAGATCGAGAGCGCGCAATCTAATTGTTTCAGTGAAC
>CM042755.1:12982361-12990938 GCA_022496165.2 Catalaphyllia jardinei
ATGATGGATTTAACTGCGTGGTTGTGAGGGTGAAATGTGAGAGTGAATGGAATTCTATTGTTATTCTCCTTCTGAGACGTTTGTAGTGCTGACTGCCGATCAATTTGTTGGGCGCGATGATGGCCTGCTTCAACAACAGAGGCAGGATAGCCACGTTTGTCGAAAAACTCGCACATTTCCTCTGATTTTAAGGAAAAATCAGAGTCTTCACTACAAAGGCGACGAAGTCTAAGAAATTGAGAATAAGGAATGGAATTCTTGACATGTGATGGATGTGAAGATGAATACAACAAATAACTATGAGAATCTGTGGGTTTGTAGTGCACACTGGTGCATAAACCGTTGCCTTCGACAAAAACTTTAATATCTAGAAATGCTAAAGAAGTATCGGAAATTTCCCAGCTATATTTAAGAGCCGGATGAAACGAATTAACAGCAGTTATAAATTGATTGAGTTCCTCTCTGGTGGAGGAAGTGGCGCCGACACAGTCGTCAATGTAGCGACGGTAGAGGTCAGGTTTGGGGCCGTTGTATTGATTGAAAAATTGGTGTTCAATACGAAAAGATTGGCGTAGCTGGGTCCCATTTTGGTACCCATGGCCACATCATTGATTTGTTTATAATAACTGTCGGCGAATGAAAAACAGTTTAGTGTTAAAACTAGTTCAGCCAAGTGGAGCAGTGTTTCCGAGCTTGGTTCCTTAACAGTACGTAAATCAAAAAAAATGTTTGAGGGCTAGAAGACCTTCGCCATTAGGGATGACGGTGTAAAGAGATATATTATCCATAGTGAAAATAAGTTTGTCCTCGCCCAGGAAATTGAAATCGCGAAAAATTTGGAGTGCGTGTTGACTGTCTTTAACATATGACGGTAAAGATCTGACGATAGGTGCCATAATTTTGTCCAAATAGCTAGAAATGCATTCATGAAGGTTATGTAACAACAACAAATTTTACCTTAATGTTAAAGAATGGCTTGCTAGTCCTGGTGGCACCAAATTTTGGAAACCGTTAGAAGAAATGTCAAAAGAAGAACTGAACTGAGTTTTTGCCCGTCTGCGAGGAATAAAGAGGGCACATCAATGAAATCCATCTGAGAGCCGCCATTGATCGAATTCCTTCGCTCGCTGCCGCTCAACAAACCGTTTCAATTATCTCGGACACCGCTTTTACGGAGACAAATAAAGCATTAGAGCATTTGCAAAAGACCTCAGAAATACAGGCAACATTGCCGGCCTAATAGAGCCCATAAGAAACGATCAGAAACCAATTTCCAATGAGCAGATGAAGAAACTGTTCGACGGCGGTGAGCTCGGACGGGTAGAGAGCAAAAATGCCGCAAAACTACAGACGACGACCTAGTTTTACCTCAGTCTCTTTTCTGGCCGACCAGGGCAGGAGAGTCAACGTCAGCTAACGACAAAGATTCTGTCCTTGCGAAATTTCATCAAGGAGTTGAGTATTTTGATGAGCCGAACCGAAGCGTCGGCTCAAATCTTTATCAGCCACGAAAAACCATCAGGGTCTCGGAGATTCTGAAGATGAACCCGATGCTAAGATAATTTCTGTCCCTGACTCTGAACTGCCCAGCAATCATCTCCACATATCCAGCTCGAACTGATGCGAAAGAAGCCACAGCAAGGGAACGCTGATAGCGTTCTTGTCGAGAACAATCAGTTGACACAACGTCTGTCACATGGCGATCAAAGTCTTCCGCAGTACTTTTACAAATGTTATGTGCCAGTGCACAATTAAAATTCTTCTCGTTGACTCAAGCTTGAACGCTTTTCAAACTTTCTGGTCAACTTCCGGTCGTTTTGTAAAATTAGTTCAATAAAATGTAGCTATAATTCCCAGTTATACAACCGTACCGAATTTAATAAAACAATTATTCCATTCGCGCTTGTTGGATATGAGATTTGCTATAGCCAACTCGGCCCTCGTTGGCTATTTACCATCTCATATCCAACGCGCGCTTATGGAATAATTGTTAATTATTCTTTTCTCAAGCATCTGAGCGGTCCGGATGCCTAAATTCTCAAATTTGAATGGCTAATCTTATTCACGTGGCCGGTCCAACTTTTCGTAGCTTGGCACTGTAATGGCGCTTAATCCTGTGTTACTCTCGGCGTAGAATTTGAACAATTTCAGTCAAGTTTACCTTTCTGATCGTTGCTGTATTTAGGAGGCTTTCTGTATAATACACTTAAAGAATTTCCTCGCTTTCTGCTATTCAATTTACAGTAGAAAAGTCTGATTTCAAGTGTTTTTAAAAGTGACGACTGACAGAAATTGTTTGTAGTAAAACTTCAAACTTCGCACGAAATTTCACATCGCAAAAACAATTTTGGAGAACTTAACTTGTTAAATAAATGCAACTAGCATAAAGTAGTTCAAAAACTATATGTTCTTTAATACATCTTTCTTTGTCTACTATCTGAATTATTCGCTCGTTGCCAAGATTTTTACAAACCGTTAGTAGACGGCGCGCTAGCCGATTCAAGACATTCAATGACAAGAGTTGCGTACATAAACCCCCATTAGTAATCTGTAAAACCAATTTGCTGCAGGAAAAAAATAAAGATGTTATTTACCGGGCTAGGTCAGTCCGTATGGGAAAAAACTGTGCCCTTGGTCTTGAGCACGGCCCTCGGCCTTTGACCTCGGGCCGTACTTAAGACCTCGGGCACAGTTTTTCCCATACGGACCCCCCGCCCAGTAAATAACATGCATATATTTTTTCTCACGTGTCGAGCTGGTTAAATGCAAGAAATCCTGCAATCTGATTGGTTCCGGGAGCGGGCGGAATTTCCTTTCTAGCCGGCATACTTTTAGCACCTTACGCAGACGATCACGCGGTCAATGTGGAACTTACTTTAGATTAAAAAAACAGTGGAAAGCACGGTCGGTTACCAAGATGACTAAAAACATCAATCATCCTAAATCTGATCGATTAATATCGTTTCATCGTCCAGTGAAAAAAATGTTCATTTATCTTTGTTTCCATGAGATTATGCAATGTAGGTGGGTTATGTGAAGTAGCAAGAATATATTGGCGGTTCAGTAATTAAGATTCAGTATTGTTCATTTAAAATATTTCCCCGTCCGTTTTTGATTGGTTGAAAACACACGCATAGTTCACTTTAACCAGCTGCTGTTGACCAAATTTGGAAAGAACCTTGTCATATTGAACCAATGACGTCAAACTTTTTGTCATATTGAACCAATGGCGTCAAAATGACGTCAAAAGTTCAGTCCGCTGCAGGTCGAGAGACTTTAAGATATGGTACGGCGAGGCTGTAGTACGGGAGCAAATAGTGAAGATCACTTCCGGTGACGTCATGTCGCGTGACTACGGCTTTCCCGCCGTAGCCTTGCTTTCTACTACGGGAAAGTGCCTAGTTTCACGAACTCTTCACTTCGTGAGTATAAGCCTGCTATTTACTTCTCATTTTAACGCTTTTTTCACTGTTTGAACGCCTAGTTCGAAGATAAAGTACTTAATCATAAAAATCCGTTCGAAGATAACTGTTTCTTTGCCATTTGTACAGAAAATTTGCTGTCAATTTCTTTGAAGAAAAATAAATCTGACTACTCACGTTTTCGCCGCAACGCCAAAGTGCTCAGGTTGACGTTTCAGACGCCAGCGCAACGCAATGACAATCCAACATGAGCATGCGCAGAATCCTAGTCTTCGGAAAAATTACTTCCGGCTGCGTATTGTAGACATCGCGTCCTCTATCTTAAAGTGCCTATTTGGTTGTGTTAGTTTTGGTGAGTAGAAACGCAAAGAGCGAAATGGCGAAACTCTTTAAGAGCCAATTTCTTTAAGAAGCCAGAATGAGAGGACAGTCGTAAAATTTCGGATTTTTTTTGCTCAATTAACGCTTGTAGTGAGTTGTTTTCAAAAATACCATTCAAAGGTTCTGAAGCGCTTTCGTTTTTGCGAAATCGAAGAAAGTTCGAAAATCGCCATTTTAACTCCCGTCGCTACCGCAAATGGCGGAAAATTGTGCATTTTCTTTTCACTCATAAAGATCAACGCGACAATATCTATCAATGTACTTTAGATATATGATAATGCTTGTCTTGGTGTTTTCAAAGCATTGATTTGATTTGGAAAAGCTTCTTTGTTTATAATATTTGAGGCCGATCCAAATACCTTTATCAAAGCTCTTGAGAGGAGGGGCTAATTTTAGCTAATTTCAATACCATCAAAAGCCCTCTGGTACATTGAATTTGAAGTCGAAACTACAATTTTCTGAAGGCCCCTATTCTATAGTATTTTGTTTAAAAGTCTCTTCCGGGGCCCGGAAGAAATACTTCGTCGAGAGATATCAACGTGAATTTTCAAGCATTTGCCATGAGTGATACAAACATGCAACTTGCACAGTACTAGTAACTTTCATCACGGACGAAAATAGGCGAATGGAAACGTTTTTCGTTATTTCGGGTATTTCAACCTTGTTTTCCCACAAGGTTATATTCTCTGTAGATGACAACATTAAAAGTTTGGAAACATTTGCAGTGAAATAAGAATAGAGGTTGCGTTTCGTTACATGTAATCGATGTTATTCAAAGTCTTCGAGTGAAACGAACATGCACGGAACTTGAACAGTGACTTAAATTCATCACGATTGAGAGAACCTGATGTTTGTTCGGAAATGCATAGTGATTGGAAAAAAATTATTTTGGACTTTTAGTAGAGGATTTCTCGAGAATAATCCCAGCTTTTTGACTGGCGGACATTTTGTCTACTGGAGACCGTTACCAGTAGTGTGATCACGCAAAAATCGTGAACGTGGTGGTATGTACAAGCTCGGAGAATTTGTCCACCACAAATGTCACTACAAATCCAAAATAACTTTTAGGATCGCTTTGTGATTTCCGAACAAACATCAAATACTCTCAAAACGTTTCAACGAGACTTTCTGTGGGATTTAAAGGCTGGTTCTCACAAGCGCATAAGCATACCATAAGCATAACAAGTGAGAACACCCCCGACATAAGCGTAAGCATAAGCAGAAACATAAGGAGAACGAACCCACTTACTTGTCTTATGCTGTTCTCACTTGCGCATAAGCATAAGCATAAGCATAAGCACAAGAAAAACGAACACGTTTGTTTTTCTTGCTTATGCTTATGCTTGTGCGGAAGTGAGAACAGCATAAGACAAAGAAGTAGGTTCGTTTTTCTGCTTATGCTTATGCTTATGTCACGGGTGTTCTCACCTGCTTATGCTTATGTAATGCTTATGCTTGTGCTTATGCTTATGCGCTAGTGAGAACCAGCCTTAACTGCTAGGCATTTAGTTGAAACTGTGACTGGCCCTTGCCACTACAAATCCACAATAATTTTTACAATTGCTTGGCTATTCCAAAGAAAAATCGCATCTTCTCGTTAGGCTTGAAGGAAACGTTTTGTCGCAATTTGATGTAAAGAATCAAGCACACGCCGATTTTATAGTATGCTCAAACTCGGACATTTCGACATCTTGCAAACGAACATAATTTTTGGAGTCAAATACTGTCAAGAAGTTTGAAAAACCTTTCCGTGGAAATTCTGTGAAAATTTCTGATTGCGGGGCAATTAGTTCATTTAAAACCTTGCCGGCTGCCAGGCGTATAACCATAGCGAAATTCGAAGCTGTAGCTTGAGTAAACAACATCTTACATTTGAATCGATCATGTTTGGGGTAAATATTCGATCTCGACCATTTCATGTAAATTTTCACACTACTTTAAAAATAACTGTCCCATCAGATCAATTCCTGAAGTCTTGGTCTGTGACCAGGTACTACCAGGTAATGGTAACAAAGAGAGAGCAGTTGCACAAACTTCAAATGTCCAAAATGTTACCCAAATAAAACAATAACAACAAATGTACTTCTCACCCTGCCTTATAATGGTCGGTATTGTCGCACGAGAAGTTGTTGAATTTAATTGTCGTCTAGTAACATGAACTTTTGACCGTGCCAATGACCTTTGCACAAAATTTTGTCCTGCATTAATTATTTTTTATCAGCCGCAGGACTGATGGCTGCTCCCCATGGTATGTTTCGCATGAAACACCAGCAGTAACTTATGAAAATAAAGTTTAGATTCGCCAATTGCCCTCAAGATGTATCTTGACTATACCTAGAACTGGAGCAAGAGTCACCTCATTACGAATAAATTTGCTCAGGGCTCCTTATTTGCTACATGTGCACATGACTTTGAGGGGGGCTTGGGACTTTCGGTTTTTGCGGATTTGCTCACTGTTCGGTTCGGTTTTTCGGTTTTCGCACTTTAAAACTGCGGTTTTTCGGTTTTGGTGTCTTGTGCGGTCTGCGCGGGTTTTTTTTCCAATTTAGTGTTTGGTTTTTGGTTTTTATCAACAATGATTGCGGTTTCAGCGGTTTCAGTTTTGGATTTTTCTGTCCAATTCATTCAATACGGTTATTCTAGTTTATTTAAGGAAGTCACACCCTGCAAATACTAAAACTGTAATTCCAAGAGACAACTTATACAGCGTTCTACCCTTCCTTTTAGAGGAATAGATGACAAGCCTTGTCTGCTTAGCAGCAGTTATTCGAGTCGTATCGGATGCCAAGCAGACTGTGGAAAGCTCAAATCGCCCACAATCATGTTATTGTGCAATTTTCTAGCTTCACATTGTTATAGGTCTGCGGAGCCGATTTACAAAAATAATGAGCAATCTTTTAGACTACGACGAGGTTCTGTATTAACGATCGAGGGAATACACACGCAGAAAGAAGTTCGGAAAGTAAAACAAGTTTAGATATATGAAAATTGAATAACGGAAAGATAAGTTCTGAAGACTACCAAAGTTTTTTTCAGGGCTTTTGTTTCGGTTTTCGGTTTTAGATAAAAGTTAGTTGCGGTTTTGGGCGATTTTTTGCGCGGCTTTTCGGTTTCTGATAGGCCCCAACGCCCCCCTCGACTTTGTTTTCGGTGTCTCGACTCATCGATGGGATGCAAGCTAAAGTGTTTACAAAACGGTTGTAATGATGCTGAAAACTACTCACTATAGAGGTTAACTGAGCAAAAAAAAAATCCGAAATTTCACGACTCTCCTCTCATTCTCGCTTCTTATAGAAATTGGCACTTAAGCACGGGGAAATATTTTGAATGAAAAACAAAGCAATTATTGAATTCGGCTTTCGTAGGATATAAAGAATTCTGCAGATCTGGGAGGGTATTATCCACCAAGGCCGAAGGCCGAAGGCTAATTATGGATTTGTCTTCGAAATGGACGGGAAATTAATTTTGTTCGGTTTACTTTAATGTCCTTTTTCGCATATTTATTGTCAAACTTTCGCGATTTTTTACTTTCTCTTTGAAAGTCTTATGGCAGTTTGTGTTTCCTGGCCTCGGCCATTTTGCTTTTATAGTTACAGCTTTATTTTTAAATTTAAATTTCGAAGACATGTTTCGATGTTACGAACATCATCGTCAGTTAAAGAATATTTGAAAAACCGTTAGGACTATATAACAACTAGGCGATTTGCTTTCTGCTTTCACGACCTTTTAGTTACAGCTTTCTGGTGGTTGTTCATTGACACAGTTTTTTCCGACTTGGTTTGTTTAGATTGTTTACTGGGCGCTATTTACCTCAGTGTAGTTTTCTTACTTAGTTTTCGTTCTACTGAAAGTTGTTATGAATAAATTGGCTAAGACTTGCGCCTTCTTGCCCCGTACTGCATCATTGTTGCAAGCTTTTTGAATGGTGGAATTCAAGAATCTACAAACCACAAGCATGGTCGGTTACCAAAAGAACTGTATAATTTTGAAACTTAAAGTGAACACTAAACTGTCTTGTTTTTTAGCATAGTAAAACGTGTAAGTGCTTTGTTTACTTTGGCTGTTTGAGTCCCTAGCTGTATTTTATGTTTGAAATGCCGGCTCACTTCTTTCTGAAGGGCAACTATCTAAACTATCTTTCGTTTACGCCAGTAGGGTAATAATGACCAAATGGTAGTGATTAATTTTTGTTCTCCGTTGAGAACACACTTTACGTTTAATTTATAACAATTCTTTTGGCCTTCCAAAAAGAAGTTGACCTCTGTTAGTTAACCTAAATCGTTTTCGTCTCAACGCCGCGATCTTTTTGGTGTTTATAATGTGTGGCAAAGGAGAGTTCAGAAACCAGCTCAGATCAAAATCATGATGGAACAACCTTAACTGCACAAAATGAATCCAACAAGCTGTGGAAATGCGAAAATTCTGGTTAAGATTTCTCGACCTTTAAATTGACATTCTTATTTTGTTTCACGCATCCTGTGGTAAAATTCGATAAAGCTTTAAAGGCGACACATAATGCAAAAAGATAATGATAAAGTGAATACTTATACATCAAGAACTTCTTAGATGAGATCCACTACTTCGAAAAAAGAGGAAAAAAAGCATAACAATTTGGCGGCTGTGAATAGGCAATTCAAGTGGGAAACAAAAAAATGCGTAATGTGATATATATATGAAATAATTCATATTTGAACTGCGGTTACAGATGCAAGTGAAATATGATCCTCGCAGTAAATTTTCCAATTTAAGCAATTGGAAAGAAGAAGCCTGAAGA
>CM042755.1:12993905-13006485 GCA_022496165.2 Catalaphyllia jardinei
TCTGTCCAGCTATCTTAGTTCAATCTATTCGCACCAAAATCCAGGAGATCAATTCTAAACTTTTTAACCATTTACACCAAATTAAGGCCCATAAACTTGAACAATTAACAGGTCCTTCTTATACTTGTGACTCATCAATTGAAAGTCTTAACACCGTAGTTACTATTCCAGAAAATCTTCCGCTTTCCGACGCAGAGAAATCCGTCCTCAGTAAGGGCTTGAATTTTGTTCCTATATCCAAAAAACTTGACGAATTCTCGGTTAAGCAAGATGTTGAAAAATTTCTTCGCCGCGTACAACTTAAAGCCTTTTTCCATGATAAAGAGGATGATTCTAACACCTCGGAAAAAGATATTTTCGAGACACTCCAGACTCGAAAATCGAAGTGGACTCCCCCAGAGGGCCAGTTTGCCTCTTTAGATTTTTTTATCAATAAATGCCGTCATGAGATCAACAAACTAAATTTCAATCGAAACACCAAATTTTCCAACCTTTCTTCGGAAGAGAGGGCGGCGCTAAAAAATCTTAGTAAGCGCAAAGACATAATTGTGAAAGCGGCCGACAAAGGCGGCGCTTTAGTTGTTTGGCGGGCCGACCTCTACCAAAAAGAAGCTTTGCGGCAACTTTCTGACACCTCCTTTTATGCTAAAGTCGAAAAAGATCTCACTTCCACTAACCAACAAATTGTCAAGAGCACTATTAATGATCTTATAGTCAAACAAGAATTGCCGGCTACTGCTACTAATCTCATCATCACAACTCCTAGAACTTCATGTATTTACTTTTTACCTAAAATTCACAAACCTAACAACCCAGGCCGACCTATTGTCTCTGCATGTAGTTGCCCTACCGAACTCATTTCTAGCTATTTGGACAAAATTATGGCACCTATCGTCAGATCTTTACCGTCATATGTTAAAGACAGTCAACACGCACTCCAAATTTTTCGCGATTTCAATTTCCTGGGCGAAGACAAACTTATTTTCACTATGGATATTACATCTCTTTACACCGTCATCCCTAATGGCGAAGGTCTTCTAGCCCTCAAACATTTTTTTGATTTACGTACTGTTAAGGAACCAAGCTCGGAAACACTGCTCCGCTTGGCTGAACTAGTTTTAACACTAAACTGTTTTTCATTCGCCGACAGTTATTATAAACAAATCAATGGTGTGGCCATGGGTACCAAAATGGGACCCAGCTACGCCAATCTTTTCGTAGGCTATATTGAACACCAATTTTTCAATCAATACAACGGCCCCAAACCTGACCTCTACCGTCGCTACATTGACGACTGTGTCGGTGCCACTTCCTCCACCAGAGAGGAACTCAATCAATTTATAACTGCTGTTAATTCGTTTCATCCGGCTCTTAAATATACCTGGGAAATTTCCGATACTTCTTTAGCATTTCTAGATATTAAGGTTTTTGTCGAAGGCAACGGTTTATGCACCAGTGTGCACTACAAACCCACAGATTCTCATAGTTATTTGTTGTATTCATCTTCACATCCATCACATGTCAAGAATTCCATTCCTTATTCTCAATTTCTTAGACTTCGTCGCCTTTGTAGTGTAGACTCTGATTTTTCCTTAAAATCAGAAGAAATGTGCGAGTTTTTCGACAAACGTGGCTATCCTGCCTCTGTTGTTGAAGCAGGCCATCATCGCGCCCAACAAATTGATCGGCAGTCAGCACTACAAACGTCTCAGAAGGAGAATAACAATAGAATTCCATTCACTCTCACATTTCACCCTCACAACCACGCAGTTAAATCCATCATTCTAAAAAACTTTAAATTACTTCAAAATGATCCCGATACTGGCAGAATTTTTTCGCAACCGCCATTAATTTCATTCAAACGCGACAAAAACATAGGTAACTTTTTAGTCAGAAGTGCTTTTCAAACGAGTGAACAACCCGGTACTTTTAAATGTGCACGCGCACGATGCAAAACATGTCCTTTCATTTGCAACGTTGAAAAATTGTCGGGACCCAAGCGATCTATTAAGATCACTGATCATTTTACCTGTACCTCAGCCAATGTCATCTACTGTATAACTTGCACCCTTTGCAAAAAGTTATATATCGGCGAAACAGGTAGACGACTAGGCGACCGATTTCGAGAACATCTTGGTGACGTAGAGAAAGACGACAAAAACGCATCTAAACCGGTCGCTAGACACTTTAATCTGCCGAATCATTCTACGCAACATATGACAGTCTGCGGCCTCTCCCTACATCAAGGAAGCACAGAAAGCCGCAAAACTCTAGAACAAAAATTTATTTTTCAAATCGGCACTCTTAATCCTCACGGTATCAACGAACGTTTTTCATTTAACTAATTTATTCTGTTTTTCACGTTGCCAGGCACCAACCAATAGCGTAGCTCCATACTTCTGTATATAAACCACACACAACCCACAATTCCTCGATTCGCTCCGACGAAGGGCTAGCGCTCGAAACGTCAGCTTCTGAATCTCTTTACGGTGGCTAATTCACATTATCAACTCAGTTGATAAAACCAAATTATCTTATTAAGATATAGTTTTCTTTATTGTGGAGTCATTTCCGGCTGATTAAGAACCTTATCGACACTCTCATAATTCGTTAGATTTAAATCATTCAACGTTTCTCTAATTATATCTTCATCATCTATTGTATAATTAATTTCTTCATCATCGTAAGGTGGCGGCTCTTCAGGATTTTGGGGAAGATATTGGGTATCGACATGAAATTCATCAAACGATTTTTTATAGATGTCCTCCAACGATTCTTCATATGTTGGAGGTTTTGGTACTATTTGTTTCTCCTGTTGTGGTGGTACATAATCACCAAAATCAATCAGACCTTCTACATCCATGTGTTCATATGGATCAACTTCAGGCATATAGTCAATACCAGGCTCACCTTTCTTCGGTGGTCTTTTTTTATTTTTAGGCTTCTTTAAAACCAAATTACTGTCAATTACATCATCTAATTTACTTGTCACTGGTTTGAATACCTTTTCGAATGATGATTGGCTTGTCTCCTGACCGATTTTATGTTGTGTTATTAGATCATGGACATAATTGATTTTATTCCCTAATTTAGTTTTACTCTTTGCGAGTTCTTTCCATTTAAGCAAACTCATTTTTGTTATATTATTACGTTATATAAAAATAACAAATCAAATATAAAAAACAATGTTGAACACCATGTTGAATTAATATACCAATATAATATAATGAGAATACCGAATTATGATGATGAAGACGATGTGGTCTCAAACTTTAGACAACTATATGATTTCATGCCTCATCAATGTTTTCGGATGCTGATTTGCGGTCCAAGTGGTTCAGGGAAAACAAACACATTAATGCATATGATCTACGATCTGCTTTATTTTGATAAAGTTTATCTGTATGCAAAAAATTTAGAACAATCCAAGTATCAAAATCTCATGGATGTCTTTCAACCGATAAGCGATGAAGTTGGTTATGATGTTATTGAAGCAAGAAATAATGAAATTATTCCAGTTCAAGATCTTGACTCTGACTCACAAAAAATCGTCATTTTTGATGATTATGTATGTGAGAAAAACCAAAAACCATTAATTGACTACTTTATACGAGGACGGCATAAAAATTGTAGTGTGATTTATCTGAGTCAAAGTTATTATAAAACTCCAAAAGACATCAGACTGAATTGTTCTCACTTCTCCATTTATGAGTTTCCAAGTGTTAATGAGAAGAGTTTAATTTGCCGTGAAAACAGTATTTCAAAAGAATCATATGAAAAAGCAACCAAGGAACCATATTCCTTTGTATATGTCGATAAGCCACGAAAATTCACCACTAAAAATTTCAATGAAAAAATATAATCTATTAATATAAATGAGTTATTCAAACGGACTTTTACCTTCACCATCATCAGCCATTGGTAAACGTGGACTACCTGGGTTACCAGGTGTTGGATTCAATTTAACAGAAGATGGTAATTATGATATTGAAGGGAAGCGATTAACTAATATTGGTGAATCTACTGGCGACAATGATGCAGTCAGTTTAAAAGTGTTGAAAGAACATACTAAAGTCAGTCAAAATAGTTATCATTTACAACCAAGTTTCCGATTTTATAAAGACTTTGGTGATAAGAGTCAATTAACTGTAGGTTCACCACCAAATACATCACCAGACCATTTCTTTCAAAATCATAAGACGCATAATGATGCATATATAATTGAGAAAGAAGATGATGATACTGGTTTTGGTGGAGAAGCATGGTCTAGTATAAAAATGAAAGGTAATCAATTAGAGAGTGGTACTTATACCTCTGTTTTTGAAATATTCGATATTGGTGATGCTGGCAGTTTCCTTGTTGATGATACAATAATTTTTAATGTCCATGGTGACAGTCATTTCGTCATGAAAACATTTGACAGTGACAAAATATCTAATCAATATACTAAATCAATTATTCAATTCACAAGTGATGGAGAGGGTGGTGAAGATGATGGGATAAAATTCCAAATCCGTTATTACGGTTCTCAATACAATAAAAATATAAAATTTCTGTTTTATTCAAGAGTGGTGAAGGGTAAATACTCAACAACTTTCAATCACACTATTTTTGATGTTAATGATGTCCAGGATAATCACAAGATTCTATATTTTGAGAGTTTGAATCTAAATAGTAATCTCATTTAGGTTTAGGTTTAGGTGATCCTGTAGATGACTCTGATGCTGCAAATAAGAAGTATGTTGACACCGAAAACGCTAAGCAGGACATTGCCATTGCTGATAAAGCAGCTAAATCATATGTTGATGGTGAAATAGCAAAAGTCCATATTGATTCCACACCATTACTTCCAAGAGACGGCAGCAGAAAAATGACTGGTGATTTAGATATGGATAGAAATCACATTCTATCTGTGGAAAATTTAGATGATCATAAGGTTGATAATGCTTTGGAAGTCAGAGCTAGAGATTTGCGAAGTGTTGTTAACAAAGGATATCTGAATGAAAATTTTCTCAAAATGGTGGACAAAGACGGTAAAGAATATTATGATCTCAAACAGAATATAATATGATGGACTTTTTGATGATAACAGTTTAGTCAGTAAAGCATTTGTTGATTCTCAAATTGCTAAAATACCACATGCTGCAAATACAGACAAATTTATTCATGTTGATGGCACAGTAGCAATGACAGGTGCTCTGAATATGGGTAACAATGATATTGATAATCTAAAAACTATTGTTGAAGATGATGGAGAAAATCCAAATTATAATCAAATAAAGCATAAGGCGGTTAATTTTGAATTGCTGAAGAAAACACGTGATTATGCAATACGTGAAATAGCAATCAATACATCAGATTTACTTCCAAAAGATGGTAGTGAGGCTATGGAAGGTGATTTAAATTTAGCCAATCACAGTATCATTAATCTCAAAGATCCACAACCATCAGACAGTAGTTATGCAGCTTCTGTTAATTTCGTTAACAAAACTGTCAATGATAGTAATACAATTATGAATGGTATAATTGATGAGAAAATACAAAAATCAGAAGAGAAATCAATACAAACAGTAAATCAAGAAAACGTTTTCAAAAAAGTAATGACTGATAATTTATTCAAAGATGATGATAGAATTAAATTTGTTGCCACCATTAATTACAATCTTTTACATAAAATCAATGATCAAACATATCTATTTCAAATCGAAAAAGACAATGCTGACTATTATGATGCCCGATTATCAATTGATTTACGTTATCTTAATAATGGTAGTTATACAATGGTCTTTGAAATGAAATTTGGGGTTCAAATCGATTATAATAAGGTAAGTGTCAATGCTGTTAGTAGTACTCTCAATCAGGTAAGTACAAAAACAAGAGTAATAAATTTCGATTATGGTCATTATTCCAGATCTATCATCAATTTTCATAAATGGGTCATACATACAGGTATTGATGATCTCGATGTTGATTTACGTTTGTATTTGAAAGATTCCATATCACAAAAACCAGAAGAAACACCTATCAATGTAATTGTCTATGGTGTCAGAGGAACTCACTCTGATGTGCCCATCAAAATTTGGGACAGACTATATTATTTCGATAGTGGTATTCTTGATTTTGAATCACCTATCAATATGGGGAATAAAAAGATAACTGGAGTAGCTGATGGTACTGTAGATAGTGATGCCATCAATAAAAAACAATTAGACGCTTTAAAAACAACATATTATTATTACACAAATGAATTACAGCATAATAACATAGGAGAAATCAAATTCAAAGGTTTCAATAAATACCCTTTCACTGCTTCTAATAATAGTGAATATATCAGGACAGCAATCAGTGGTTATTATCAGATAATCTATACTGATTCTTATAAAGGAGCATCCAACACATTCAAAATAAAGGATACATCTGCTGATAAAGATTTATTTTCTCTTCGTCTTAATACTAAATCAAAATGGACACCGCTAATAATAAACGCAGTAATTGAAGTCAATTATTTATTCACTTGCTTATTTGACATTTATTATGAATAATGTGAATACCATTCTTGATGGAGCAGGATACAGCACATTTTATATGAAATATTTACACGCTTGAATTATCTAATTAATATATATGAAAGAGTCGCAAAAAAACATATTCAACTGGAATCATATTTCAGATGAATTAACAGAAGAACAAGTAAATGAATTAAAATCTTACTACCAAGTATATCACAAAAAAATGTTGGGCTTACAAACAAGCATTGAAACGTTTCAAGGAATGGAAATTATTGGGCAACTCATTGTCCATCATATTTGCATCTGGAGGTTTTGCAAGCAGCATAGCGACTGGTGGCATCAGTTTGCTTGCAATCAGTACAACAGCACTTCTGATTCAAGGTTGGATGAAGCATAAAGCCCTTGATCTCAAGATCCAAAATTGTATTTATGCTTACCAAAGCTATCAACATCTTCTGAATGAGATAAAGGATATGATGAGAAGTGGAAATTACAATTCATCTCAAATTTATAATACAATGAAGAACATTGATGATTATGTGACAGACAACAGTTCCATTATTGATAAGTATCTTAGTAAATACGATGAAAAATTCACTTGTTAATTATCAACTGGATTCTATCACCAACTAATGATAGAACATTTTTCCAAAATTGTTTATAATATCTGATTGTCCTCTTCGACTTCGTTACTTGGATATCTTTGTAAGGAAGCCCGAGCATCTTGAATAATTGCTTTATAATAAATTTAATACTAATCATCCGTTTGCGCCCATCATTGACCTCATGAAGAATACCATTAATCTCAATGAATATTTTATGGATCTTCTCTCTTTGTTGAAAAGTCAATTGAATATTAGTCTTAAAACATATACTATTTATCACATTCTCAATATAGTATTTCCTATGATATATTGATTTTTGTCGTATCAAATACATTTTATCATAGAAGTTGAAGTTCTCTGTGACAAAATCATAACCATTAACCAAACCACAATTTATGCAGGTATTCATACCATTTACAGTTGTCACATCCTGTTCACTACAGCATTGCTTAACTGTTTTACTAAATGTTGTTAATTGTTCATCACAGAATGGACACATCATTTCACCATCATTAATAAATTCATCATGAATAACAGTGTTGCAAGTCATCTTATATTATTAGTACAGAATATATTTTTATATAAATATATTATAATGGAGAATCCTAATCGTTGTAATTTATGTGGTAAAGAAGATGTTTTATACAATTGTGAATGTGGTAAATTGTTTTGTAGATATCATCATCATATAATATTACATCAATGTCCATTCCAATATCAAATTATTCATCGTCTCAAACTTATAGAAAATAATAATAGATGTTATGTTTGCACTAAATCAAAACGAGAATTTTTATTTAGTTGTTATTGTGGTGGAATGTTTTGTAAAAAGCATAGATATATTGATACACATCATTGTACTTTTGACCATCGCTCTTTAGAACTTGAGAGACTAAAACAAAGTCTTCCACTTATTGTTAAAGATAAAGTTCCTAACAGGATATAATCCAGACTGATGTCCCGGGTTTTGGTCTGGCTCCACATTTGATTCTTATATTTATTTATTTAGTTTTTGTTTCATAAATATTTTATTATTTGATTTAAGCATTTGGTTTTTCCAGCAGGTTATTAATTGTTGGAAAAATAATTGAGAAATATAGTATTAAAAATGTTTGAAAATATGCTCAGAAAATCAAAATAGAAAACAATATTGAAAACTGTGCTGGAGTTCATTATTTGAAAAGTGTGCTGGAACCGCTAATTACTATACTACTACCTTTCCGTGGAAATTCTGTGAAAATTTCTGATTGCGGGGCAGTTAGTTCATTTAAAACCTTGCCGGTTGCCAGGCGTATAACCATAGCGAAATTCGAAGCTGAAGCTTGAGTAAACAACATCTTACATTTGAATCGATCATGTTTGGGATAAATATTCGATCTCGACCATTTCATGTAAATTTTCACTCTACTTTAAAAATAACTGTCCCTTCAGATCAATTCCTGAAGTCTTGGTCTGTGACCAGGTACTACCAGGTAATGGTAACAAAGAGCGAGCAGTTGCACAAACTTCAAATGTCGAAAATGTTACCCAAATAAAACAATAACAACAAATGTACTTCTCACCCTGCCTTATAATGGTCGGTATTGTCGCACGAGAAGTTGTTGAATTTAATTGTCGTCTAGTAACATTAACTTTTGACCGTGCCAACGACCTTTGCACAAAATTTTGTCCTGCATTAATTATTTTTTATCAGCCGCAGGACTGATGGCTGCTCTCCATGGTATGTTTCGCATGAAACACCAGCAGTAACTTATGAAAATAAAGTTTAGATTCGCCAACTGCCTTCAAGATGTATCATGACTACACCTAGAACTGGAGCGAGAGTCACCTCATTACGAATAAATTTCCTCAGGGCTCCTTATTTGCTACATGTGCACATGACTTTGAGGGGGGCTTTGGGACTTTCGGTTTTTGCGGATTTGCTCACTGTTCGGTTCGGTTTTCGCACTTTAAAACTGCGGTATTCGGTTTTGGTGTCTTGTGCGGTCTGCGCGGGGTTTTCTCCAATTTAGTGTTTGGTTTTTGGTTTTTATCAACAATGATTGCGGTTTCAGCGGTTTCAGTTTTGGATTTTTCTGTCCAATTCATTCAATACGGTTATTCTAGTTCATTTAAGGAAGTCACACCCTGCAAATACTAAAACTGTAATTCCAAGAGACAACTTATACAGCGTTCTACCCTTTCTTTTTAGAGGAATAGATGACAAGCCTGGTCTGCTTAGCAGCAGTTATTCGAGTCGTATCGGATGCCAAGCAGACTGTGGAAAGTTCAAATCGCCCACAATCATGTTATTGTGCAATTTTCTAGCTTCACATTGTTATAGGTCTGCGGAGCCGATTTACAAAAATAATGAGCAATCTTTTAGACTACGACGAGGTTCTGTATTAACGATCGAGGGAATAACCACGCAGAAAGAAGTTCGGAAAGTAAAACAAGTTTAGATATCTGAAAATTGAATAACGGAAAGATAAGTTCTGAAGACTACCAAAGTTTTTTTCAGGGCTTTTGTTTCGGTTTTCGGTTTTAGATAAAAGTTAGTTGCGGTTTTGGGCGATTTTCTGCGCGGCTTTTCGGTTTCTGATAGGCCCCAACGCCCCCCTCGACTTTGTTTTCGGTGTCTCGACTCATCGATGGGATGCAAGCTAAAGTGTTTACAAAACGGTTGTAATGATGCTGAAAACTACTCACTATAGAGGTTAACTGAGCAAAAAAAAATCCGAAATTTCACGACTCTCCTCTCATTCTCGCTTCTTAGAGAAATTGGCTCTTAAGCACGGGGAAATATTTTGAATGAAAAACAAAGCAATTATTGAATTCGGCTTTCGTAGGATATGAAGAATTCTGCAGATCTGGGAGGGTATTATCCACCAAGGCCGAAGGCCGAAGGCTAATTATGGATTTGTCTTCGAAATGGACGGGAAATTAATTTTGTTCGGTTTACTTCAATGTCCTTTTTCGCATATTTATTGTCAAACTTTCGCGATTTTTTACTTTCTCTTGAAAGTCTTATGGCAGTTTGTGTTTCCTGGCCTCGGCCATTTTGCTTTTATAGTTACAGCTTTCTGGTGGTTGTTCATTGACACAGTTTTTTCCGACTTGGTTTGTTTAGATTGTTTACTGGGCGCTATTTACCTCAGTGTAGTTTTCTTACTTAGTTTTCGTTCTACTGAAAGTTGTTATGAATAAATTGGCTAAGACTTGCGCCTTCTTGCCCCGTACTGCATCATTGTTGCAAGCTTTTTGAATGGTGGAATTCAAGAATCTACAAACCACAAGCATGGTCGGTTACCAAAAGAACTGTATAATTTTGAAACTTAAAGTGAACACTAAACTGTCTTGTTTTTTAGCATAGTAAAACGTGTAAGTGCTTTGTTTACTTTGGCTGTTTGAGTCCCTAGCTGTATTTATGTTTGAAATGCCGGCTCACTTCTTTCTGAAGGGCAACTATCTAAACTATCTTTCGTTTACGCCAGTAGGGTAATAATGACCAAATGGTAGTGATTTTTGTTCTCCATTGAGAACTCAATTTACGTTTAATTTATAACAATTCTTTTGGCCTTCCAAAAAGAAGTTGACCTCTGTTAGTTAACCTAAATCGTTTTCGTCTCAACGCCGCGATCTTTTTGGTGTTTATAATGTGTGGCCAAGGAGAGTTCAGAAACCACCTCAGATCAAAATCATGATGGAACAATCTTAACTGCACAAAATGAATCCAACAAGCTGTGGAAATGTGAAAATTCTAGTTAAGATTTCTCGACCTTTAAATTAACATTCTTATTTTGTTTCACGCATCCTGTGGCAAAATTCGATAAAGCTTTAGAGGCGACACATACTGCAAAAAGATAATGATAACGTGAATACTGATACATCAAGAACTTCTTAGATGAGATCCACTACCTAGGAAAAAAAGGAAAAATGCATAACAATTTGGCGGCTGTAAACAGGCAATTCAAGTGGGAAACAAAAAAAATGCGCTAATGGGTGCATGGGAACCACTCTAGATGGAGACAGAACTAGAATGTTTTCCTGCCCTGGAATGGACTGAAATAGCATTTACCTTCCTCCCAATACAATACAGGTTTATTGTGAAAATACACTTAGCTACAATAATGGCGTGCCTTCACAGACGGAAACTGAAGTCGGAGTCTGCGAAAGCACGTTAGCTAATTTACAGGTATTCCACAAACACAATAAAATTAAGAGTTAAAAAGCTAAATATGGAATATACTATAATTAAAATTATAACAATAAAGTCTTAATAAATATATCTTATATCTAAATAAATACAAAATTCAATAAAAAAGCGTCGAAATTATAAAAATTGCATTAGGTCAACTTGTCTAATGGATCTCTTAAGACTCAAAATTCGTTATATTTCTAAACATGTTCGGAATTGAATTCCAGGACCAAGATGTAACTGATTAGTAATGGTAATAGGACTGAGTGGAGTCCAATTCGGTCTGTAATCATACGAGTGATAACAAAATCGGACGACCGCGAAGCGGGAGTCTGATTTGTTCATCACGAGTATGATTACAGACCGAATTGGACGACACGAAGTCTTATTAAAAATAAATCATAAAAATTGCAATTTTCGAGAAAAGAATAGCCAAGTTATGAAAGATGGGGAAAATTCGCATTACAATACCTACAAAGGAGGTGAAAAACCTCCTACAGGTAATTAGGCGCCAAAAACACAAAAGCGCGCGCGCACGCAAGTACGCACGCACGCACGCCATAACAACTTTGAATGTGATTGGTTGATTTAAACTACAACTTCGAATGTGATTGGCCTATTGAACTGTCCGATAACAAAGTCTCCAATAACAAACTATCCGATAACAACTTGGTAAGTGAAATAGTGGAAAAATAGGAGTTTTTTAAACCAATCACAATCGAGGAAATTGTAATTTTTATGATTAAAACTTATATAACTGATTATTAGATTGCATATGTTGTAGCCCTCAGCTGTCAGACACTTTAAGCATCTTTACAGACTTATGTTTCAGTTTTCTCCTTACCTGTAAGTTGAACACTTCTAATGTGGGAGATGGCTCTAATCAGTGGTGACAAGAGAAAATAAGTGGTGGTGATACTTACGAGTTACAGGAGTTCATCAGGAGCCTGCTACTACCCCATATTTCTGTCACGGCGTTTTCACAGAACAATCCATTTTTGGTTTGAATTCAGATCCCCACAAGAACTTCAATCACAAGCACGGACTAATACTGACGTGTTGACATTTTCACGTGAGGCTATTTCGCGGGAAAAATATCTAAAAATTGACTGGTCTGTGAAAATGCCGTTCTAATGATGGGCTCCTGCGAGTTACAAAACGTTTTGAAAATATGCACGTGGAGATACGTGGAGGTATCCATGTCCTCATATGCATTATCTTCGTTAAGGTACATGGAAATTTCCATGTTCTTTTATACAGCACGGTTGTAAAGAAGGTACATGGAAATT
>CM042755.1:13006495-13031742 GCA_022496165.2 Catalaphyllia jardinei
CCATGTTCTTTTATACAGCACGGTTGTAAAGAAGGTACATGGAAATTCAAATGTACTTGAGCGCATTACGCTAATGAAGATGCAGGGAAAAATCCATGTTCTTTTACGCATTATGCTCGTGAATATACATGAATTTCCATGTACTCCTACGCATTAGGCTCGTTAAGGTACATGGAAATTTTATTTATTTATTTTTTTTTTTAAATTTATCTTTATTGGTTTCCTGCACTACTAGTAACCTAATGGGAATTTAATGTAATGGAGCGCATTGTGTTTTTAAAAGCACATGGAAATGTTCACGTGGATTAATTTTATGCAGCACGATTGTAAAGGCTCATGAAAATTTCCATGTTCTTCTACGCATTAAACTCGTCAAGCAAGGTCCATGGAAATTTTCATGTACTGTTAGGTATTATGCTCATGGTGGTAGATGAATTACCACGTACTCTTTGACTGTGCAGTGTTCATTGTACTACCTGGGAGGTAGCGAAGCTGAGTAAATTTCAGGTGTTTATCAGCTATCTCGTGAGTATTGATTCCTCTTTGAGCTAAGTTAGTAAAAAGATCATTAACTGAGCTTATTGTTGCCGAACCTTTGACATTTTAGAATGTCCCATTTGTTTTTAGAACACGTTCTCATGTTTTAGTTTGTACTCAAGTTTTAGATAGTACGCCTCTTAAATGGTGTGGAAGACACAGTTGATGTAAACGATAGGGAGGAAAAGAACAAAACTGACGAGCAAAACAATGAAAACAGAATGAAAGCAATAGGTTTATGAGCGATCTACTGAGAGCTAGGTATCTTATGTCTTCTACACTAAGTAAGAGCTGAAAGCACCATTCATGCCACAGCGACCAAAGTTGAAAACTGTGATGAACGATTACAGGTCGATAAGAGGTTTTCCAGTTTGGTAAGTTATTTTATAACGTATCTAGCCGACCTAAAATTAATAGAAAAAGGGTAAATGCCGAAAATAAACCTTTTGGCGACACATCTATAGATACATCTTCAGATAGACTGAAATTCCTAGAAGCTAGTAACTATTAAGCCAAGCCAGGTTCATATGTTTACATAGCAGTCATCAATCCCACTGGAAAGTATATATTAAGTGATGTGATATTACATATTACATTATGTTGATACTGTAGAATGCTGTGTTACAAAGCGGGTCATGAACAAAAAAAATGTAGAATGACCACTTGACGAGAAAAATTGTCTTCTACTAGGATATTATTATAAAGGAAATAAGACTAAGTTCTTCAAAACTGTTTGAAAGAGACATTTTTGCATTTTTTTAATTATTTTTTTTTTATTTTTCTAAAGCCTCAACCGGTGACAATTAAATATGTACGTTACAAAGATCTACTGGGATGCCTGAGAAAGAGCCGAGGATTAAACTACATTTACTACAAAGACCGAATATCAAACCACAAGCAAGTCTTGCTTGGCAAATCGCTTGGTCATTCCTCTCTATTTTTTTACGATTTTTTAGGGTCCACTGATCTAGGTTTTAGACGTTTTGAAGAGTATTCCATTTGTAACAGATAATTCACTGAGAGCTGGCAGCTCAAAATGATTTGGTTGGTGGAAGAGGAATTTGTAAAGCGATAGACTTTGGAATGGCTTGAGATTTTCAGCAGTACAACATTTCTGCAAAAAAAGACAAAGGTAATAAATCCTATAAGAATAGAATATCAATGATGCTGGGTAATCAGGTGATATCACGAGCTATCATTTGCTGGCTGAGGCTCTACAGTTTCACGTTTACTGTGCATAATGTCATTGTTTATTATATAATTGAGGAAATTACTTCACTGTGATTGGCTGAGAGCAGGTCAATTTATCATCAATTTTTTTATTTGCACTGCCCGCAATTTTCTGCGCCACATCATAAGTGAGTAGTCGTGTGAAGTTTGAGCAATAAGGATTTACACTGCTCATTATATCTCAATTTGCACTTGCCTCTTCCTCGGTGTAAGAACCTGTTACACTCACCAGTGCAGTAAAACAAAGAAAACAAAGAGGTTAACATAATAGACCCTAACCCTAACAATAGCTACAAAACAAAGAAAAACTAACTGAACAGTGCTTGTATTAGAAGAAGTATTTCTTTCAATGTGTCGTAACATTAAAGTAATCATTTTTCGTTTCAATATATAGCAAAACTCAATGGCAGATGTTTCTGTTACTTTACGCCCGCCATGTTTATGCCCCTTTGAGGGCTACAAACATGGACACCGCACTTTTTCGAATAACTTGCGAATGAAAAACGGCAGTGACCTGATTCTTGATGGTGAGGTTGTTTGTATACCAATCGTTTATCATATCTTAGATTCTTGACTTTATTTATTGAATGCTTACGATTTTTACTTTTAATCACATGAAAGGTGAAAACCGAGAAGACTTACTGAATTCTACTTATTCAGTTTTTGAAAAGCCCAAGCAAAACGCCAAATTTTAAATTCCCGCGTAATTTCTCATGAATTACTTACTAGGTATGTATTTATTGGCCCAAGAGCTCAGGTACGAAAGAGTTTCTTGTAAAGACTACCTTCATATTTATGGTGACTGTATCATTCCACAAGAATGAGATTAGTGCCCGGAACACCAAAATAAATGTGCAGGTACTCGGTTATTAATCTGATAAAGACCATTGCTCGCTTCCGAATATGCAAGGAGCCTTATTTCCTTCTCCTTTTCATTAAACTGCAAACATAGACGGAAAATGAAAGCAAAATGCTTAGGAATTGATCCAAGCTTAGAGGTAGGCCCAGTCTTTCCCAAGTCGACCAATTTGGTCATGCCTTATAGCTACTGGACGAGTGACTGCTGTTATACTGCCGTTACAGTGCTGTTACACAGCCGAAACGTACCAGCCAGTGAAAAAAAAGTCTGACGCAAACAAGTAGCTCATTTGCATAATACAGCGCGTGCACTTTCAAGTCCGAGTAGGTGTTTTCAATTGTCAACAAATCTTGACAAAGATTTCTTTAGTTATCTTTGATATTTTGGTAAAAAACAAACAAACAAACTAACAAATCGAATGTGGTTTAGCGTTGTCTGTACTCTTATCGACAACGATACGCGTCATCAGAGCGGTCAAAATTTGTTATGGACTCACTCGGCTGCACCTCGTGAGTCCACAACATTTTGACCGCTGTGATCATGATGACGCGTATCGTTGTCGATAAGAGTACAGACCAGGCTAAACCACATTCGATTTGTTAAAGAGACACAGGCTGACGGCAATTTGCCTATGCCTTTCCGGTGTTTTGCAGGAAACGTTTTTCGAATTCACATTGAAATTGAGTTGTTTAAAAAATCCAATAATATTTAGGGCCGTTTTCCGGTTAAATGGAATGCGTATGAAGCGCTGTTGTAAGGAACTTACACCAGCAAAAGTGATATGTAGGTTCATCTACTCGCGACTTTGTCAATCGTTCCATAAGAACCATAGAAAGCTACCAACAGACTAATGCCAAGATTTAAAAATTCCCTCATCATTATTTGGCTGCAAATTGATGATGCTGATGATAATGATGATGATGATGATGATGATGATGATTAACTTTATTTAAGTGTCAAGTCAAAGGGAATCCGAACACTTTATCAGCAATAAAAATAAATGTACTGTTATTTACTTGTGCCCGTGTCTTTTTTGAGCCGTTTAGAAGGGATTTGAATGGCGCGAGAGCGGTTTACATTTTTCATATGCCGCTTTGTAATTATGACGCTAGCTCCGATTACGTCTCAAGTTTCTAGTAGCGTCGTTAACTATTAACTCTCATCGGAGATTCTCAGGTTTCATAACGACCGTGCGTTAGTAGAGAAAAGAGACAAGGGATGAAACTTACCAAGAGCTTTCGTCTAGTCTGTGACTACAGTTGAGTGGACCAGACTGCGTGGTTCCTCTCGTGGATATCTGTCTTTGACTGCAATTTCCGCGCCGATCACACATACTTCATCAACAGTACGGGGCAATTTCAACGTTGCTTACTATTTTCGTGTTTTTTTTTGGCTCGGTATTTTGCCACTTAAATAACAAACGTTTGCAGACAACATAAATATATTTTAGTTAGAGAATTGAGCCTGTGCTTTAACGGCCCCAGGTCTCGAGTCAGCCAGAGTCAGTAAACATCTTATTTAGCCGTAAAAAACCGGTTTCTTCAAAATTTAAATTTTGGCTTAACGCAGTTCGCAGTAGAAACGGATATCATTTATTTCTTTACACGAGCCAATAAAAAAGCCTGCAAACACGGACTGATTTAAAGCAACTAGTTTTAAGGACCGGTAGATTTATCTAGCGCAAATAATTCTCAAAGTCAAAGTGGTCGCTCGAAGAATGTTACCATGCTGGAGTTTTATCTCGCGTGACTGACCAAAAAGTCCGGGAGGAGTGTTCTGTTCTATGTTTGTGAAGCAAGCGGCTGTCAAACGTAAACAAAAGAGTCTGTCAAGAGAACAATAAGACCGCTTTGACGAAGCACATGCTCCCGAGTTTAATAAAACTTCCGGTCCAGTCAAGTGTAGTCACAGATCGGACGAAACATCGCATCTAAATACAACTCGAAAATGAGATGAAAAAAAGGCGCCCAAGAAAACAAATCCAATTTCAGCTGAATATTAACTGCTTCATCAACCGAGATGTGAAATTCTAAACGATTTTGTTTATAGTATTAAGAGAATTAGGCAACAAAATAAAACTGGCCTCATTTTAGTTTCATCCCTTGTCTCTTCTCCTTCTCTCGGCCGATGAGAGTTAATAGTTAACGACGTTACTCGAAACTTGAGACGTAATCGGAGCGTCATAATTACAAGCGGCAGAAGAGATTATTATGTTAACTGATGATAGTTAATAGTCAACGACGTTACTCGAAATTTAAGCTTTCGCTTCATTCAAATCTCTTCTAAACGACTCAAAAAAGACGCAGGGACACAGGTAAACAACAGTACATTTATTTTTATTGCTGATTAAGTGTTCGGGTTCCCTGCGGTCAAGTCTTCTAGCTGGCCATATAATTATAGTTTATACTCCACATCATGTCATAGTTCTACTCCACATATTCGTATGTAATGATTGCAATCCATAAAACAAAGAACTACTCAAGAAATTGAAGTAAGCAAAAAATGCGACGAAAAAAGTCTTGGGAGAAATTCAGAAGTTGATAACTCAAATAATATTTAGACTACTAAAATAAAGCGTTTTCCTTACAGAGGGAGGTGAATAGGTCTACGGATCGGCGGATTTGGTAAATATTTTAGCCCGGATTCTGGATCCAGAGTGAAATTTTAACGGATCTGCGGATCCTATAATCACAGCGGATCGCGGTTTTATCCCCTTTTTGGGCCCGGATTTTGTATTTTGGTTGTTAGGAAGTTCGGATCGTGGATTTCAACGTTCTCCCGGAAATTTCACTTTCTCTTTATGTGCCGTATGCATGCAGTGGAGAAAATGACTAGAAATAGTGATTCAATTGAGCTTGACGTGGCGATAAGTTTGCTCTTTTTTCTTGTATCTGCAAGATTTTGTTTTAATACAAACGTTGGTTACATAAATATTTCGTTGATAGTCCTCCTCAACGCTAAAACACAATATCACGCACGGCAACTCCAACAACTGAAGTCGCTTTGTATCTCGCCTATCATCTAACGCGGCAAGCAATTTGCGGATTCGGATTTAGTTGATATTTTGAGCGGATTGACGGATTCAGCCATTAATTTTAGCGGATCGGCGGATTTACATACCCCTATTCACCCCCCTCCTTACAATACCGCCAATACTGAAAGGCCACCAAGAATACTCAAGGCCCGGTTACCCAGGCGATTTTTTTCGAGGGAACTCGATACAGTTTTTGTCGCGTTAAAGTTGCATTAAGTTTCAAGCATGCTCGAAACCCCTGCGATATCGCGGCGACAAATCGCACTGAAAATCGCACCTGGTTTACATGTGCGATTTTGAAGCTGCAATTTTAGCGCGACAAAAATTGCATCGAGTTGCTGCGTCAAAAATGACCTGTGTAAACGGGCCTTTAAAAGTTGGAGTAGGCTGGGAGAAATCTTGGTAGAAAGAGCTATGTTTTTTGTCAAATTGTACACATGTTTGTACCCACCTCCAGTTTATTTCCGATCAAGCATAAGTAAAGCTTCCTTAAAGTGAGATAAGGTGAATGTGAATATAAACGTACAAGTAGGCTCACAAGACAGTATTTCAACTCAGTGTTTCACTGCTGGGATCCCTTAATGAAAAATTTAATTTAAGGAAAATAATAAAGGCAAGGGAGATTTACATGCACAAGACCTCAACCATTCAGCACACTAAGTAAAACAGATTTAATCGATCTTCTACCCAAACATGTATGATTTCTTTAAAACACGCACCTGCTATGAGGTAATAAACTGGAAACGTTATTGAGTGGGGAAGCTGGCACTTTAACATCTACCGCCTGACGAGAAAGTCCTTCCCAAAGATCTTAAGCAGCTCAGGATCTGTCGGTGGGCCTGTGGTTAATGTGAAGTTCATCCGAACGTATGAAATTTTAGCCTGGCACCGTAGGGTAATCCTTTAGCTGTTTAGGGCGTTGCGCACGTTGGTGCCACGTTTTGAATGCTGTTTTTGCGATCGTTATTACAACCAGTCCTCTCGAACTTATTAAATGCAATACGCAGTGATATAATAGTGTTTTACTATCATCTCTGTTAAAATCTTGGGTTCAAGTCTTGAACTATAAATGCCCAAAGAAATGCGCTTTTCACCTTTTTTGGCTTTATTTGTGATCTTATTGAATGTTCCAAAATGTTCATGATACATCGAATCAAGCAGGATGCAAATTTTAAACTCCAAAACAGTGGCGCCTGTAAAAGACGTTTTTTAGATTTTAACTGTGCGGAAAAACTGGTCAAATGGATTTCCCTGAAAAGCAAAATCCAACGAAAATAAAATATTTATTACCAGTCTGCCAAATTTTGCGGAATTCTACCAAAGAAAATGCGAGAAAAATCACTGTAAGTTTGACTTTTTGTGCTCATGTTGACGTCATAAATATCGAAAACACAGACGTTTTCCTTTGAGCTCGCGTAGATTACTTGTATCAGCTTTCGTCCTCAACACGTATTGGACCTTAGAAAAATACAACAACATTGACTTTATGTTTACATTACAGAAAAAAAGGCCTTTGTAGCTCGCAGTTAGCAAAGCTATTCTAGGCGGGCTACCTAAACTGACACTGTATGAGCTCTCTAACACACACACTCATACACACAAACAATTAAATAAATACATCTTGGTGACTTAAGGCTGAGTAACTGGACATGCAACTTTTCCAGGTTCTGTTTTAGCATGGTAAAATAAGTTAACGATAGTGTCCCGTAGCGCCTGGTAATATAACAGTGTTTTCAGTGCGACAGAAATGAATTTTGATTATTTTCGGGAAACCCTAAGAAATTCAAGGTCGACTTTACACTTAACTCACAAAACCTTTAGACTTTGGTTTCAGATTAAGGGACTGGTATCGCTTTTGAATGTAAAGGAGCTGAATTACCCCCGAAATCCACATGTTGTTTTCGCCATGCACAGCTTATTGGACAATACCCACAGCCTAGGTCAGCTGCTGAGTAATGGTTCCATAGCTGGTTACCTCCATTTGCGGGGTAATATGATCCTGAAACTGATGACTCAATAGCTATTATATTTTATTTTTTTCCTTTGTAGGGGCTGGTCGACATGAAAATGTTCGACGACAGGCAGTTATACACAAAGGAAGGGAATTTGGTCTTGTAAACAAGCGAAAGTTTCATTGCTACTCAAGCAGCAAATCTTCAATGATTTTGTTATCAATTTTTCTAGTGTAGTTCTGTGCTCAAAAATGGATAAACTAAACATTGCATAGATCTTAAAGTGTCCATATGGCCAACTGGGTTTTTGTGGCTTTAGTATCCCTAGAACATTTAATAATGTCTTCAAACAAAAAAAAAATAAATTCAGGATGCTCTATAGCCATAAAATCAAGCTTTAAATTACCCGCTTTGGTCACGCCCAATGAAGATGACCTCGTAATGAAAGTTTGGTGACCAATGATGTCACGTCGGGAACATCTCAAAGCATGATTTTGCTTGCATGACGACCAGATTGCTTCACAAGCTTTGGTTTGTTTGCTTTTTGTCGACGAAAACTAGTCACCACTACTGAAACAACAGTGACATGAACTAGAAGGATTTGGCAATTCCTGGCATGACGTCATGACCCATTCAGAAACCCTGACTCTTTTTACACTGAATCACGCTCAACTTCAGTCGGTGTGGCTAAAGCAGGAAGTTTAAAGCTAAATTTTAGGGCGTTAAAATGTTGGAATCCAATTTTTTTTCTTGAATACCTTTTTACATATTCTAGAGAAACCAACACTACAAAACTCCTGGCAGCCGTATAGACACTTGAATGCTACTACTAAGTTCAGTTGCTTTACTTGTTACCCTTTTACGATAGACTGTGACATCATCGAAAGGCGTTTAGCAACAGTTGGTCACGTGACGTGCTTTTCAAGAACACAAAACGCAGCAGCAAAAAGTTAAGAAATTATCAATCATACGATCAACTGTTTCAAAAGGTCTATTTTTACGTCTTCAATCCACTGTGACTGACGCCCCTGTCAATTGAGATACAAAAAGCTCAGGAATTGAGACGTATCCCAGTTGACAAAGTTAAACAAATTCAGCTGAAGTTGTCCAACGAAAAGGTCGTGACGAAGTCATCGAAAAGTTTTGCTCAGGCAAATTATATATGCGGTATTTTTCTATATAAATGAAAGAAGACTAAACAGGCATGAAAATGAGGAAATACTGTAAAAAGAGCGAACATAGACAAAACAAAAAGAGATGAGTAGCAATACAAACACATTAATAATAAGAAAAAAGTTTGTAAAGTGCTATTACAGCGTAAATACTGGGGCTTAAAAGCAATTATACGTTTTTGGTTTTTTAGGAATAGAAACATCTCTGTAATTAATCTCTCAGTAACTACGCACTCTATGATTGATTAACAGAGCTTAAGCACGCATGTTTGACACGCAGACGGCAGAGAACACAGAGAACATTTTGCGTTCTAGGACCGTATTATCTCCCAGATTTTCATACTTTTCAACTCTAATGGAGTAAAGATACACTTAGTAATGGGAATGTGGTTGTGTATGGGCAAGTTAAAAGTGAAAATAGCTCACTTCCGGTCAGGGTTGCCGTCCGCTTCTCAAAACCGTGCGCGCTTAAGCTCGCTAATTTAGCGGGCCTAACTCTATTATTCGGCCATTCTCGTCCCCAGAGCCCATGATCTTTTTGGCCTGTGGCAGGGTCTCGATCCCTTCCATAGGCCAGAAGGATAGTGGGCCTTGGGGACGAGAATGCTGTTCGGACCGCTAAAATTTAATGATGTTTTTGTTCCCCGTGATTTATCACCAAATAGTCTTATAGCACGCAAAAGTTTACAACTTTCTTTAACTTTCAAGTGTGTGAAAAATGAACTTAAAAATATATGACCTTCATATCACATATATTGTAGGAAAGATGTCGAGTATACCAGCATTTTTAATACCCTTGACCTCACATAGTGCATTTCTAGCTTTCTGATTGGCTCACTGAATCACGGTTACCAGGCATGCTTGATTTTTACCATAAATGGAAAATGAGTGCGGCAAGTGTGGATTGGAATTGTCAGCGGTAAAGGAAAGTTCTGTCAGTAAAAATTAAAAGGTGGTTTTAACTGTAAATTTCTACCGCGAAACTATAGGGAGGCAATGCAATCCCGTGAGGTACAAAAGCCAAATGTCATAGTTTTTTCCTCAACCATACCTGGAAATTTAATCCAAAAGGTTAATTTATAAATGTACAAAATTAACTGATCGACGAAGAAAAACAGGAATAATTTATGGGCAGATCCAAAAACTGGCAACATTGTTTAAGTAGTGAGGATAGTTTTGCAGGATAAAATTAAGCTTGGCACTCAAGTAAAGTTTGTGAGAGGTGAATTGATCAATATGACACGTGCGTGGGACAGCGAAAAAAATGGAACCCATGGTTTCAGGAACACCGCTGGTAGGGTAGACACATCATCCTCATAAAGCTGACGATCATGCTTTTTAGCGTTGCCCTAAAAATCGTACCATTATCCCGAAAATTATGCTCGTGTGATGTTGGCTGAAATTTCGCCCATGAATCCACTACTGTACCACCCAAATGACTCCCAGAGCTTAAAACGCAACATTTTGCCATGTTGTGATTGTTGCCAGGATGACCGCCAAGCCTGATGGACCGAGTATACTGCTGTAACCAGTAACCAGGCCTTAAAAAGAGCTGAACAATTATACAGGAGACAAATTTGGTATTTTTCTTACATTTTCACTGAAAACCAGGAAAATATTGCTTTTGTAGCATTATGCTAGAACTAGGAATACCTGCCGGTAGAGTGCCAGCGACTGAGTAAACACTGGCACAGTTGTGTCCCCAGAGAAAATTAAGAAGTAATCAGAGTACAGACCATTTTTTAACTGAATCATTGTTTGAAAAAGCAGTGCAAAACTCACATGTTTTTGTTTGTTTTTGGAAAATGTTATTTTGATATCCACCTGAAAAATCGAAATTAGTCACACGATTATGGCCCTTGCAGTAATTTACGACTAACAACATCTACAATAGATAGAGGATATTACACGTTAGCTCGAAGATATGAATTTTATGTTCTCGTGGCAAGAACAATATCTCACTCGTTGGCTGCGCTCACTCGTCAGACATTGTTCTTGCCACGAGAACATAAAATTCATATCTTCGAGCTAACGTGTAATTTTATTTTTACGCGTGTATTATATTTAACAAATAGATTCCATGTTGCCGTGCTTCTGTTCAGTAATAGATCACAGATGACGTCAA
The DNA here is from genome assembly GCA_022496165.2 of Catalaphyllia jardinei. Classification (NCBI taxonomy): domain Eukaryota; kingdom Metazoa; phylum Cnidaria; class Anthozoa; order Scleractinia; family Caryophylliidae; genus Catalaphyllia; species Catalaphyllia jardinei. The sequence goes on from CM042755.1 coordinate 13,017,405, forward strand.
AATGTAGCAAGAACATAAGTGACACACTCGGCTACGCCTCGTGTGCCACTTTTTTTTGTTCTTACTACATTTTGACGTCATCTGTGATCTATTACTGAACAGAAGCACGGCAACATGGAATCTATTTGTTTTATATAATAACGAAAAGCCTTTTTTGTTTCAAAACATTTTAACATAACGCGCCCCGCCTTTGCACGAAAAAAGCCATTTGACGTGATCTATACATTCAAAATGAAGCAGTTTCATTGGTTGCTATGCATAGCAAAGAATTGTGATTGGTCGAGAAAAATCACGCCACTGTCAAACCTGACTTGAGCGTCGCAGAATTGAACTGCAAAACCTACAAATCTTGAAGAAAATGCTGGAATAATCAAGTCAGTATTTGTCATCGGAGCAGCCCTGTGAGCCGAAAAGCTTGGACGTTGCCTTGATAATTGCAGAGAAAAAATAGTCTCGGAAAACTTGTGGTCGCGGTCTTTTTGTCTTCTGTGGTTGGTGATTCTCAAATCAGCTTGATATAGTGTCGGAGACACATTTTAGCTGCGATACTCTTGACCGTGAGCTGTGCTTAGCTGTACTTAGCTCGCTGCTGTGGCCTGAAACGGACTGGAACATTCGCATCGGAAAGCAAGGTTACAAATTTTATTTTACCAATTTTAAGAACTGATGTTTTGATGTTTCATTCCTGGCATCAATCAGTGAGTCAACAGTTGTTTTGACACTGGGAAAAGTTAAATTTTTTAAATAAATTAATCTCAGAAACATTTTGTTTATTGGGATTGTTAAATTCAAGATAACGGAGTGGTTTCTTGGCTTACCAAGACCAATTCGTGCGTGGTTTAGTCGCGCTCAACTGCCGACTGAGGCTGCTAGAAAATTATTTCTGTATCATATTTTTCAAAGAACCGGCTTTAGCTTTCATTTTCTGGCTTCTCAAACCTGTTCAATTCGTAAGCAAGACTTTTTTGTACCTTACCTTTTGCCCAGTCACGTAAAATATTAACTTAATTCTCAAAACTTTCCGCCATTTTAAAACGGCAGAGGGAAAAACTTTGTAATGATGACGTCAATCGTGCATCTGTCCTCTAATAGATCATAGGCTAGAACCAATCAAAATGCGAGAACAAGTTGGGTTATTAGATAAAAACATACTGATGACGGCGATGATTTTCCGAAGATTTCCGACCACCTTCTGAAGATTTCCGAAGATTTTCCAAAATTGTTCCGAAGGTCATACGAACGTTCCCAAACATGTTCCGAAATTTTCCGAAGATTGCCGAAGACTTTCCGGGAAGACCCGAAGATGTTTCGATGATACACCAACGAATTTATGTACAATTTAAGGGACAAACTTGATATCAATGAAATCATCGATAAACTCACGGGTGAGATTATGGAAAATAAACCACTCGGGTCCCGGATGTAGTTTTTATGAAGTTTACGAGTGGTATAATTTCCAGTAAAACACTCGTGTCTATATAATAAAAGAAGCTAAATAAATCTCGTGAGCTGTTACTTGGGTACGGTGCACGCACTTCAGCAAGTGGACTTTGGACCTAGGCACTTCTGATCGGATAATTTTCAAACGAAGCTACAGTTGCACGATCCCTGAAATTTTGGAATAAGAAGACTATCCAAATTAATTTGTTAAGTTCCCAGTGAAGCTTGACAGACAGTGGCTTCCTGGCAAACAGAGCTTCGACTGTTGTTCACTTTTGTAGACGCTAAAGGATATAAGCACAAACGACGGCACAAACTAACAGCGACACGTCGTGTGACTCGTTCGTCTATCAAATTTGTGATTTCGAGCACACAAGCTCGATTGGAAAGAGGCTTTATGTTCCCTCTGATTATGTCTATGGTGAATAAATTTGAATATATTCAAGTGTTTTTTCCCTTAGGCCCTCCACACTAATCCGTTTTCAAACGAAAACGGAGCTGTTTTGCTCCGTTTTCAAAGAGATTTGCGTCCACAGTTATCGTCTTCGTATCGTTTTCGCCCGTCCACACTACAACGCCGATCAAGAGAGAAGCCACATGGTGGCTTCTGTCCGCCATTTTGGATACTCACGGTCGAGTGGTCTGGCGCTCGGTCGTGTCTATGTCGATGACGTCACCGTTTGCAGATAGCATCGTTTTCTCCGTCTACATTAGAAAACAAAGTTTTCAAAAAGCATCGTTTTCAAATCGCTCCACTCTGGAGAGCGTTTTCGAGTGGTTCCATTTTCGGTGATCGTTTTCGGCGTTGTAGTGTGGACGATAGCCGTATCCGGAGCAAAACAGCTCTGTTTTCGTTTGAAAACGGATTAATGTGGACGGGGTCTTAGTTATGGCACGCTGGCCGATTTTGTCAAGACAATTGACTGTTAATTGATATGGCAAGATTGTTGCTTTGACACGCTCACCGTGACTGTCAAATTTGTAATTTTGAGCAAATTAGCTCGATAAAAAGAGGCTTTATAAGCCCCCTGACTGAGTTTATAGAGATTATGTTCAAGTAGTTTTGTCTTTGTTTCTTAAATGGCGTGCGTGGTGGCCGATCTCGTCAAGGCAATTGAGTGTTTTGGCAAGCTAGCCGTGACTGTGGCACGTCTACCACTAGTCGTTTTCGAACTGATCACCTCGTGACACTCTGGCTCCCAAATTTAAATTAAAGTACATTCAAAAAGACAATGCTCACGAGTGAATAATATGTATGCCGGTATTTCCACTCACCTTTTCCTGCCTAGTAGCCTACACAAGTACCGCGATGTCATTGGATAACTCGAAAACAACCACCGATGACGTCACTCTTACATTACCTTATACTATTTTTTTTTTATTCGAGATTTCGTCTCCCTATACCAAAATCAACTCAATCAACTCATGCACACGGCTTTGTAATGCTGCTGCTTTGCCAGCCTTGCGTCTTCGCTCGGCTGGCTCGTTGGCAATTATGCTATAAACTTCGTCATTATGCTGGCATCATACTCGATGCTATGACTATGCCATTATGCCCCGCGAAATTATGCCGGCATAATACATCCGTAACCCTAGTACCAAAGGGCGCTCTGTCCCCTGAGCTTTAAGAACTCATGGAGAGCAAGGTCATAGCGGAGCTCCGGCGTCCCGAAGAAGGGCCCGAAGGGCCGCCAAGCGGAGGCCCATAGCCATCCCATATATGGAAAGTGAAAGAAACCTATGAACCGATGTTCTCATGGTTATCATGGCTAGCGGTATTGCTCGTGGGCGCGTGCCCACGACGACGACGACGACGGCGACGGAGTCGCGCAACATGGCGGCCATGCTTTGACAAGAAATACACCCTCGGTTTGCAGCGGAAGTATGCCATCTTTTCCTAGCGGGATTTTCAAAGTAAAGGAGACAAACGATACTGGAGGTTGATCTAACGATTTGAATATAGGGTTGCACTGAAGCAAAAAAAAAAAAAAAAGAAAGAAAAAGGAAAATTAAACAGAATGCAAGCATTAACGGGTAAAAGAAGTAGCGAAAGACACTGGAAAGAGAGTCACGGGCCAGCGCTTAGGAAGGAGGCGAAATCGAAACAGTACATGCAGAACAATGCCGTGATTTAATAGAGCGAGTCCCAGTTTTCAAAAGAACGAGGCATCACACAATGAGCTCTTTTGTTTTTTAATAAGGTGCAAATGAGATGCAAGGTGTTTTTCTGCAATCTCGCACCTTAGAAGAAAGGAGGCGAAATACCCGACAAATTGACTCAGAAGACTACAGACTTTCCCAAGTTTAAAAATTCGCGCGTAGAGATGCTGTGCAGCCGTGCAAGAAAAGTCACATGATCAGGTGATCATATCAAACGTGTCTCCGTGGGTTAGCATTAAATAACATCGAGTGAGGTGGATTTAGTGACCAGCGGTTAGGATTAGGGTTAGGAGCACTATCGAGCACTATAATATCTGGAAGGGATACATGAAGTACTTAGGGGTTAGGAGGTTTTGTGAGGATTGTCATCATTGCGGGCGCAGATAACTACTTCACCCCTGTTATGCTACCAGTGCTGACCGTCTCTGTTGTTAGAGAAATTACAACACAGTAAACACAGCGGGAAAGATGGTTGATTCCTTGATCTGTCATAAAGATTGGTTCAATTCAATCTTCAGATGCACAACTTTTGCCGCAAGTTTCTGCCTGACTGAAGACTTACACTGACCGAAGTGAGTTTGCCAAAATTTGCGGTAAGTGTTGAGGTTTTTTTGTGGCGATTGCTATGAAAATATGGTGTGAGAGTCATTTTATGAATTACATCGTTATAATTTCGCCTATCTCTTAATACAATAACACGCGAATCGCTTTGTGGAGGCTGTTTGTACGCATGTAAGTGGTAAATGTAAACAAATTGAGCTTAAGTTTTCAGTCGATTTTCGTCGTCAACTTGATTAATTATCACCACGTCTAAAAATAAACTTGGCCAAAACTGAGCTTGTGAACACTGCCGGGCGAGTTCTGAAGTTTTCCCTGTGTTATTTCAAGCACAGCCGCTTCAAGGCCGCTGCTTCGTAGACAGTAAAGACTGCTTAAATTTCTTTTTCTGCTACAAACCATAATTTTTTAAGCCGAAGCGAACAGGATTTGCTAATGTGAATATTTGCTTAATACGATTACATGGATATTTCCTCGTTTTGTTAGTTCAATTTATTCGGTTTGGCGAAATGCTCGGGTGGATTTCCAGGTTAATTTTTTTGACAACTGGTAAAGCTACCGCCTATAAAATGACTCCAAAGCTAAATTAAACCCTCGGCAAAAATACACACCGGCAGTTTTTTTATTTTTGCTCATATGCTTATGGGTGAATATTTATTATTATTATTCATTCAAAACATCCCCCCGCTTCTGATTGGTTAAAACCACAATAATTATTGAATTTGGCTTTCATAGGATATGAAAAATTCTGCAGATCTCTGAGAGTGTTATCCACCTCAGCCTTTGGTCTCTGTGGTAACACCCTCCTTGATCTGCAGAATTCTTCATATCCTACTCAGCCTCAGGCTGATTCAGCGTCATTCAATTATTGCTAAATGTATGTAAATGATATAATGATATTTTTATGACAGAGAAGTGGACAGGGCAAGAATGTCTCCTTCTTTTGTAAATATATTAATTCCTGTCAGCCCTGTCAAAATGTCTCAGGAACCTTCATTTTTAAACCTACAGTAGAGTACATTATTTTCCACCATACTTAACACAGAAACTCAACCAATGCTAACAAATAACTAATATGTGTGTATCTCTGGCCTTTGCTGTGTCCTACACATATATTCTGTTATAATTCCTGCCTTAACTACTGGAAACAACAGTTTCAACAGTTTCATTTAAATTGATTTCTAATTACAGTATTTAGCACTACCTGTAGCAGTGTTATTGAGTGTAAACCTCTTGAAGGCTTTTAAATTTTTCTTTTTTTATGATAAAAAAGCAGCAAAATATTCATGTGAAACCTGATCTTGGTGTTGGTTGTGAATCATAGTTCATCTTAGCAGGCCATCTGATAGGGTGCAGAAAAAAATGGAAAATTATGCAGAAATTTTCTTTTTGCCACGATACTTTTTTGGAAAGTTGAAATCCGCAGGTTGGAATGGTTCTGTTATATTTATAGTGGCATGTCTCATCGTTCATATTTATGTTGCTGTGTACTATGTGCACTACTTTGTTCATAATAACCGCCAGATCTAATGTTCCTTGATGACCAGAGTTATACACAATTCTGCGGTTTAAGTACATTCGATGACACAATGTTTTTGTAAACAGACTGCATTCAACAAAACTTGCAATTGGAATGCTCGACGAGCCGTGAAGCCTGACATCAAAAGATGGACTTCGTGCTGATCGAGCTAAAATCAGGATGCACAATAACAAGAGAAACAATAACTTCATGATCTTCCAAAAATCAAGGTTAAAACTAATAAACAATTTGTTTGAGAATCGCCTTATAAACGAAATCCAGTTATTACTTTGGATCGAAATTGACCAATTACAAAATAACGTGTTTTCCTGAGAGGTCTACAGGAAAAAGAAGCCATTTAAAAGACTTTTACCTCTGCTAGGTTAGAAGCGAAAAAATATTTTACAATAATTGTAACAACTAATGTTTTGTTCTGTCTATTTATCTGTGCCATTTGTCTTTGGCAGTAACTCTGGTCACTTTTGTATTAATGATTTTTTGCTATTTTTCACTCGCTTGCTTTTGTTAAATTATTTTTTGTTTAAATTATTTTTATTCTTGCAAAAAAGTGGGGGGGCTAAAGCAGCCCCCCAGCCCCTCCCTCTGTGCGGTCCCTGATTCATGGACAGGTATTTCCTTGTTCAGCACAGTTTCATTCCATAGTTTTTGTAGTTGAGTTTCTCCGAAGCTTAGTAACCAGGCATTTAATCGGACAAGGAAAACTGGACACTGAATGTCCCAAACTAGAACCCAGGCTCATCAAAAGAGTATGGAATGCCTGAAGGTTTTATAAACTAAAATTGTTTACGAAGGAAAAGGGGTGTTTTTGTCACTGTTTTGGGTGAATAACTTCTTCAAAATGATCATTCTCTTTGCTATTTTTGCTTCTGGGGATGGTAAGCATTTGCTTTCTCGCTTATATGTAGCAATTTTCTAGTTTTATGCGGAAAAATGCCCCAAGGATGCGGAGGATGCGGAAGTAGATGAATTATGCGGATCCGCACCACTGCATCCTGTCAAATGCCCTGTCTTAGTGATCCTGTACTGGTAAGGGGAAAAAGTTCAGAATATCTCTTCCCCCAGCACACACCTGCTGTCTACTGGTGCAATAATTGAGAGGTTAAGTTTTGTCTTCACTGTAAAATGTTACAAAAAAGTTGCAATGAAAGCAACAAGAATTGTAAATGTTGACATAATGTACATTGTACATGATGTAACATGAAGTTTAGGTGAGTGCCAAAGGCATACACTAATATTTCATGTATTTACTTTTTCAGGACAAATTACATGTACATATTAAAATAATAATTTATGTGATCAGAAAAATATGGAGTATTGGATCCAGGCAGTACCAGTTTATGGATGGCATATGCATCTACAGTAAGAGGAACTGTAAGCATTTCCAGGTAATTAAGTTAGTTTTATGCTTAAATAATAAATAAATAAGACTTACATGTAATTTCTTGTATTTTGAGTTTTTGGCATCTTATCACAAGAATAGATAATCAAAGATGCATTAGTTGATGGAATTTATTTTTGAAGGTATGTTTAAAGGTCTTCCTAATATGGAGTATGCTGGATACCAGCAATGTCTAAGTGAATGGAAAGCTAACACACTGTTAAAGGTGTATTCGCATGTTAATCTTGAATAATCTGAGATGTCAAAGAGAAAATATTAAACCATATCTGTGATTGTTCTGAGATGGAGAGCTAGCTGTTACATGCATGTACATGTAAATTTCTCATGCATGATTTTTCACTTGTTATGATTTAGCTGCCAATATGTTCTGTAATTTAATATTAAGAGTCATCTGTTGGTGTGCAATGATCTTCACCAATATGTAACCTAATAATGTACAGTGTAGTTATTAATTAACCAAATTATGCTGTTTTCAGTTGACCGTCGCTACTACGTTGTTGTAATGTGATGTTAAAGTGCACAAATCTACAAACATATGCCCGGTCAAATGTATGAACTAGCCAGACAGCATACATTACAAAATGTTCTGCATGTTGGCATCACCAGGTACGATATTTCTTAAAGCATATTTTTTAATTATTAATTTCTCAGACATTGTTTTCTTCAAGGAAAGATTCATATCCCACAAGTTTTTTTTTATAATTAAGAGTTCCCTGGCCTGATACTTTGGAATTTCTAAAGAATGGCCATGAATGGGTGTTGGAGGTCAATATCTTCTGGGATTGCACATTCAGATTTAGTAAGCAAGAACATCAGTTTTTATCCTGACAAAGTCTGATTTTCTTTTGCAACCTGAACTCATATAAGTAAAAAGTGAAGCCTTGGAGCCAAGACTGGCTCTTAGCTGCCAGCGATTATCCCGGTTTCTGTAGCATGAAGCAGCTAGAAGTATTTCTACTTCTCCTGGACGGGATGCTAGTCCATCGCAGGTTACTCCCCCACAATTTTGTCAGTCTTCCCCAACAATTTGCCGGTACCCATTTATACACCTCGGTGGAGAGAGGCACTGTGAAAGTTAAGTGTCTTGCCCAAGAACACAACACAATGTCCCTGGCCAGGGCTCCAACCCAGACCACTCGCTCCGGGTTCGAGCGCACTAACCATGAGGCCACCGCGCCTCCATGAACTAATATACAGTTGTACAATTATATGTACAATCAAACAGCCTGAATGGCTCTCTGATTAGGAATATCCACATTGTTTTAGTGCAATATTCCAGTTTCTTGTTTAAAGCAAATTGCATTTGCTCCCTAAAGTTCATAAGAAAGCTGCCTAAGTTTGGGTACCATCCCTCTAACATTTGATTTACTGCTAACCAACTAACAATGAAGTACACTGTATATCAATGAAAATAATTTCATCTGTTGGTGCGGAAAGATTGTAATGAATTACTAGATGTAGCTCTCGCTAAGTGCCAAAGAGCAACCATTGAAAACAAATTCTAATTGGAAACTTCGAAAAACGGAGTCATATTTTGTTCATGTCACTTTTTTGTAGTCAAGTATTCAAAACAGCGTCAAAAGTTATGTCTTAAACATTGATGTATAAAACATTGTAAATATTGCTTTGATTGCTTTTTGCTCACTGACAGTGACAAAGTTGGCTCACTGGCCGATGTCGAGTTTACTCTCGTGTGGATCGCTGGCTGATAGTTTGGTACAGTTGTCATTTGTTTTAGCTTTACTTTAATTGAATTGAGTTAAGAAAGGTTTCTCAGTTCTGGGCTCAGTTTATTTGATTGCTTTATGCTCGCTGGCATTATCTAGATTTGTCACGCTGGCCGAATTTGGCACACTAATAATGTTATTAGATAATTATAATATTAATGATAATTAATGTTGATTATGTTTTTTGGTTCAGGCTGCCAAGCTTGACTTCTGGGCACCCTAGCCAGCAAGCTTGGGTGCCAGAGGGGTTCCTTAGAATTTTTCCCAGAGTGCAGCCTTACTGTTCCTGTCAGTCAATATATGAACAGTGTACACATGTTGGGCAACCTGGATTAAAACATGAAAGATTTTCAAAGCAGCCATGGTCAGGTGAGATATTTCCAAAGGATTATAAATTTAGAGTGCTTATGATTGCTTAATTACCGGTAGGCACTGATTTTTATTGTAAACAATATCTTACTGAGTGTAGAACACGCTTGCGATCAGACATGCTGAGACATCATGGCGTCCGGTCGAAGATTTCTTCGCTCCACCATTTTCTTCCTTTGCCTATACAAGGTTTCTTTCACTTCATACAGCCAACTTAGTGCGGATTTAGATTGCAGAATCACTTTCCATGGACACCTTCAAAGTCCTAAGCAAAATATCTCATTTTCAACTTGGACCTTTCAGCCACGTGGAAGAAGATACCTATCCGCTCGCATTTCGCTCTATCCGAACCATGAGGCCAGTTTTACTCTGACAAGAATTTCAATTTGCGGAGACGTTGAATCTAATCCAGGTCCGGCTATTAACAGCAAGATTATTACTCTATGCTCCGTGTGTCAGAAGAATGTCTGTAGTAACAACCGAGCTATTGAATGTGATGTCTGTAAACATTGGTTTCACATCAAATGTGGCGGAATTTCGCTTCGTGAATACCGACGATTGCAAAACATACAGAATTTCGACTGGACTTGTCCATCTGGTATATCTACCCTAAGAACTTTACCTTTTGTTGACATCAGCAATTTAGACACCAGCGATGGCTCCTTTACTTCCCATGGTGATGACTCTTATACTGAACCGGCTTCTCAACAGTCATTAGCTTCCGTAGATTACCTTGAGAACCTCTCAAGGATCTTGAACTATTCATCTAAAGATCTAAGAGTTGCACACTTGAACATTTGTAGCCTTCGTTATAAGATCGACGAATTAAGACTCTTGCAGAGGATATGTGGATTTGACATTTTGGGAATTTCTGAGACCCATCTGGACTCTTCTGTTCCTGATAACTTCTTGCAAATAGACGGTCTCCAACTTATGCGACGTGACAGAACTAAATGCAAAGGAGGAGGTGTTGCCCTGTACTATGCTGAACATCTAACGGCTGTACACCGTAAAGATTTATTAGTCAAAGATATTGAGGCCATATGGATACAGGTGAAATTCCCCGCCCACACTACTTTATTCTCAGTTGTTTACCGATCTGAACTCGAAACTCCAAATTTCTTTGAAAACTTTCACGACGTTCTTGAGAAAGCCTAGTTGAAAACAGACAGTATTTTCGTCCTTGGTGACTTAAACTGCTGCTTGTTGGAAGCCCAAAACAATCCTGGCTCCACCTTAATTACATCTAAAACAAAGAATTTGCTGAGGCTTTTTGAAGATTTTAATATGCAAAATGTTATTGCTGAACCAACCCGCATAACTTACACCACAAAGTCACTGATTGATCTAATTGTTACCACCAAGGTGGATGTTGTGTGATGCACAGGAGTAATGCCACTAGGTATATTCGACCATTGCCTAGTGTATGCAACGCTTAAATTGGGCAGCAAAAGACCACCGCCGAAGATTATTCGCACCAGAAACTTTAAAAATTTTAATGCAGCAAATTTTAAGGCTGATATTGAAAAGATTCCTTTCCATATTTTGGAAATTTTTCATCACAAAGACGATGCGCTCTGGGGATGGGAACTATTGTTTAAAGATATATGCAATGATCACGCCCTGTTTAAGGATGTGAAAGTGAGAAGTATGTCTGCTCCGTGGATTAACAACACAATTAGGCACAACATGAATCGCAGATTTAAATTATTCAAAGAGGCAAACCAGACAAAGGATCCAAGCAAATGGGCTGCATATAAGAAACTTAGAAATGAAATCACAGCTGATATACGCAGAGCCAAGGCAAAGCATTTTAAAGATCTATTAGCTGATGTCAAAACCACTGCAGAGTATTGGAACCTGCTTTCAAAGGCGAATAATCCTAAATTAAGGAAAGCGATAGGTCCATTGAAAAGAGAGGATGGATCGCTCGCAGTTGATGACAAAGAAAAATCAAACCTAGTCAATAATTTCTTCTCTAACATCGGGGAGAAACTGGCTGGAAGTCTCCAGCCCCAATATCTATCTGATCTGGTCACGTCAACTAAGATTGTTCCCTGTGTCAATAACATTGCACTGTCGCCATTGGCCATTGAGAGAAAATTAGCTAATCTGAAAACAAACAAAGCAACAGGACCCGACGACATATCACCGAAAATAGTCAAGGAAGCTGGAGATGCATTGTTAACCCCGCTGATGTTCCTTTATAATACGAGTCTGAAAGATGGCTATGTCTTTAGCCAGTGGAAGACTGCGAGAGTCAATCCTGTTTTTAAAAAGGATGACGAGACTGTTATCGGAAATTATCGTCCCATATCTCTTCTCAGTGTTCCGAGCAAAATATTAGAAACCATTGTTGCTGATTCGATCATTCACCATGCGTTTATTGAAAATAAATTAATAACAGACAAGCAATGGGCGTACAGGAGAGGATATTCTACTGAGCTGTTGCTAGTACATATGACAGAAATTTGGAGGAGTGCCATTGATTCAAACAAAGTTGTTGGTATAGTGCTGGTAGATTTCCAGAAAGCATTCGACTGTGTCTCCCATAATGTGCTATTACGTAAATTAGAAAATGATTTTGGAATTAATGGAGTGTTACTCGACTGGCTGCGCAGTTACCTTGGCAATAGAAAACAATATACAGTTTTAAATGGTACAGTGTACAGCATCCGATCTTAACACTGTTAAATCTGGAATACTGCAGGGTTCCGTTTTAGGACCGACCTTTTCTCTTTACACAAGTGATTTACCTGAAGCTATAACAGTAGTGGTGTGGGCTAGTTCAGTACGGATTTGACAGGTATTGTTATGGAAAGAAGTTCTATTGTTTTCTTGAGTTTGACGTATCCATGGTAACCAGAAGCCCCGCCCCCCTTTGACGGTGGAGGAATGACGTCATTAACTTCGTTTCCGTGTTGGCCGAGTAAAAAGCCTGGGTTCTAACATAAACAAAGACTTAAGAGAGAGGGATTGGAAAGCTCCGTAGCCAATCGCCTTATCAGGGTCATAAACAAAGAAATCACATAATTTTAAAGTAAAGCAACTTTAATATCAAATGTTTTCCTAAAATTACAGGATCCCTAGTGGATTACGCGTAACTATTTACAAAAGTGTTTACAAATGGCACAATAGTTCGACCATTTCCACATCCTCCTTTGTTATTCTCTCATAACCATAGGGATATGTTTTGAAGATGCTTTGATCTATCACTCTTTTTTCGTACACAAGCTGGTACTTTTTCGTCTGAGCTACTGTGGCCAGTGAGTACTCTTTAGAGTTTCGGACGATGTGATAAGGTTTGTAAATATCAGTTTGTCGCGTTTTCTCAAGAGGGCGTTGAATTTCGTCTAAAACATTTTGCCTCAACACTTGATAATTTAATTGCTTGATACCTTCACTGTTTAATGAGATTCCTCTCACGTTGCATTCTTCTTTTCCTTTCTTCGTGAGGTAGCCATAGTTTTTCGGTCCTCCGGACGCAAATTCGGTGACGCAAATTCCCCTAGCTCGTCCTTGAAATCACCGAGAAAGTCGTCAAGGGAAGGATTGTTTTCATGAGGTAAACTGGAAAAAATAACACTGTCGGTGTCTGTGTACAGTACTCGTTCTTGTAGCATGTCCAGAGCTGCATACAAACGAAGTCGAGCCCAACATGTCGTGAAACAGGCGATGAAAATGTTGAGGTTTGGTGAGACAGGTTTGTCATTCGATTTCAGTTTATAGTGAATTTCAACGATGTCTTCAGACAATACACTCACGTAGCAAATGGCATTTGCATCACTCTCATGGAAAGCACTGAACTTGAGGGGGTCCCCGAACTCTTTGATTTGAGTTTTGTTAGTGCGCTGGCCAAACTTCCCCCACATAGAGTTTAACATCATCTTTGCAAGGCTGCGTTTGCCTGGATTCTTTTCAATTTTGTAGCGGCTCAGTTCGATGCCCTCTCTCGCTTTGTAGGATCTCAGATGTTCTTGCTGTTTCACTGGGTCGTTGCCCACATGAGCTGGCCAGCCGCTTGCCTCCTCTTTAATCTTTAACCACGTGTTCACATAGTCTTTAAAGAGACCTTTCCTCGTTTCAGAAAAATGCCAAACCTCGTGAATGTAAGTTATTTTATAGCCCTTTTCAACGGCTTTGTTCAGTTCAGGAGTACACCATGTACCTGTAATTTGTCTTTCACTGTCGCTGTGACTGCAAACCCAGGAGCGTTGTAGCATTAGTTTTTCCATCTCTTCCTGTACACAGGCTCTACATAACGGGAATGTCAGTTTACCATTTTCACGCAGCGGAAGTACTGGATGAAACAGTTTTTCCGGAGGCAATATTGTGACCTTGGCGATCCCGAAGTAATTTTGAATGTTTGTATCTTCCGGCTGAAATATAATTTCAGGGTGGCCGACAGGATACTCAGCATTCTTATTGATAAAGGGGTAGAGGGAAGTAAAATCATAATAATTAATCTTCTCTCCTGAGGCGATGTTAGCCAGATGATAAAGTTTGACAGCATTTGTTCGTCCACCGCAGAAAGCATCACGGGGATTTAGCGGCTCCACTAAATCGAGGCTGGCTACAAAGTTCCTGACGTCTTCCCGTTGTTCTTTCATTTTCCGCCAATCACATTCCCACATTTCTATGACGTTGTAGCCTTTGTCACACAAGAATTGAAGTTTTTCCTGTGTGCAAAGATAGACGTCGGCAGTGCAGCGGTGCTCCAATCTAAGATGTGTTTCGGATCTGTTAGGATAGCATTTGCGACAGCCATGCCAAAAGCAACCTTGAAATTCATAGACCGTGTTTGAAGTTGCGTCGAAGCCGTCCACAGTGTAACGACTGTGGGGAATGCGATATTCCCCATCATTTCCAACATGTTGAATTCTCCCACTGATCTGACTTTGCTGCCACAGTAGATACTCCATGGCAACTTTCGACTGATTTGTTTTAAGTCGCCAACCGTAGAGAGGCTCGGAAGCAATTGTGTTTGCTTCCATTCGGTTTTGCCGCAGGTCTCGATTGCAGGCCGAAGCTATAGTAATATGACTGAAGGGGTCAAACTTTGTCTCCTTTTCAAAAAGTCGTTTGAAAGTAAGACATCCTTGCTTCAGTAATTTCACGTCAGACTCGCAATATTCCACCAATTCT
>CM042755.1:13031842-13042176 GCA_022496165.2 Catalaphyllia jardinei
GTGCGTTAACATTTTTAATGTTCAAATTGAATACACTGCAAACAAAAATTGTCAAACTTTGAATCAGCCGAAGCCATGGTGTAATGACAGCTTTTCGCTTCAATCCGTTCGGCGTTTTCCGAGAAACGACTTTCAAGCAGGTTAGAAATTCGGGTCTTGGCACTTTGTGTAATCATTCATCATCCATGCAGGGGAATCACGCGACTTCTATTTTAATGCTTCGAAGAAGCACGTATAAATTTCCTGCCCAGCTCTGAATATGATTTCCAATGCTAACAGTGCGGCAGTTCAAAACAAACTTTTTTTTTTCCTCTTAACCAGCTACATTTTCAGTTTCTTATTTAGATGGACACGACCTGATGACCGTTGGCCATTGGCTGCGCGATCATGGGACCGAGACTAAAAATAACTTTGACAGCGTGGCGCAAAGCTCAAAATAGATTTAAAAAGATTATCAGAGAGCACGGGGATGTGTTCTCTTACCTCATTTTCTCTTCTTAGAGCCCAGTCTACGCTCGCCATAAAACTATTTCGAGACAAGTTGTTAAATTTAATTAAAGCAACCCGGATGAGAAAATTTAAGCTAAATACATTATCTTGCTCCGAATGCTGGTTGTTTTAAATTTTTGATATTTTATTAGGTATTCCGCTAATTTCTGTTCTTAAACGAAGGTAAGACAAATATAATTATTTACTGAAAAGCAGCAAGCTCAGTTTAAATGGCATTCAAGTTTTCGCCCTTATATACACTATGAATTGTAACACAAACAGCGGTGATAAACATATGAAAAACATGCATTTTATAACCTTGACGTTTCTTATGCTAGTCAACATACATTTTTAAAAGTATAACCGTTACAAATTTTTGGAAAGCTATTTATACTGTATGTTATTATTTTATTACCTTATATTAGTCTTCATAGCAATCGTATTACTTAAGCGTCTTAAATCTTGTGTTAATCGTTCCTACTCTTTTGTTAATGTCAGTTATTTTTTTAAAACATCCCGGCGCATCAAATCCTTTTTCCCATACAAGAACCCACTTAACCGATCACAATTATCCAAAGTCATTTACAAAACTAATTGCTGGGACTGCATGTAACGATTTTTACATTGGGAAAACGAAGCGAAGACTTCACGACCGGAAAACATAACATTTTAAGGCCATTTTGGAAACATGATCACTCTTCTGCAATTGAGGATCAAGTTAAAACAACTGGTCACAATATCAAATGGAACCATTTTAACACTTTGGCGTTCGGCAATACTGCAGTGACTGCGGCCACTGTAAAGTTAAGGAGACCTTGTTTATTCAAAACTTACAGCCAGTATTGAATGCCAATATCAGCAGAAGAAAGCCTTTGCATTGTGTCCCTTTACAGACAGTTTCCGTTTCAAACGGCTTAAATTTCTATTGCAGGTGTTTCCTGTATAGCTTCCAGGTCCCCAATGTTACAGTATAAATAGCTTTCCAAAAATTTGTAACGGTTATACTTTTGAAAATGTATGTTGACTAACATACTAAACGTCAAGGTTATAAAATGCATGTTTTTTTATATATTTATCACAGCTATTTGTTTTATATTTTTCATCAAGCTACGATGGCCAAAGACCAAGAGTTTATATGATACTATGAATTGTGTTACAAACAATAGCCCCTCGCATTACACCTTTTGCTGTTCATTTAGAGAACATACGCAATCATTTGCACTAAAAGTCAGACAATAATGCGAAAAATCCGTTTATTTGCGCCAATCGGCATTCAATTGCGCGAAACGCACCCTCCACAAGGACATCTGCATAAGTGTAAACATTCAATTAAGTTACAAGACTTTCATTAACGCCTTTCGAAATTCAAATTCGTCAAAGCAACTTTCATTTGCGCGCATCGTTAGTTTAATAACATCAAAAGAATATTCTTTTGCGTGATCGGGCATTCATTTTAGTGATCGATTTATTCAATAAAATTTTAAACCATGGCTAAACAGTCAATAGCATCAATGAACAACCCATACAATTTTATTGACAATCATTAGCGCGCTTATACAAACAATAGAGTGTTCTTTACATTCTCCTCGCAGAAATCTTTGCTCAAATAAAAGCGTAACATAATGAGCTTGAATTTGTAAACAAACGGAGTGAGCTTTGTAGATAAATGCAAAGTACGTTATTAGCCTTCAATTTCATTAAGATAGCGTGGCAAAAAGGATTGCATGAACCTAAACGCCTAAACCACTGGTAAGCCTTAGCAGCAGTTATACATGTAACACCTCTACAGCGCTGAAGAGCATCGAGTAGCAATCGGGTTAGCATCCTTCCTAACGGGATACCTAGGCGTCTAGCCTCCGCTCTGTCGTAGATTCGAGCCTGTATTTCGGACCTCGATACGTCTCCTGGCAAGATTTCCGTATTAACCCCCACTTTTATTATGCATACAGTTCTTTGTTTAACTAAACAATAGCTGAAGCAATGAACTCCTGTGAGACTCAACTACTTTGAATAACTTGAAATTTTCCGGGTTTTTTTCAAGTGTCGCATACTTTTAGACTTAGATTTTACGAATTTAATTTTAAAATCTAAATTGCGGAAAACGGAAAAGAAATATCCTATTTTAGGGCGCATTATTGGCATTTTAAAATTGATCGTAAGCTTCAAACTACTTAAAATGAAGGCGATGTCAGTCTATGCGCTCGTTTTAAAATGCTCAAAAATAATTATTTATGCCTCAGAAAAGGCTGCTTGCGGTTAGCTTTAAAATGTTGATCGGGTCATTCTCGCTTACCTCTCGTCTCACTCCGCATTTTATCCCTCCTGATTTCTGTCCTCAAATTCACTCCCAAGCGATGTCAGTGTCTCTTGTTTCTTTCCTCTATCAAGAAGCGATCGGAACACCGACAGTGCATACATTGGTACGAAGAACTATTTGCGCATCATTGCGTACTACATAAAATGTTGATGTTTCCAAAAGGATCATCTATATAGTGCTTACGCCACAACCATTCCTGTAGGTCACGTTCGAAGAGATCTTTGGACGTTCCTGTACGAGGTATACTTTGTTGGACTCCCCACAATATATTTTCAATGCACTGGGTGTGCGCACCTGTATCTGGGTCGACAAAGTTTAGGCTGTGGTTAACTTTGAGACGACTACAGCCCTCGTCTTTTAGGCAGTCATAAGCTTTCCACATGTCGTTCAACAAGCTTACATTCCCGGCAATAGGTGGGCGCGTATGATGGGTAGAACTGTGTCTTTATCCCTTTGCCATACAGGAACAAGGAAAAAGGCTTTGGTCCCGCGGCAGATGCCGCCGAAGACCCACTGTTTTTCGATGTAGCGACCGCAGTTGTACTTCATTTTGCAAAACCTGGACTCGAAAGCAAGTAGACCCTACTGGGGGAAAGCATTAAATCATCCCCCCTTTTATTCACCAGGGGCCGGTTCCTGAAATGAAGAATAAATTATACCAGGTATAACAGTTATTTCAGGGATAAATATGCTATTCTAGGAATAACTATACCAGGAATAAAAATTGGTTCCCGGAAGGACTATTTATCCTTGGAATTGCTATTCCAGGGATAAGTTTGCTACTCTACGAATAAATCTTCCAGCAAAGGGGATTCCTACCTGACAAACAAGTTTGGTGGGAAATTAAGTGCAATGCGCGGGCTGCCTAGCGTTAAATCACTGCGAAGGGAGAGAAGGACGAAATTTTTGTGCATCTGTGTAAACATGTGGCGCTTACCATTCGACCAAAAATTCCGGGGCGAATTTCCGGAAATTTCCATGGACAATTGGTACAGTCTTTTTACAGTGTGGAAGACGATAATTGTTCGCCTGGAATTTTTCAGTGACTTCTAGGTTTAAATCACAAATATAGAAGCAAACAGTACACAGTGATAAGTCGACATGGTGACTTTTTATAGACCACAACAGCAGGGATCTTACACAAACCACGACGGCAGTAACGAGGGTTTTAATGAGTCGTACAATGGCTCTGCACGGGTTATAAATCTTTGTACATTTCCCAGACAAACTATGCTAAACAAACAAGTACACCACGGAGGCATAATTTTTATAAAACGCTTTCTTCACTTTAACAGCCATCTTGTTTTCCCATATTTATCCCTGGAATAGCGATTTATTACTATCTCGCAAGGTGTAATAAATTTATTCCAGATTTATTCCCTAAATATCGCTATTTCTTCTTTCAGGAACAGAATTTATTCCGGGGATAAAGTTATCCCTGAAATAAGGCACATTGTCCAAGTTCCTCCTTTCAGGAACCGGCCCCAGGGAACCAAGGATAAAGACAAGCGATGCATGTTTTCGTGCAGCGTGAAACATGCATTTAACAGATGAATAATTAAATTGAAATATAAATTTTTATGCATTTGAACCAGTCAAGTAAAATAAAAAATGATTTGTCAAGTGTAGTGAGACCGGTGAGCGAGAGTTGTGCGAAAGGTAAGTGGTTCGAAACCTGCCGGGTACAAGGGAAAAAAAAACGAAAAAAAGAGTACAGAGCCAGGGGAATACTGAGGAGAGAAAAGAGAATAATGGAGCAAGGGGAAGAAGAGAAGGAGCTAAAAGACAGCGCGCAATGAAATCCAGTAGTAATTATCAATGTATATATTCTATACGTTAGGGAGTTGCTATTGTCATTAAAAACAATAGAGCGCATACATAATTAATCATTGTGCATCGTAATAAATGTATGGGGTTATACGGAAATCTTTCCCGTCTCCTTTTATTGCTGCCTTAAATGAGTTCATTGCCTGCTCCACTATGTTCAGGAATGGGCTGTAGGCCAGGAGCATCTCCAGCTCGGTATTGGCCGCGGGGATGCCTCATCCTCAAAAGCACGGACTATTCGCTCTCTGTGTTCTACAGGAATCCTATTTAAATTGGTGGCATCTTATGCAAATATACAGTACAGTAGAAAAAGACGCACAGATGAATCGTACAGCACAGAGAATTCGAGAAATTGTACGCCGTTTTTCAGTTTATATACGAGATTGTGGTGACAAAAATGATGCAACTTGGCCTCGCACACATGCTAAAAAATATACGTACCTTCACTCTATTTGTTTGCAAATTCATGCTGATTATAAAACGTTTTTATTTGAAAAAAGATTTCTGCGAGAAGAATGTAAAGAACACTCTATTGTTTGTATAAGCGCGCTAATGATTGTCAATAAAATTGTATTGGTTGTTCATTGACGCTATTGGCTGTTTAGCTATGGTTTAAAATTTTATTCAATATATTGATCACTAAAATGAATGCCAGATGACGCAATAGAATAATCTTTTGATGTTCTTGAATTTACAATGCGCGCAAATGAAAGTTTTTCTGACTAATTTGAATTTCGCAAGGCGTTAATGGAAGTCTTGTAACTTAATTGAATGTTTACAATTATGCATATATCCTTGTGGAGGGTGCATTTCGCGCAAATGAATGCCGATTGGCGCAAATAAAAGGATTTTCGCATTATTGTCTGACTTTTAGTTCAAATGATTGCGTATTTTCTCTAAATGAACGGCAAAAGGTGTCAATTTAAATACAAATGTAAACAATTCCTAAAGGAAAGCCTCATGGTTTGAAATATCTGCTTAATCAACAGAATGAACAGCTCACTTGGCCCGCGTGGGTTAGGAATAAGTTCCTGATACCCATAATTCTCTGCTATATTGTTAAAATAGTTGACAATCTTCTCGTTCAGTTTATAAATAAATTATCGGGAAAATGAACCATGGCGGAAGTTATGGCAAATGATATCTGGTTCTTGGTAGTTGCTCTCATTTTTCTTCCTCTCACAGGTAAGAATAATGTTGCTATCTCTATTAGTTCGGATTGTAAATCTTAGGACACAGTACATTTCTCAGTTAGCAGATTCCTAAAATACGGCTTTCTACCATAACACGGTGGCGATAAATTGAAATTTTACCCGACTTAGTTAACTCACAATGCAGTACATACTGCCAGATTATATTTTCATAGCACGCAGCTTTAAACAATCCAAGAATTTAAATTAAAATACAGACGACTGAAATAAACTCATTTTACTAATGTTTTAAAATTCAACATGAACGCGTCAGCACAGACGAATATGAATTTACATATGTTCCGAGATGAGTTTGCAGTGAAAAAAGGGTTTTTGACGAGCGCTGGAGTTTTAATTTTTTTCCCGCGAACATGAAGTGGTGCCATTGTGTTAAGTTCTTCACGACTCTGACACGACAGCAATTCAAACGTTGTGCTTCTGTTGCGCCAAACAAAATTCTTAAATTATATTAATGTATTTTGGCGAGAGTGCATTCCCACGGGGAATTAGAAGGAGAATTGTTACGAAGCTTCAGTCAATTCAACCTCGTTCCCAGGGTCTCTCATCTTACCGCGCCATGGAGCGATAAGATGAGAGACCCTGGGAACGAGGTTGCAGTCATTTCTGATTTTGGTTCGACTCTGGCACGACGCTAGAATCAGAGTTGTTCTTCTGCCGGGCTACAGTGGGACTAAATTGCAATTTAGTTCGTCACGGCAATGAAGCACGACGTCTGAACTGGCCTTAAAGTTATGTTTAAAAAACGAGCAGGAGTGGTTTATCGGGTTTAAAACCACGAAGAGCAGCCGCGTGGTTTTAGACCCGATAATACACGTGCTGCGATTTTTTTTTCAACTGTAATTCCAAGGGGCTTCTTATATAGCCTTCTACCCCGACTTTCCTCTGAGGAAATGCATGGCAAGCCTAGTCTCTTTCTCAGAGCAGCCTTTATTTTGATCGAAATGGGTGTCAGTCAGACTAAAACGCTAAAGATATCATCGAAGACTATTTCTTGAATCATCACGCGACTGGGATAAGATCTTGTGGGCTTTCACCTTAGACTGTGTATCACTGAGTTTAGTATAGTTCCATTGCGAGCTGGCTCTGTCCCATTTTCGTTGCGGGAATAACATTGCACTCACTTTCTTCGTTCGCGTAGTACAAAACCAGGGAGACTGTTTGTTTGGCTGTAAAATAAAGTAGTTTGGTTGCAAAATACGACTGCCAATTCTGATGATGGCAATCAGAATGTGATGTTTCTTTTAAACAAAATTACCTAAAATTATTTTATCGTGGATTTTATTCTAGTTTCAGATTGCTATGGGTCTGCGGAGCGATTTACAAAAATGTAGGTCAATTTTCAGACTGCAATGAGTTCTGCCAGAACAAACGAGGGAATAAACAGACAGAACTTCGGAAAGTAAAACAAGTTTAGACGTATGAAAATTTAATAACAGAAAAAGAGATTCTGAAGCCGATCAAATCTTTGTCAGTGAGGGTTTTATTTCGGTTTTCGATTTTGGACGGAATTTATTGCGGTTTCGTGGCTTTGGGTGATTTTTTGCGCGGTTTTTCGGTTTCTAATAGGCCTCTATACCCCTGTCCTTTCAGTTTACTCGTTTTGAAAACAAAAGATGGTTTATCTTGGTTACCGCGCCTGTCGTTTCGTTTACAAATGTAATATAGATCACGAGAATCAGAAAACTGTTTAAAGTGCGCTGTAGCCTCAAAGTCAGTTGTGTCCATGGGGCTCGTTGTTCTTTCTCATTCTTTTCTTTCTCATTTGAGATCCGATTTTTGTCTCAATGGCCCCCTTTTCAATTGAAGACCAATCATTTTTTTGTTTGATCATCAACAGAATAATATTACTTTAAATTTGAGAGGGAGTTAGAGTTGGGTTTTGAGAAACTGTGTCCGCCTTGCATCCTCGACCGGTTTAGATATAAGGGGCTTCCAAGGGCACGTAGGTATGGCCACTGTAGTGATCCACGAATACGGATTGTTTTTTTAAAGCAGGGCACATGCTTTCTTTTGCTACCGCACACTTCACACACCTTACTCTTCTTGTCGAACTGTGTGGAGTTGACCACGCCGAATTTCTTTTTAAACTCGTACTTCGGGTTAGCGCAAGTGTAAGAACCCTTGCAATCCGATAGGTTGACAAAATGTTAGCTGTCGACGACTGAGATTTTTTCGGATCTCACTATATACCTGGCATCGGTGCGAAGACAATTAAGAGTCATTTCCAGCCATTTCAGAGTACTGTAAATCAATTTTTCCATTCAAGCTTATCTGGTTTAGGGAATATTATGGTTGATTTTTATGTTTAGAGTATGAGCAGTAGTTCCGTGTACATTAATAGCATGCCAAAGAAACAAGGTAACGTTTGGATAAGAGCGCAATACAATTCAAACGATCATGCTTTTACATTTGACAAGGGTGGACGACGTCATGTGTTTTAAACATTTTTCATTTTTGGTTCTGGTTTACCAATACTTGACAGTAAATGTGGTTGAAAAATGAACATTGTAAATATTTCAAAAAAGAAGGCAATATATTCTTAACGTAAACATTAATCAGTCTTTCTTCATCAAATGAGACAATCAGAAACTATATTTTGTTTAAAAATGGCAACTTTATCTTCTGCTTCTAAGGATGTACAAGAACACGTCATAGTTAATAAAGGGGAATGGTTATGGAGCCATGCAAACATCAAAGGAGCAAACAAAGATGCCAAGAGTTATTTTGGAAGGTCCACGGCACAGCACAATATTTTGTTTTGCCCTCATAGACTATGCATGAATTACGTAACCAACACGTTTCTATTGGGTAGTTCCTAAGTTCGCAGTAAATACTATTGTTGCAAGGTCACGGCCAAAAATGAGAAGAATAACATTCAAGAAAGAACTTTGCTGAGTTTCATAACCACTCCTGTCTTTTAACTATGGACACGTTCAAGACATTTTCGATGGAAGTTTCCGATGTAAAGATTCCGTGAAATGCAAAGTCTAGGCGATATTTTCATTTCAAATTGCAACAAGGCGACGAGAAAACGAGGGTTATTTCCCTTTGTCTAGGGAAGTTAGAGAAAAGAGTCAAAAAGAGAGAACTGACTTCCAGCTCACGTAACCAATGTAGGCAGGCCAATGGTGAAGAATATGGAATGAACAAGTTGCCTAAAGTATCCACAGTTCCACTGCACCCTTAAGTTTCATTGGCTTTAAAGTGAATATGACAGATTCATTTTATTTGCTCGATAAAATCTCCAAAATGCACTGATAAGTATAGCAAAAAAAATGTTTGATAGCGAGTTTGACGTACCAAAAACGTGAAATTTCACTTCCGGTGGGGTGCAAAACCGCGAGACCAAAACCAGGAGACTGTGAATGAGACTGTGAATGAATGATTGTTGATTCATTTCAGGGCCATATGCCCAGTAACCACAGCCATGTATAAAATCAGATTTAAAGACATCGTTTATTTAAGGTTGAACAAATTACGGGCCAAAATATATATAAAAACAATCAACAAAAGGAACTTTACTTGAGATGTATTAAAACTAATAAGAAAACAAGAAATTACATATTTTTTCTTTGCCGGGCGACAAACGCCGAGAAAATAACGAGTTAATTATTGACTTTGGAGGACAAAACAACACCGAAAACAACAAAATTTCCATTCTTTTACTTTTGTGGATAACATCAGAGAAACCATCGGAAAACAACAATTTAAAGACAAAAAATCAGATAATTTCTTCGCGTGCGAGAAATAATACAGCGTGGTGAAAGAAAGATGAATGTTGTAAATAAAAAAGACGACAAAAAAGCCACTGAATTATTTTGATATTAATAATATTAGACATGAAAAAATTACTCGATTCTGATTGGCTGAGAACAGTGCAGTTTTTCATTTACACAGTGCAATTTCAGCTTTTTGAAAAACTCACTCGTGCAAATTAATTTCAAATTGAACTCGAAACCGTATGATTACCTATACAAATAGTATTTCAACTGTGCTAAATTTGTGCTTTGTAGAAGCTCAATAAAACTCAAAAAATGTATTTAAACGACGCCAATAAACTAAACAAACACGGCCACCTAGGTCGCCGTAGATTCAATTTAACAAATAGATTCCATGTTGCCGTGCTTCTGTTCAGTAATAGATCACAGATGATGTCAAAATGTGGAAAGAACAAAAAAGTGGCACACGAGGCGTAGCCGAGTGTGTCATTTGTTTTATATAATAACGAAAAGCCTTTTTTATTTCAAAATAATTCAATGCGTAGCAAAGAATTGTGATTGGTCGAAAAAAAATCACGTCACTGTCAAGCCTGACTCGAGCATCGCTCCTAATGGAATGAAAACTTACAGCGAAAGCAGAATTGAACTGCGAAATCTACAAATCTTGAAGAAAATGCTAGAAAAATCACGTCGGTTTTTGTCATCGCTCATATGACCCGTAACCAATCAGGAGCCGAGAAAGACAATAGGCTATTGTTTCGAGAACAATAG
>CM042755.1:13047176-13049676 GCA_022496165.2 Catalaphyllia jardinei
CATGGGATTCCAAATGGAATAGAAATGGGAGAAGCGTTTCGGTTTAAGACACCCTCTAGTATCTTGATTGTTGGTACTTCCGGTTGTGGCAGGACTTGTTTCACCGAGTCTTTACTCTTGGATCATTTGGAAGAACTGTTTTTAAACCCTCGCCCAACGATTCATTATTGCTACGGGACGTGGCAAGATGGATTCCGAGACATTAAAGACGCGGGAATACAATTCCACGAAGGGGTTCCTACCACCTTCCATTTGCAAAAATGGTTTCCTAAAGGTGGTTTACTCGTGTTAGATGATCTGATGGTCGAGGGAGGTGAAGACAAAGAGTTGCTGGACTTATTCACCAAACATTGACATCATCAAAATATCACGGTGTTGTACTTGTGCCAGGACATGTTTCCACCAGGGAAATACGCAAGGAGTATTTCCAGGAACGCCCAGTACATCGTAGCCTTTAAAAATCCACGAGATCAATTAGGGATGAAGAATTTACTGCTTCAAGCTTTTCCCACTTGTTGGCAAGACATGATGGACGTGTATCAAAAAGTGACCGAACGACCGTTTGGGTACACGGTCCTAGATTTACATCCTGCCAGCGACGACAGGAAACGCGTGTTTAGTCACCTCTTGACGCACGAAGGATACCCGCGCTGGCATCGACGAATCAAGAAAGAGGATGTTTGATCACTGAGCAAAAACGATATATTTAATATCACTTCAATCGTTTCGGCTTATTTGAAGCACGTTGTCTTGGGTGAAGGACGACTAGAACCATGCGTACTCCTTCAACAGATATTTTTGGTCCCGTGAAAGAAAACAATGATGAAAACATAGAAGACGAAGAATAAAAAGAAGAAGAAAAAGAAGAAGAAGAAGAAGAAGAAGAAGAGGTAGAAGAGGAACATGAAGAAGAGGAGCCTGAAGAGGAAGAGACTAGCAGCTCCGAAGAGGAAGAAGAAGTGGACGACGACGATGAACCAGATCCATGGCGCCAGTTACGTCACAAAGTCGGGGAAGATATCAAAGAAACCTACCTGAAAGAAGTCCAACAGCTCCTGGATAGGGAAAAATCCCAAGAGTATCCTGAAAATGCCGCTTTTAATATTCTATTACCTGTAAGTAGAAGAAGGCTACGAAGGACTTATTCAGAGCGTCTAAAATGGCCATATCAAACACAATCCAATACACCGTAAAGTCATGAAGACTCTTCGACGTTTTATTGAGGAAGATGACATGGATTTTGACGAAGCGGCCGAGTCGGCAGTGGCAAAGCGGAAATTCCTGTTAAACAGACTAATGCGAAAGAAGTTACTCCCTGAGGATAATGACAAAGAGGAAGTAGAAGAGGAGGTGGAAACCTGAGTTAGCCATGTGACTCTTATAAGAGTGTGTTTCTAGAGTTTTAGTCATTATTCGTAGACGCCACACAAGATGAGTTGCTACAATCAACTGCCGGAAAATGACCAGAAGGTTGTATGTAAAAAGGCCTACCACAAAAAATATTATGCAAAGAACAGAGAGCAAATCCTGGCCCGACAAAAAAGATATCGTGCAGAGAACGTCGAGATTCTCAAGACCCGTCGAAAAAGATGGTATGAAAACAACAGGGAAAGGCTCGCCAGCAGCCAGAGAGCCCATTGTCAACAAAACAAGGAACGCATCACAAATTACCGCAGACAATACTGTAAAAACAACAGGGAACGGCTCAACGATTATTGGAGAAGTTATTATGCCAAGAATAAGGAACGGATCAGGCAAAGACTTCGTGACCAAAAGCAAAGAAAAAGAGGCCAGAATATCGTGCGTTTTCCGGCCTGGGACAAAGATTCTGAGAAACTGGAAACGAGTCTAGTTCCCAGCGACACACTTTGCGGAGTACCGACAGTCAAGACTTAAAGCTGTAATCAGTTCTCTCTTTGGTTTTCATGCTCTTATTATTCAATAAACGTCATAAATTATGCACCAGACTCTTTGTTTTGTTTATAACAATTTCATGACATAGGTATACCCCCATCCCCCGTCTTCACAATAGTTCTTAACCATGTGATATTGCATACCCCCTATCACCCATCTTCTCATTGGATACACGTTTTTATATGCAATTCTTTCAGACTTGAGCAAAATTATTTTACTTGTGACGAAGTTGGACACGCTTTTCGCATTCTTATCTTGGCGATTATGGAACTAAGTGATCAAGAGCTGAGCATCGCTTTGTAGGAATTTGAAAGGACTATGGTTGATGTAAGTGAATTATTCTTGCCACTATTAAGAACCGCTTAGACCGAACTGTAATTTGTGCGGCTGCTGAATCAGGAGCGATGCGATTTGAAATGTTTGTTTGATCTTTACTTTAAGCGCGAACGTTTGTTTGAAATACCTTAGATGATATGTTTAGCTTCTAAGCGTGCCCTCGGTTTCTAATTCATTTCACGTTTCATCTCTGACTCAATATGTTAATTCTTCAACGATGGCTTTAAATGTCTTTTGTTTGTTTAAGATT
>CM042755.1:13054676-13069909 GCA_022496165.2 Catalaphyllia jardinei
AGACTGAGGTAAAACTAGGTCGCCCTCTGTAATTTTGCGGCATTTTTGCTCTCTGCCCGTCCGAGCTCACGGCTGTCGAACAGTTTCTTCATCTGTTCATTGGAAATCAGTTTCTGACCGTTTCTTATGGGCTGTATTAGGCCGGCAATGATGTCTGTTTTTCTGAGGTCATTTGCAAATGCTCTAATGCTTTGTTTGCCTCAGTAAAAACGGGGTCAGAGATCAATGGCGGCTCTCAGAGATTGCGCCAGGGCTTACTTGAGAAAAGATAACTCCTGCAAGGACTGATCAAAAGGGATCATTTTTACAGTTTTCAAAAGAAGACAGATAGCTTACTGTGATCAGCATAGAGATTTGGAAAAAGTTATCAACACATGAAATGATGACCAGTTAAATCTGATACAGAAAATCCAACACACGTTTCAATGCATAACTTCGACAAATGCAATGGATGGAAAAGTTCTATGTTCATCCTAGAGAACTTACTCAGAACAACAAATCCTGAAAATGTTCAGTTCAATTGGTTGAGAAAAGGAACTTTAAACTTATTGCAACAGCAATAGATAAAATAAAACTTCGTTATCTTACCTCAAGTCGCCCCTCCTCCTTCCCCAGAGTCTGTACGGATGGACGGACGTTCGCTCGCTCGCTCGTACGCTGATGTCATAACCAATTTTTCCCAGCTTGATGGGTTACCAATTTTCTTTACTCATGGTGCTTCGTTGCTGCGCTTCACGCGCGGAAGCCCCGCTATTATCATTAATTAAAATATTTCCCCGTTTCTGATTTGTTAAAACTACACGCATAACTCACCATAGGCAGCTGCTGTTAACCGAGAGAAAATGAGCTCTTTGTTTTTTCTGCTCACCAAAATAACACAAACTCGTCCTTAGGTTTTTTTAATCAACGGTTAAATAATCTGCAGCGGGCTGCACTTTTGACGTCATCTGTTCAATCTTTGATGAGGAAATTTCAGTCAAATACATTAACTTGGTTCTAAGGCTGGTTACTTCAAATGATTGATATTTCATTCCGCTAAGTCTCCACATTCAAAACAGCTAAGCCGCTAAATTTAATGAAAGGCAGCATGTTCAGTTTTAACGGAATTTAGATTTTTGCTCTGATATACACAATGAATTGTGTCTCCAAACAATAGGAATATGTTGAAAGTAAATCATTCCTAGAGAGCAGTTTCATGCTGTGAAGTATCTATTTAATCAACAGGATAGACAATTGGCCACTTTCGATATATTGAAATCCAGTATTGCAGCGAGGCTTAGACGGCACAAACAAAAGAAATTGAATTACGCTGTTTATTCTTTTCTTTTGATTGTGTTGTCTAGGCCTCACTATCAAGCTGACTTTTAATATATCAAACGAGGCCCACATGTATTCTTTAGCTGGCAAGCGGCTGGACGATTCTTCTTGCCCCAAGTACATAATGTATCCCTTCCAAATATTTTTGTGTATCTAATATACTATAATATGGATAAATATACTATGCTACGTTCTAAACACACTATGATAAGGGATACACCAAGTACTTACCCTTGTTGCTGACCAAAAGGTACGCGGCCTCTGGGGACGGGAATGCTTTGGCTTTCTTGTCACGCTTCACATTTAGTTTGTGTATCAATTATCCGACGGAAGAATCATGGCGGAAGTTATTGTAAATAATTTCTGGTTCTTGGTGGTTGCTCTCGTTTTAATTCCTCTTATAGGTAAGAATAGTATAGCAACTTCTGTTAGTTCGGTCTTAAAATCTTAAGACACAGTCTACAGATTTCCAGTCAGCAGATTCCTAAAATGCGGCCTTCTGCCCTAAAATGTTGGCGGTAATTCAAAATCTAACCTGTCTTAGTTAACTTGACGGCAATGCAGTACATGCTGCCAGATTATATTTTGATATCTTGCGGCGTTCAACAATTTAAGACCGGCTTTCACTTAAGATCAAGACCATTGAAATTTAATCAGTGAAGATACGGCTGTGCTTTTATAATTCATCATCGACGCTACAGCACAGACGCGGGACTTTTACCGATGAATTTTGAGTATATCAATTTATGCGGTACGACACAGTGGAAATATCACTTATTCATTTGTATCTTATTTGACTGATTTTTTACTTCAGCTCACTGAAGGAGTTCTTGCTGATGCGTTCGTTATGCATGAGCAGTTGTCTCAGTTTAAGTTATGCGGAAATAGATCAACATTTTCTTGTGTCACGCTATATTTAATTTATATGATTTTCTGTGAACATCTTATAATTATAGTCGAATTAAGCATTTGCTTTATTATATCGTTAAGTAAACCAACCGGATTTTAACACTTTAAAACATGATTTATAACAAAATGTACTACATAACAGTGCAAAACGTAATTAACAATGTTTTCGAACTCTGACCGTTTAATTTTTAAATTCAGACACTACATGTTCTACCGTTGGGCGAGTGATAGTTTTACTTGACTATCTGATTTATTCATAGGCCTCGCCGAAAACCATTTCCCACTGGTTATTATCAGAATTGAAAATTCACAGATGCACGAATTCCGTGCGGAGTTTACCAACTGCCCTCACGCCACTTTCTCAGTTTTCTTCCATTCTCAGTTTTCTTCCAATCAAGAGAGTTTTTCCTTCGAAGTTATAAACCTGTCAAAACAGGGTTTGTTTGTTTAGTGGTTCTTTTTGGACATTGAAATATAGTTGTGTAATTAAAATTCTTTCTCGTTAATACCTTGCACAAAAACCAGGAAAAGTGCTTTAATCAGTACTGAGGTGTTTGCTTGCATATGTTTAAACTCAAGCGCACGCAATCAGATAATGAAATGGAATAGGCGGGCTTGAATTCTAGGGAAGGCCAACCCACGGAGCTGGGATTGCGCTTGTGACGCGTATGTTGTGAGACATATTTAACAGCAACTTTTATCCTTAAATTCATTGTGATTTTTGGGTTTGACTTGATGGAAACAAACACTGACAGATCATGTGGTTGACCCCATAAAAGAAACGCGAGAAGCGAATCAGTAGTTGTTGAAGATCAGTAGTTGAAGTAGTCGCTGTAATAGTTGTGAACCGTAAAGAGTGAAGGCAGAGCAACCCTGTAACAGCTTTCGTCGGAAATAAAAGAAGAAAGTTAAACCAGACAAGAGTGTTAAAGTAGCTGGCTAATCCCCGACAAGCCGCTTTAACACAATCTATTATCTATACAAAATGAAGTAATCTCATTGGTTGCTATGGGTAGCAAATAATTGTGATTGGTCCAGGAAAATCACGCCTCTGTCAAACCTGGCTCGCGCAGCATGACCGTCTCTCCTCGTGGAATGAAAACTTACAGCGAGCTGCGGAATCTACAAATTTTAAGGAAAATGTTGGAAAATTCAAGTCTGTTTTTGTCATCAGAGCAGCCCTGTGAGCTGAAAAGATTGGACGTTGCGTTAAATATAACATTGCAGGAGTTGAGAAAATATCCTCGGAAAACTTGTGGTTGCGATCAACCTAGAGGCCATTTGATTTAAGTTTTGAATGAAAGGAGCGTTTGTGACTCAACTCAAAAATGTCTCTTACACATACATTTACTCTTATGATTACGATAATTAAAAAAGGATTCTAACCTAGGAGGAATGGATTGCCCTTAATGATTTGAGAAATGATAATTCCCTTATCGTTGCAAGAGCTGACAAAGGAAATGGTGTCGTTATTATTAACAGACTTGATTACCTGAACAAAATGAAACAGTTGATTTCCGGTGACGATTCAAAATCCAACAAGGTCAAGAGAGAACAGCCTCATTTCCTATCTTCGAAATCTCAAGTCTCCTTATTTGACAGTAAAGACACCGCTTCCAGATTTCTAAACAGTTAATTTTTAAACAGTTATTTTTAGACTGGGAAAGTTCAAATTTTGTAAATAAATTAATCTCAGAAACATTTTCTCTTTAGGATTTGTGAAACTCGAGATAAAGCAATGCTTATCGGCTTAACAACACTAATTGTATGCTTGGATTATTCTCGCTCGGCTGCCAACTGAGACTGCTCGAGTATTTTCTCCGAATCTTTTTCTCAAAGAAACGGCTTTATCATTCTTCTTCCTACTTTTCGAGCCTGTTTAACGCCTCATCAAGACTGTTTTTGTACCTTATCTTTTGCCCAGCCCCGTAAAATATTATCAAAATTCTCAAATCTTTCCGCCATTTTAAAAGACAGAGGCAAAAACTCTGTTTTGATAACGACAATCGTGCGTCTGTCCTCTAATAGATCATAGGCAAGAACGAATTAAAATACGAGAATAACTTGGGTTATTATATAATCAATAATAGTTCAAAATGGATATGGTTCTATTTCATGATGTCATTCCCTAAAACTATTTTACGTCATCGAATCTATCTCTACCTTTTCGCCTTGATGATGTCGTCTTCCAAAAGAGGGAAATTACGTACCTTATGATAAAAATGGCGTCATGCACACCCTTTTACCCCTGCGCAAACGCCTCTTCACCCCGAAGATGTCATCTTTCTTAAGGGGAAATGACGTCACTCCGTAGGAGGGATTATGGCATCATGAACGCCCCTCCCCTCAGCGCCCCCTGCGCCCGTACGCATGCGCCCTAGCGTAGTACCTAGTCTACCCTTATTGTTCTGTCGTGTTCTTGGGTTATCAGGTGCATGAAGATCACAATTAATTTAAGAAATCATCAAAGATTCTACTTACACAAGGAGATCACTTGTGAACTTGAGATTTCTATCGCATGTTATATAATAACCCAAGTTATTCTCGCATTTTGATTGGTTCTCGCGTATGATCTATTAGAGGACAGATGCACAATTGACGTCATCAGTACAAACTTTTTCCCTCTGCCGTTTTAAAATGGCGGAAAAAATTGAGAATTAGGATGATATTTTACGTGACTGGGCAAAAGATAAGGTACAAAAAAAGTCTTGCCGAGGAATTGAGAAGCCAGAAAACGAAAGATAAAGCCGTTTTAAAAAAAAAAAAAATGATACAGAAATAATTGTCTAGCAGCCTCGGTCGGCAGTTGAGCGCGACTAAACCCCGCACAAAATTGGTCTCGGTAAGCCGACAACCACTCCGTTTTCTCGAATTTAACAAACCCAATACACAAAATGTTTCTGAGATTAATTTATTTAAAGAATTAAACTTTTCCCAGTGTCAAAACAACTGTTGACTCACTGATTGATGTCAGGAATGAAACATCAAAAGATCACTTCTTAAAATTGGTACAATAAAATACACAACCTTGCTTTCCGATGCGAATGTTCCTGTCCTTTTCAGGCCACAGCAGCGAGCTAAGTACAGCTAACCACAGCTCACGGTCAAGAGTATCGCAGCTAAAATGTGTCTCCGAGAATCACCAACCACAGAAGACAAAAATCTCCACCGTCATTTGCGCTCGTTTCATTCAAAACTCGAATCAAATGGCCTCTAGGGTGACCGCAACCACAAGTTTTCCGAGACTATTTTTCCAACTCCTGCAATTTACAAGGCAACGTCCAAGCTTTTCGGCTCACAGGGCTGCTCCAATGACAAAAACTGACTTGATTCTTCCAGCATTTTCTTCAAGATTTGTAGATTTTGCAGTCCAATTCTGCTTTCGCTGTAAGTTTTCATTCCACGAGAAGCGACGCTCGAGTCAGGTTTGACAGTGGCGTGATTTTTCTCGACCAATCACAATTCTTTGCTGCGCATAGCAACCAATGAAACTGCTTCATTTTAAATGTATAGATGAAGTCAAATGGCTTTTTTCGTGCAAAGGCGGGGCAAAGGCGGAGCAAAAGGCCGGCTTTCGCGTTATGTTAAAATTTTTTGAAACAAAAAAGGCTTTTCGTTATTATATAAAACAAATAGATTCCACGTTGCCGTGCGTCTGATTCAGTAATAGATCACAGAAGACGTAAAAATGTGGTAAGAACACCAGTGACACACTCGGCTACGCCTCGTGTGCCACTTTTTTGTTCTTATCACATTTTGACGTCATCTGTGATCTATTACTGAACAGACGCACGGCAACATGGAATCTATTTCTTAAATAGTTGACGAGTATGCAGCATTTGTATAAATCTAATAGTCGATTAGTTAACTATCTAAATCCTCTCCGCAGACACTTAGATAAGCTAAAGAAGCGGACGCCACTTGTTTTAATAACTGCACACCGATTAACTACTCGCCATCTAAAACAGACTAAAAAGTGAGTAGCGTAGCGCGTAGCCAATAGAGAACAACGCTAGTAGATTTAAACCAGTAGAAAATACATTACTCGTACTTCATTCGTTGCGATTAATGAGATAAGAAACTACATTTACAGATTTTCGAATCGATGTTGATATTTCTTGCTTTGCATTTCTTGCGATTTTTCTTTTCGCTCTTGCTGAATTCGTGTGTTTTTTTTTCAATTAAATTTTATGGCGGTACACGAATTTAGAATAAGCTTCGTGAGTATATTTTTTTAGTCCAATCCTAAGTAATTCCTCACCTCAAGTTGTCTGTAGAGCTTACCTGATATCGTGTCATGTTTTTGTCTTTTGGAAATTATTTGACTGTTCGTTAACAATTAACACGGATGTCATTAAAAGAACTGGGGACATTAACCTTCTCGGAGTTAACATCGACAAACACCTTGTATTTAGCAAACACATCAGTGAACTCTGCAAAAAGGCTAGCCAGAGAGAGGTGTCCTCCCTAGATTAAGAAATCTGATCCCTACGGAGTCAAAATTGCTTTCATATTGGTCCTCAATATTGCCATATTTAACATATTGTCACCTTATATGGCATTTCTGTAAAGCCTCTGACGCCAGAAAAGTTGAAAGAGTACTGGAACGAGCCCTCAGAATTTTGTATGACACGCATTCAAAGTTCTCTAATCTTCTTAACCGTACTAATCTACCTAAAACAAAAGGCGTTTACAGGATCTCGCTACCTTAATGCATTTAGTTAAAATTGGGTCGGTACCTAGTAAAATCATTGATATTTTTGGCGTTAAGCCATCGAAATATCACTTAAGAAATAAGGATTTTTATCGGCCCAGATTTAATATTGTGCAGTACGGGAAACATTCCTTAAGGTACTTTGGACCATATTTATGGTCTAGATTAGACAGCAAAATCAAGGACAAACCCACCCTACAATCCTTTACGTCAATATACGGCGCATTAACTTAGTAGTCCTTATAAGTGACAATTGCGGCTCTTGTCTTATTTGTAGTTCTTAGAAGTTTTAGAACTATTTTACCACACGGCTGTATATTTTAGTCGGGATAACTCCGTAATTTTTAATTTTTTTAATTTTAACTTTCAACAACTATTTCAACAACTCTTTGTTTCCTGTTATTTTAGTGTCCCCAATTAGCTATTTAAGCTAAAGACATTGACACTTAAAGAACGTTGTTACATTATTATTACATATATTCAGTATATTACGCGACATTATATCATGGCCGAGTTAAAAATTGACCACAGAATTGGTAAAGATGTTCATACTAATGTTCTGAGGTGGAGTAATGATTCGTTCTGACTGTTATCCGGGAGAAAAATCACTGATTGAGAGTGTAATTTGTCAGCATAGTTTTTTAAATGTAGTTTTTTAAATCGAGTGGACAAAATAAATTTCTAAGCAATTTTTTTTCCCAGCGGCTTCAGTGACGTGGACAGCACCTCCTCCTGAGTGGACTCAGATGAGTCCAAATGACATAAGGACAGTTACTATGTCAGTGGTAAATGGAAGTACTCAGATGGCTCTGAGGTGGAATTACGCTCTATCAGCTGGTCGTCTGTTATCAACTACATTTTCGGTATCATTGGATGATGGCAAGTTTGATGATATTGGAACGATATCTGGTGGTAATACTGTAATATTTAACAGAAATGATTACCGAACACGTTTTAATATCAGTGAAAGTGAAGTGGCCACCTTGATAATAAACAAAGTCACTGAAACAGAAGAAGCAGCTTACCAATGCAAGCTTACAACGGATTCAAACATATGGAGTTACAGAATACGAGTCATTGTAACAGGTGAGCATTGTAATGTGTATTAAAGTAATTTATGAAAAATAATTTCTTTTTCAGTGGAAGCTTCGAACAGTGTCAAACAATATTATGTGAATAAACAAGTCAGCTAAGAAAAGGCCACGTTAAAAAAATCAGTAACGTGGCCCCGAGGCTTTAAAATTTATAAAATTTATTTAATTATTTATTTATTTATTTTTTATTGATTTATTGATCTATTTTTAAATGTGAGTGTAGGTTTTTGTCGAGGGTCGATGGTAAATATATCGAGGGTCGAGAGTAGAGGATCGAGCGGTGGAAGGTAAAATGTCGAGGGTCGAGGGTAATAAGTAAGGGGTCCAGGTAATATTAAAAGAGGTTAATATTATAACTAATATTTTTACTATTAGACAAATTATATAACTCTAGCTACTTTCTCGCCTTGCACGTGGTTTGTAAGCATTGGAAGTCATTTTTCCCTTTCTGTACATGGAAAAAAAAGAGTAAAGCGTTTAGAGTACGAAGGTACTGCCAATCCGCCTAGGGATAAGGATTGCTTCTAGGAATTGAATCGCAGGGCCTGAAGAAAATATACCGAGTATTGTATCAAATTGATAAACATAATATATCCTCACGATGTGTCCTCACATGTGAAGATATTATTTTTGGTAAAAAATGATTGTCACTTAAACTACACTTAAATTTGTTGCTGTATGATCGAAACATCTCCGGATCTTCTTCGTGTTTCTTTTTCAATCTTCGATTATCTTCGTAAATCTTTGGAAAATTGTCGGAGGTCTTCGGAAGATTTTCCGAAATGTTCGTCCAGGACAAAGTTTGGAAAATCTTCAGAAATCTTCGAAAACTGGTCAGGAATCTTCCGAAAATCGCCACGAACGTCGTCATGTTTTGTGAATAATTTACATAATAACTAGACGCTCTAAGAGGGTTTACTATGGCTTCGTATGTAACGCAATATCAAATAATCGCAGTTTACAAGTGAGCTTATCAAAAACAATAACTACAAATAAAGGAATCGGGACCTTTTTAGACAAGAGTTTTGTTATTTACTATTCAAGTTGCTTCGTTGAGTATCTTATCTTCGAAGTCCTGTTTACGACGATTCTTGAATTTTTTGACATCTGAGGCCGTGTTCGTCTCAGTGTCATTGTTAGGTTTTAAGTCAGCGGTCATAGTTTTTCTCCACTGTTTAAGATTGTTCATAGCTCTCTATTTTCTCGTATTTTTATTCGATCGTTGAACGTGCCGAGCAAATCACGAGAGAAATGGACCACGGCGCTAAACGGACTTCCTGGGTAGGGGGTAAGAACCGACAAAAATAGAGGAGCTGTAGAAATCCTTAGAAAAAAAGCGAATTCCCTGTTTCTCCAGAGACGGAAAATTCCCTTTGGTTGGAAGGCGACAAAAGTGTCATCACCTTGACAACGGCTTATCACTATTGCGTCCAGATGCCTTTCGCGGCTTCCAAAAGTTGTCGCCACTGACACGTGCCGTGATTCGTAATGGAGCGTCACGATTGATTTCAAAATGGAATCCTGTCAACGTTTCTTAGCTCAAAGATAAACAGAAAGAGGTTGCTGTTCGTCTTCTTCGGTGGAACATCATTGCAATTTTGCAACCGGGTTTGAGGAAAGTCTGATATATCAACTCTACGTAACAGTAAAAGAAATGAAACAAATGAAAGAAATGAAAGAGCTTAGTATTGCTTCCATCGTTTTGTCAACAAAAAAGAGCGTGCTTCTGCTGATTGGCAAAGCGAAAAACAAGTTGTTTTCGGAAGACAACAGAGGACGTTTTGGATGCAAGATTCTCCGCTAAACATTTGTGTCACGCATACCTTCGGAATATATTCTCCGCGAATAGCAAGAGAAATAGCGCATATATCCTAGAAAAAATCGGAAGGACTGCTTGATTTCGGCTTTCTTCACCTTTTAGCGGGTTTTCTTGGAGTTGATTATGAAGTCGTCTGTTAAACATGACATTCTCGACACACGAATACACTAACGTGTTAATGTTTGCCAACTGATACTTGTAATCAATTTAAAAAGCAATTTACCGCGCACATTTTATTGATCCGAATTATTTAATTGGTCAAGGGGTGCAGGCCATAACAGGAGCTAGAGTCTCATAAGTTCTATTTTTCTTGCTCGCTTCGCTGGCAAACCCACCCCTACCCCTGCTGTGGTAGTTTGATCTCTTACATGGCTCATTTTTTACATGGGTCATTTGTTATCTGACACGTTCGAGCATGAACTTAGGCCTTTTGCAACAAACGATCACATGGTACAAAATCCGCCATGCTGGAGGGCAAGCTCATTATTATTCCCGCACTGGGGCATTGAAACAAAGGCCAGTCAAGCTTGACTGGTTGGGGTCTCTTTGTTTCAACGACCCAGTGCGGGAATAATAATGAGCTTGCCCTCCAGCATGGCGGATTTTGTACCATGTGATCGTCTGTTGCAAAAGGCCTATTTGTTATGTTGTTCAGGATGTGCGAGCACGTAATAAATTCTCCTCCCCAGTTTTCACTCTCTTCGCATGGAACGCCTGGTATCACTGATGACCCCCTTTTGGCGACCAAGAACGACTTACATTTCTTGACTCAGGCTTTCCTCTATAAATCTTATAAAATTTATTTTAAGTTTTTTGAACATTTTAATCCTCGTCCCTCGACTTATTTTCCCCGACCCTCGCTATGTTACCCTCGACCCTCGACCCTCAACCCTCGATATTTTACCCCCGACCTTCGACCCTCGACCCTCGGTCCTCGACCCTCGGCCCTTGACACTGAAAACCTACACTCGTTTATTTTGCCTCTCAATTGCCAAAGTTCAAAATCCAAAATTCTCTTGGAATGTTGGATACAAAAGAAAACAATACCAAATATGAAGCTTGTCCTTGAGGCCATTGGTTTGGAGCCCATAAAGACCTCTATTCACCTCTACGATACATGTTAAGTGCTCAGTACCAGCTCAGCTAGCAAGTGAACTTGAATCTGAGCACCCAAAGAGAACAAAACCCAGCATCTCAGAACTGCAGGGGACTAACTTGTACACTTCTAGCATTGGTAGTGTACAGATTTAAAAATGATAAAAGTGGTAAATACCCTACTGTCCTTCGCTTTGGCCCGTGGTTCGCGCCATATGAGAGCCGTCTCTTCCAGCTTCCTAGTGTAGTTAAATGCCCCCCCCCCCCGCCCGCTTACGTCACTATCTCAACTTACCCTTTTCCCTCGGCAAGTCACTGAGGTATACATGGAAAGGCATTACATTTTCAAGAATTTTAGTAAAAATCACTCTAGCATTAATATGATATTGAGGGGTATCAGTTGTTTGTAACCCCTCGGGTACTCTTGAAATACTGCCTGGTTTCGGAGAGAAATTCAGGGTTAAATAGTAGTCACTCTAAATCTTGTAATTAATGTTCACCTTCCCCCGCCTCGTCACCTGAAGAATTCTTCAAGTTAGAACCTTAGTAGGTGAAGAATTGGGAGCGCAGTGGTGTCATGGTTAGTGCGTTCCTCTCCGGATCGTAAATGGGTTCCGGCGAATTTAACGCTGGGGGTAAACCTGCGGTGGACTAGCATCCCATCCAGAGGGGAGTAGAAACACTCCTAGTCGCTTCATGCTACAGAAACCAGGATAAGCTCCGGCAATACATGATGGCGTCATGATGGGCCACTTGGCCCGTATGTAGATCTTATCCTACCTACTTACCATATGAAAAATTCCTTAAGCTTATGCTTATATGGAGTGGCCATTGGCATGCATAACATTCATAAGCAAGCAGGAATTGACCCGCATGCGCATACTCTACCTCTGTGTCACTAGTTTTTTTATGTTAGCGATTCTCTGTCACACTGCTCTGTACCTTCGAAGCTGCTCAAATATTTCCTCTGCATAAGGTCTGAGTTTTTGAATCTCTATCTACTAATATTCCACACGTCTTTCAAGATCATAATTTTTAAGATGTCATTTCTGAGGTTAGCGTTATTCCTGGTCAATTGTTTAAGAAGGCAAGAATGTCTTTGTTTTCTATTCGAAGATGAAAACGATGTTCTCTAAATCGTCTTAATTTCGTCGTGTTAATTGTAAAACAATGGACTTCGTGTAGTAACATCCCGAGACAGCAACCTAGGCCTCGCTCTATGTCTCACGTTAATTATTACTTGGGCTTCCGTGGGAAAGCCCGAGTAATAAAATGCAAGCCGTTTTCTCTGGATCATCAGAGATAAGAACCTCCTGTCAGCCAAAGTGTACGACTTTCTTCAGCGCGACAGTGTCCTCGCCCACGACGAGTCGCAATTGTGACTGCTAAGATCCTGGCTAAGGTTGCGCCTTACTCAGAAACTTAACAATTACAGGGGTAGCGATGTGCGAGGCGATAGACAATTCGAACTCAGCTTGCAGAATGATTAACACACGTTTAATCACAGTTCAAGGTTCACGAGTTACACTAGTAGCGACGGTGATGACAGAAGATAAAGTTAGGGTAGCAAACAGTTCCAAAAAAAACAAATTTCGTGGTCGCGGTGCAGTAAGTAGAACGAAATAGCGTAGTGTAGCGTAAAGCAGCGTTGCTTAGGTTCGAACTGAAAACGATAGTTAAAAACAAAACAGCTAACATAAAGCATTAACTACATAGGCATGCGATAGACATAATAATCGGTACTTAACAACGCAAAAAGGACGATTTTACAAAAAAAACTTGTTGACATAACTAACAACTCCGGCGTAGCATAAAAGAAATGCTGAGAACATTTAATCTAAAGTACCAGAATAGTAGAAAAAACAGAACTAAAAAGCTACTGGTATTGATTGCATCTTGATTATGACAAGAATAATTCGGTAAAGATTAGACAATTGGTTTCGTAGCGTGACAACACTTAAACATTGAAAAAACTAGTCACTTGGCAATAATAACAACTAAACTAAAAGAAAAAACTTACATTGGTGACGACTCGCACAGACGATAGCAGAAAGTTTATTTTAATAGTAGTCAAAAGGTAGCTTAGCTTGTAGCTGGTTGATCCTCTGATCGTAGGGGGTGCGGAATAGTTAACTAGTACGGTTGTTACGAGTCGCCTTTTAAACTCGCGCATACGTGATTATGCCTAGGGCGTTACTTGAAACGTGTAAACTACATTTTAGAAGTGTTATTTCATTTCCTAAACAAGAATTTAGCCTTGAGTAAGCATGAATCTACAGATTCCTAACCAGTGCGTAATACATTCGAGCACGTTCTATTGAACTAAAGTTATTGACTATTACTAGAAAATATCGTAAAGGCTGGGGGCGTTTCAAAACTGACACCAATGTCCGAGTTATCTCTTACGAAGTGAAGAGAAAAGGCGTTTCCTTGGAGAAGGCGAATTTCAGGACTTGAACGAAAAACCTTTAGAGTCAATTATTCTTAACAGGGATTGTTAAACTTCATCAAAAGCCTCTAGCAGAACACCTACTGCGCAACGGTCATTTTACTATCGTGCTTAAGTGCCTGGAACTCTTTGGCCTGTCACTATGTACTCTTAAGAGGAGCGTCAAACGCGAATTGCGGGAGCAGACCCTATACGTTAGATATTTTATTGATCTTTGATATAGTTTAGATCTCCGAAGAGATAATGTAATTGCAAGCGCATAGTCTAGGTTTTTAGTTTTTTCCCAAAATTGTAATAAATTTAAGCTTTTTCTACTTATGCCCTCTTTTTAGCATTTGTAAATTTACTTAGAGTAGCCCTTTGGGAGAGTTAATTAAAGTTATTGTAATTTATTGCCACAAGGTGTTCCTACGTGTAGTGTAGACTGTGAAAACCAGATATGAGATTTATCGTGTACTCAATCTTCGTAAACAACGTATGAAACAACGTAAGTATACTGGGTTTATTGTGAAGAAAGTCTTGGAAAGAATCGCACCTTATACGTTCATACAAAGATGTCGATCTTTTTCGGAACGCGTCTGTGAACGAATAAATTGGTTTTGAGCCTGCTAATTAAGCAAAGTTCATGCACATTCTCACGATCCCAGGTAACAAAATATAATGAGCCATGTACGAGAACCCATATAAAACAACGAAAACAACAACAAAAAAAACAATGACTACTGACTTAACAACAAACTATGATGCTGAGGCAAACACCTCAAATGTTGAAAATATCAAGAATCGTCGCAAACAGAACTTCGAAGATGCGACAAACAACATGCATTTGGAAAAAGAGAATACTCAACGAGGCAACTTTGATAGCAACTAGCTATTTCGTAACTTTTATTAACCCCCCCCCCCCCTCCCTTCCGGGTTCTTTTCTTTGTTTGGAGTGTCTTGAACAAACTTATGTACCAGCAAAATTTAAACATAAATTTTCTTAAAACTAAGGAGGCGGATCTATGTAATCACTATCATGATTAGTAATAGTGATTGGACCGAGTGGAGTACAATACAGGGAGTAATCGCGCATGTAATTTGAAAATCGGACAAGCGCTAGCGTGAAGCGCCAGTTCCATTAGAATTACAAGCACGATTACTCCCTGAATTGTATGATACTGGGTTCAATCATTGATTAATCGCATCTTTAACAAATTTCGGAATAATGTCTTTGGAGAACTTTTCTGAAAAGAGAAAACGTCTGTAGCGCTTTTCATAAGTTTCGAAAACTGTAGGAAACATTGCATGCGAGGGAAGCCTTGAAAGCGCACGTGATTGACGTGTGAATCACGTGGGCATCCAATTGCAGCTATTCAAATACAGAAAGTTCAAACTAGATACCTGTAATTGGACACCTGTGAATTACACGGACAGAATATATCCGACCAAAAATCCAAGTAATCACATGCGTAGAGCAGCGCGTAGCGTTAAAGCGTACTTGACAAGAACTTCTGACTACGATGTAAACAGAGTTTAATTGACAGAGATCAATATTCCATAGACGAATCACGTGCCGAGACGAAGGTAGAATTGAGCCACGTGTTGTAAGCTTAGCCGTAAATCGTATAGTGTAAACTGTACGGCGGCTCGAACTGAAATAGAATATAATAATATAAAATAGATAAAATCATATAAATGAAGAAAATATGGCTAACATTCGTAATAACGTCCGTAACATGGAAGCGTAACATAATCGATACTTATACTGATTGTAGGGAAGGCTGGAAAACGATTAATAAGCTACACAGTGTCTAACTTGGACAGTGGATTAAAGCAAATAACCCTATATTGGAG
>CM042755.1:13070009-13072509 GCA_022496165.2 Catalaphyllia jardinei
GTGTCTAACTTGGACAGTGGATTAAAGCAAATAACCCTATATTGGAGATACGGACCTAACTAAGCACGATTCAGAGCATACAAAACTAACTAACGGATTTAGTAACGATACAGATCATTTGATTAGCGATAAAGGGAAACGAATAACAACAGAAAACCTAAGAACTAAGCCCCAGACATGAGCGAGGAATAGATTACTCACTTTAGTTTACACACGCATTGAACTTGACTTGATAGAATAGATCACCACAAGTGTAGAGAGAAATTTATGGCCCAATGCCGAGTAGAAGTTGACTCAGTGAAGTCTACACTGAAACTGATCTAATCGAGGAAAACATCGCGCGGTTATACCTAACCAAAGAACACGTACGCAAAATTAAACCAAGCGGTTATGACTATTTCCCTAACGGACATAGCGCTGAGAGCTGGTCAACCACAGTAGTACGCAAAACCTCGTCTGAAAGTGACAACGTACTACTTGATAATATTGTAGGAGACTGAACTAGCACTCGCTTAACAAGAGGAATCGAGACTGGACTGGATGCTCTTCGAAGTTTAATCTTGTGGACCTCTATAGCGTTACAACGTTAACAGCTATAGCTAATGGTACAACTAGTGGAACTCTACAATCTTCACAATGTACCCTCTTTTATATTAGCTCTAACTACGCCCGGGGCAAACGCCAGGAGTAAACCAAGTGGTACAAAACAAAGTACTCGGATGTAAACCCTTAATGAAAGCAGCTGACTCGATAAGGCAAGCAAAGATTAACCAATCAAAAACTAGGAAAATAGAATAATCTTAAGCGACAGTCAACCTTGGATCTATTAAGGGGAGGTAGAAGCCCAGGTCGCAAGAACGACAGAAAACATTATCACAGGTGAACGACAAAACAACAGGTTCAAGAATAAAACGTTTCCACGGCAAACGGAAAAGGCGTTCGAGAACCGAGTGTTCCACGTATGTGCGTTAACCTTAGCTTGCCAAAACTAAGCTTTCCTATAAAAACATAATTTTCTAAAACATAATATTTGACTCCACAACAATATCTACGGCATGGTAAGTTCTAACGAAAATTAACATCACATTTCAAAACCAACAACACCCACTTGATTGTGCGTCGATTACGTGACGAATACGCTCACGGAGAACCAATCACGATCGAGAATATTGTTAAATGTAACCCCTAAGCCTGTAGCGCTTTTCATAAGTTTCGAAAACTGTAAGAAACATTGCGAGGGAAACCATCAAAGCGCACGTGATTGACGTCATTTACGCTCCTTTCACGTGCGCGTCCCATTGCGGTGATCCAAATACAGAAAGTTCAAACTAGATACCTGTAATTGGACACCTATGAATTACAAGGACATATCAGACAGAATGTATCAGCCCACAACGACCTAGTGATTGGACCAGTGATGTCGGGACAGCAAAATAGACCATTTTTTTATGTACAAAAAAATTCAGCTTGGTAGCAAGGCTAAGAGAACAGAAGCAAAGGAAGTTGAATGACCATGTTGATTCATTTCTTTTTTGTGTGTCATCTAGACCTCAATATCAAGCTGAATTTAATATATCGAAAGTGGCTGAAGTTGTTAACCGTTTGAACAGTTTTGATTGGCCACAAATTACATTCAACTTTGTTGTTCTGAACAGCGCCGAAATCGAGCAAAACAAAAAAACATTTAAATTCAACGTGGACACCTTCGACGTCATGAACCTTCTAACTTCTAGCGTTGCAGCTTCTCTTATCCACACCGGCGCGTCAAATCAAAGTTACCTACGAATTTCGTGACACTCTATAGTCAGTTAGTTTGTTTGGAAAACAGCGCAAAATTAGAATTATAAATGTTAAAAATATCCGTCGTGGTTAACGTTTTCCACACAGTGCGGAATATGGTCATTTGACGCTGTTGCTTTGTGGAGGAGGACGAAGAAATTTACCAGGAATTGTAATGCACGTGCACAGCCCTTTAACGATGTTACCGTTGCCATTGCGTTTGAGGATTTCTAATAAACTTCCTAATATCTTTCTCAAAAGACGGGCTCCTTGAGTCTGAGAGTTGATTTTCTGCTCAGATAGAAACTGCTTTTGTCGATGGACCAGACTATGTCAGCTATGTATCTTGTTTCATAAAAGGCCATTTTACGGCTGTGTGCGTAGTTACCTCACCTATGATGGCTGATTGCAAGGGAGACTGGAGATGACCTTGCCTTGATACAGACCTCTCTGCTTTTCTCATTGAGATGTAAACTAGTTAGCATTAGAACAACTTGATTTGCATGATTAAAGTCATGAGGTCTATTTCAAAACAAGGTCACCTCCAGCTTCGTTTTTATTCAAAGGCCAGGTCACTAAGCGGACATCTGTAAAATGGTCTATTACTTCTTAAAATAAGAGTTGTTATACCTCCCAACATGTGTCACGTATCGTGGTTTAAAACTGACTAACT
Source organism: Catalaphyllia jardinei (assembly GCA_022496165.2). Lineage (NCBI taxonomy): Eukaryota > Metazoa > Cnidaria > Anthozoa > Scleractinia > Caryophylliidae > Catalaphyllia > Catalaphyllia jardinei. The sequence goes on from CM042755.1 coordinate 13,072,462, forward strand.
CCCTGGGCTGAACAAAACTCATTAGCTCATTAGGAAAACAACATCTTG
>CM042755.1:13077509-13081539 GCA_022496165.2 Catalaphyllia jardinei
ATTTCTCTTTTCTAAGTTAAGGAAATATTTGGTACTTTTCTCGCCGTGTTCATGCCATCGTGCTCGGGCACGGATTATTATTCCGTTGACTTTTTCATCATAAAATGATTCGAGCTTATCCTTAGCCGCATTTAAATTGTCGCCATTCGAATCATTGGGGTTCGTTTCGAAAACCTGTTTCGCTTCAGTATATTCTTTTTCAAGTTTGGATCCTCTTTCGTTTCTCTCCTTTGCCTTCTTTTTGGAATATTTTATAGCATGAGCTCTTATGTTATATTTTATCCAGTCCCAAGTGTTACGGTGGTCGGAAAGTTCTTTTCGGCCTTCCGTGATCCAAATTGGTACCATTTTTGTAAGGTCATCAATGTATTCATCATCCTCCAATATGGAGGTGTTCATCTTCCAGAACCCAGGACCCTTAGCCTCTTTGTCCACATTCCCAAATTCTAAATAAATAGCCGAATGGTCAGTTCTGATGGCGGGGATTATATTTGTGGCTTTGACCCAGTCATGTAAATTGTTAGAAATCAACCAATAGTCAAGGCGACAAAATATCAGCGGAGATTGTTGACTCCAGGTAAAACTTTTAGTTTGCGCGTTTTTAACTCTCCATATATCTACAAGATCTAATTGACTTTGGACTTCGTTGATGAAATTTATCACACATTTCCTAGGCGTCATTATGCCACCTTTTTTGTCCAGTGTAGGATTCAGAGGACAATTGAAATCACCTCCAATCACAATATTTTCTTCTGAATCTAAATTTTCGGTCTGCAGCTTAGTTAATACATTTTTGAGGAATTTAATGATGTCTTCGTCTTTGTTTGGTGCATAAATGTTTACCAGAACATACATTTTATCTTTGATATCGGCTTTAACAACGATATACCTTCCCGATGTATCTACAATTTGAGAGTGAATAACGCAGTCAAGACCTTTTTTGATCAAGATTGCAACACCTCGAGAGTTTGAGCTCCCATGGGAGCAAATAAGTTCTGCACCCCATTCGTTTTTCCATTTTAACTGTGTTGACAATGTCGAATGAGTTTCTTGCAGGAATATTATATCCGAGTTTCGTTTTCGACACCACGTGAAAATTGTTCGCCTTTTCCTGAAATTGCTGAGTCCCCTCGCATTGAGAGATAGTAGATTAAGAGAACGATCGGTCATTGTAGCTGAATCGGGGAAGTGGTATTATAGAAGAAGTCATATAAAACGAAAATGAAATCAATGGTGTAGCAGAGTGCAAGAAAGTATAGTACATATAAACCGATAATCTTCGCCTAAAACAAATTATTGATCTACAAAAAAACATACAGTAGCATATGAAGTAAGAAGTTTCCCGAGCATTCACATTTCTAATTAAACAAGAAGGGTTAAATAGTTTAACACTTATTACACACATAAACCTTAAACTAAATTTAACTATCGATGTGCTGTCGCGCCGTGACCGCTTTGGCTTTGGTTTCCGCTGTTTCTTGTGTCCATAATGAGACCGTAGTATGGGAGATTGGTTGTTTCTTCACCTCTGTAGATTTGCCCGTTTATAATTAGCTTATCAACTTTGAAATAGGCTGTTTGCTTTCTCTGTTTGGCCATTTTTAAGATGGGATATAACGTTTTCTGTATTTCATCAATTTCCCGGGGGAAATCATTCGCAATTGAAATGTTAGTGTTTTTCAAGTTTCTAACAAAAGACCAAACATACTCCTTGTCTTGAAAGAAGCTGAATTTAGCTATAATAGGCCTAGGTTTGGAGTTCTGTCCTTGACTGGTATTCTTCTTAGTAGGGATGCGGTGAACGCGTTCGAAATGGATTTGTTCGATATCTTCCTCTGGGATCTTGAGTTTATCGCGCATCACTTTTTTTAATTGAAATTCAGCAGAAGTTGACTCACCTCTTCCTTCTGGAACATTAAACACTTTTAGATTTTCACGTCTTGTGTATGCTTCTAACCTGATGTTACGGCACTCAAGATGTTTTATTTTAGCATTGAGGTCTTCCAGATTCTTTGCGTGGGTTTCCAGTGTTGCAGACGTGGCGGTTGATAACAATTTTAGGTCGACGATGTCTTGTTGAGCGGTGATCAGGCTTTCTTGTAAACTTTTATTTTCTTTTTCCAATTCTACCACTCTACCATGCATAGCCTCTAACTCGTCGAGTCTTGCTAGCACTTTGTCAAGCTTTTCACTGACTTCATCTAGTTTGCCACGACAATGGCCGTCGGTTTCGTCGAACGCATCTTCCCCATCAGTCTGTGAGCCGCTTTCTCTTAACCGCTTGCGACTATAGGCTCGGGCGTCTTCTTTTCCCATGTTATTTGAGCGAATGAAAGCCAAGCAGCCTTCGTTGATTACATTATTTTACAAGTTTTGAATTTTCATCTAAAGGAGCTAGCAATAACATGTCCGCCTTCAACGAAGGCCAGGTTACCAATGAATGTACGTTGCCTTGAAAATTGAAAGAGTTGAAAAAATACCCTTGTAAAACTTGTGGTTAGGATCAACCTAGAGGCTATTTGATTCGAGTTTTTGTCTTCTTGATTAGTGATTCTCAAATCAGTTTAATATGGTGTGGGAGACACATTTTAGCTGTGACACTGTCGGCCGTGAGTTGTGGTTAACTATACTTAAAACATAGCTATATGCTAGCGCGCGCTCTGATTGGGTGATTTTATAAGAAAAAGAAATGGATGGTTTATAGAGATGGTTCAGGCTGACGTCATTGTCGGTGAAATTTATTGCTAGCAAACGTTTTTTTCACAACGTTTTTCCAGTAAAACTTAAATTTAGTTGTTTCTAATGGCTAATAATAACCCAACGTTTGGGTTAGAATTTCTAGATGACTTTGAAGACTTGGAAAACGTCTCTGAAATGGTTGCAGAAACATCGGAAGCGTCGAAAGATAAACAAAACGAAAGTGCTAACAGTGAAAACAACACGTGCATGTGCACGAGCGCGTGTAAGGAAAGTGAAAGCAGCACGTGCAAGTTCAGAATTTGCAATAGTGCAGAAAAAGCGACTTCTCAGCGCGAAAAATGTCTTGCTATGTTATAATAGCAATGGGCAATGTCTAGCGAGAGTCCATCCAATTTGGGATGCCCTTGGATAGTTGGGAGAGCACTTAGGAAGCTAGAGATGCTCTCGGCGCTACCTTCATGCTCTCCCAACTATCTGCGTGCATTCCGAATTGGATAGACGCACGCTAGACATTGTCCATTCCTTAATTAACCCGCTGCTGTTCCCTGAAACCGACATGAACATTCGCATCGGAAAGCAAGGTTATGTGTTTATTTTACCGATTTTAAAAGTGATGTTTTCATGTTTCATTTCTGACATCAATCGTGTATCGACAGCTATTTCGACACTGGGAAAAGTTGAATTATTTAAATAAATTAATCTCAGAAATATTTTGTTTATTGGGTTTGTTAAATTCGAGATAAAGCAATGGTTCTCAGCTTACTAAGACCAAGTTTGTACGTGGTTTAGTCTCGCTCGACTGCTGACTGAGACTGCTCGAGAATTTTTTCTGGATCATTTTCCAAAAGAAAGGTATTTATCTTTCTTCTTCCTGCTTCTCGAACCTGTTCAATGCCTCGGCAAGACCTTTTTTGTACCTTATCTTTGGCTAGTCACGTAAAATATTATCTTAATTCTCAAAACATTCCGCCATTTTAAAACAGCAGAGGGAAAAACTTTGTAATGATGACGTCGATCGTGCGTCTGTCCTCTTATGGATCATAGGGGAGAACCAATGAAAATGCGAGAATAACTTGGGTTATTATATAATTAACAATTAGATTATGAGCTCGAGATTTCTATTGCGTGACTATCACGCATAGAAATAGAGAGCGAAAAATCTAATTGTTTTAGTATAAATCTACAGGCACTTCGAAAACGCCAAGAAACGGCCTTCATTTTGCCGACAATAGTACACTGCTACACTACTCACTATTTATCACATATTATAGTGCGCCACAAAGTTTTCTCCGATTCTTATTGGTTTAAATTGATCACGTGACGCGATAGT
>CM042755.1:13084049-13100716 GCA_022496165.2 Catalaphyllia jardinei
AAAAACTAAGACCTAAGACCGCCTTCGAATCTCAAAAACTAAGACCTATTTTTCTTTGAATCAGCACTTGTGTAAGTTGGAAAGCAAACGAATTGTTTGTTTTTGGTGAATGGGCTTTCTCTCGTTCGGATAGCTGCGCTAAAAATAACGCGCATCAACCGACGATGCGGCCGGTGAATTTTATCCGCTTCGGAAATAAAAAAGTGAAATGTGACTTAATGCATCAGTACTTACAGTTAGTTTTACGTCAGTGAAGCCATTAATATTTACGTTAAGTATGGACAGGTTAAGCATGATGTTTATATACGATAGAAGGGAACGGCAAAAATTACCTCAGTGATTACCTTTTATTTTGTGTTTAGTTTCCGCTAAATGATCTCATAGCAAATCAGACAGTACAAAAATCCGAAGACAAAAACATCTCCATTTATTCAGCTCTAACACGAGTATTTTCACTCTACCACGGTGCAAAAAGTAAATATATATTCCTTATTCTGGATATCGCGAATTCAAATGCATGTCGGAGGTTTGAGAGCGGACCTCGAGGAAAAAAAATAAAGTTAAAAAGGTCAGTCTGCGAGAAGCGATTGGTGGATTTCGATCCTTTTAAGGTGTAAAAAGCAGTCATGTATTGCAAATCATCAGTGACACAAAAGCCAACGACGAACTGCAAAAATTAATTCACTGTTTGTACCGTGCTAGAGTGAAAATACTTTTATTAGTGGTGAATAAATGGAGATGTTTTTTCTTCAGATAATTGCACTGTCTGATCTGATTAAAGATTAAGCGGAAACTAAACACAAAATAAAAGGTAATCACTGAGGTAAATTTTACATTTTCCTTCTACCGTAAACGTCATGCTGGACCTGTTTATACTAAACGTGAATTTTAATGGCCTCGTTGACGTAAAACTCAATGAAAGTACTGATGCACTAACTCATTTCACTCATTTCACGGATAAAACTCACCGGTTGCATCGTCGGTTAAGAGCGTGATGCGCGTTGTTTTTAGCGCAGCTATCCGAACGAGAGAAAGCCCATTCACCAAAAACAAACAATTTGTTTGCTTTCCAACTTACACAAGTGCTGATTCAAAGAAAAATAGGTCTTAGTTTTTGAGATTCGGAGGGGGTCTTAGGTCCTAGTTTTTGAGATTCGGAGGGGGTCTTAGGTCTTAGTTTTTGAGATTCGGAGGGGGTCTTAGGTCTTAGTTTTTGAGATTCGGAGGGGGTCTTAGGTCTTACGTCTTTGATCTTAGGTCTTAGGTCTTAGTTTTTGAGACACCCAGTTCGGGAAATCTTGCTCCAAGCGGGTGAAAGCCGTAAATAACTGTAGCTTCTTTCAAATACAACTCGGCATTTCGCAGTTTCATTATCCGCAAGCTTTGAGCTCCTTCTGTCGTTATTTCCATTGGAAAAGTACACGTTTTTACGAACCACAATTCGGCCGGGTCCTCTAGACTAGCAACCTTTGCCAACATTTACGTTCTGATTAAACAGGTTTAACTATAGAAAAGCAAACTTGGAAAGCGCCTTTCTCCTCTTAAAGACAACTCGAAAGTGAAAGCTTAGCGGAAGTCTAGTTTGTGATTGTCAGCTGTCGCCTCGTTAGCCAATCAAATTATTCGAACAATTTTAACAAGCATTGTGATTGCCCTTTTTAGCGTGCTGACGCCACTTTTACTCCTTTGGAAAATGAAGTTTAGTTTGAAAATTCAGCGAATGCGTGGGGAAATTATTGGATTCTTTATCATAAAACAAATAAAGAAGCCTCGACTGTGCTCTGTTCTGTTGTAAAGCACTTAGGAAGCGGTAGAGCACTAAAGAAGTGGGAAAAAACACTCGACTGCGTCTCGTATTTTCCTTTGCACTTCCTTCGTGGTCTACTGCTTCCTGCGTGCTTTACAACAGGACAGAGCACAGTCGAGGCATCTTTATTTGTTAATTTCAGTTCCTATAAGGCTAACTAATGTCAGCAGTGATCAGACTGTACTTGAAGGATCAAACATGATCTTGTTCTGCGAAGCAACCGGCAGATCAACACCAAAGATCAACTGGACCAGGGTGCTACGGGATGGTAGTAATAGTGAAGTGCTGCACCAGGGTCAAACTTGGGATTCTCCAAATATCAGCAGAACAGCTTCTGGAATATACCGCTGTACAGCTTACAACATATTTGGAAATCCAGTCAGCCACCAAATTAAAGTGAATGTAACTTGTAAGTGCAAATCTAAGCTTTCTACATCACTTTAGAGTTTATGCCTAGCAGTTTAGATTTCTTTCTTGGTGATGATCAACCACGCGCTAAACAGAAGCTACGGAGGTCATAGGTCATTCTCTAAACACTGGCTTCCTTGAGCTGTCTGCTGTTGAAGCAGTCACAATAGTTATAATCAATTTAATAGTTTTAAGAGGGGTTTGTTTTCATTTTCTTAGCCTCTTTTATTAATCCTGTAGATCCTGCCAAGATTGTTAAACTTGAAAGCGAACATGAAGTTGAAGCACAACACGGTGTTTCACTTCACTGCCAAGCAGAAGGAAATCCACAGCCGACTTATACTTGGACACCATGTGATCCACAGCAAAGTGTGTGTCATGAAAGCGTGCTAACTGTTCAAACCAGTAACAAAGACGTCTACGAGTTCACCTGCAAAGTAGCAAATAACCTGGGCAGTGACGCAAGAAATACTTCTATTTGTAAGTTAGTAAGAACAAATTTATTGTACACAAAAGGCTTTCTGTTTGTAACGACACTAACTTCCATGAAGAAATTGCTACATGGATATCACAGACAGATCTTTATGTTAAACAATTCACGCTGTAATTTATTGTCGTAGTAACTTTTTAGTAAGCATTTACATTATATCAGCAATCGCACTAAAGAACGGTGGCCAGTTGCAAGTATGGTTCTACTAGACGATTAACTGGTATAATGTTACAATTTCCTCAAATGTGATTGGTGCATATACGGCTGTAATCCGACAGTTTGGCTGTAATCGTGCACCTGTCATCGGACAGTTACATGAGCCAATTACCTTAAGTCTTCTCCACTAAATCCATCAATCACAATTACATTCACAATTCAAGAGACCGCGACTTTTTAATTTTTTATTATCATATTAAGATGACTGTTACATGTAAAAGCTCTTCTACAAATCAAACTTTTACTTTTGTGGGAAATTATAATTGTTATGATTAATTGGTAACAGGACATCATGTCGTCCAAATCAGTTTGTAATATACTCGTGACTAACAAATCGGACTACCGCTGCCCGTTCGTCCGATTTTGGTGAATCAGTCGCATGATTACATACCGAATTGGACTCCATTCAGTCCTGTTACCATTATTTATAGTACACTCAACAAAATTACTCAATTTTGAATGATCGAGAGCAGTAAAATTAATCCCAAATTGTACTCTGTAGGAGTACCTATTAAGTTTCCATGGAAACAAAGCCTACGCACAATCATAAGCGGCAAATTTCAACGTCAATGTTTTGTAATCAATAGACACCTGTCAAAACAGTGTATCTGCTGACCAGTATCACGTGACCACATCGAGCTCAAGTGTACAGCTCATCGAGGTCACCGCTGACCAAGTGCTGGTTTTCGATTGGATTGTGGGCTCATGTCAGGTTAACTTGTTGAAAACCGGGCAGGCTCGGGCAGGATTGTGCTAACTATTGTGCATTGATTGTGATTGTTCAACCATGCATGATGAAAAGGCGAAGAAGACAGGTAACTTGCAGCAATTCTTGCGTGATTTTGGTGACTATGCATGTAAATTGAAAAATTACATCATTCTCTCACAGTTCGCAGTTTTGTTGAATGTGTTATAAATAAAAAAAATCGCACGACCTTCTCGCACAATACGTCATTAATAGATACTCGTGATTTTTAAAATTCAAAACCACTCGTATCAATTAATCACGAATTGTACTCGAGGTCGTGCGATTTCCTATACTTATTACACGACTCAGGCACTCAGAGGGCCAATAACTAAAATCAACCAATCGAAATGCTCTATTGCCGGTCCAATATTCTCTAGTATTGGACCGGGCATTGTCCCGTATGATCCCGCACTTGTAAAAAACCTTCAAAGCTTTCTTCATGCAGTCGTATAATAAATCTCTTATTAACCAAGCTTGCTCGGGACCGTACTGGGAGAATATCGGTCCTCGGTCTTTTTTGTACGGACCTCGCTGCGCTCTGTTCGTACTGTCAAGACCTCTTGAAAACATGCAGCTTGATTTTAACTTACAGCTAAGCTATTAATTGCATTCATTGCAAGTTTCGGGAGCAAAATAACCATTTTCTTAAATTGAAAAAAAATTGAAAATTAAAAATTTCTTATCACGGTTTTAGAAAACTTAATTTTCCCTATTAGTTATTTACTTTAGTAAATACATGTTTTCATGGCTGAATGGTAACTGAAATGACAAGTTAGCTTTTAACCAGACATCTCTCTACTAAACTGAAGTTGCTGTTACAGCAGATCATGATTAATATGACAATTAAAGAGCTTTAGCCTTTTATTTAGCCTCTGTAATTCAATAGTGGATTGAGTTAAGGGTCTATAGTTGTTTGCATGTATTTGTTTGTATACGTGAATGGTACAGTTTCTCCCGCTGACTGAATTCATGTTTTAATATTAGACATAGCCAGTGATGTAATTAACGTGACCCTGGTTATCACGAGTGAAGATTGTACTGATGGAGAATACAATCAACTATGGGAGAAACTCAGCAAAATGGTAACTAATTTGTTTACGTAAGACACTCCAAACCTTATTATGCAGTCACCCTTAGGAAATAGCAAAGTTGAAGACTGTCAGTGTATAGTGATTGCTAGGGCGAATTTAAAGAAAAGCTAGATGGTAGTTAAACAGGTAGAGCGACAGGTTGACACAATAGTTATATCTATTATACATTAAACACTCGAACTCTTTTCTGAATGGCTGAAAGCGTACAGCGAATTTTCGAAATCAGCGTCCGTGAGGTCATAATTGCAGATTGTGAACTTGACATGATAAATGCAATATCTGCTGCAGATATTGCATTTATCATGTCAATTTCAACGTCTGCCTGGTTACCAAGACCCTTGGACTGTTCTCCTCAGAAACAAAATGTATGCCTATTGTTTAAAAATTGTATAATAAAACAATTATCGAATTCGGTTCTCGCATGGTATCATGAATTGTCAAAACCTCGTGTCTGTATTATCTGCCTCAACCTTCAGCTTCGGCAGATAACACAGATAACAATATCATGCTCATGCCTCATCCAATAACTGTTTATTATCAGTCGGACAAATTGATGAACAGATCGACCGACAGTCAGACGGACAGAGGGAGAGATGAATGTAAATCTGTGTAAACTGCTAGTGATGGGGATTTGGGATTAGCTAGCTTCGTGATTGAGTTGACTGATTGCTTGATAAGCAATAGTCAGCTGAAAGAAAGATCGGCTGGTTGATAAGGACTACAACACTGTAGTTGTTATGTCAGGTTCGCGGGTTACCTGGGATCTTTGGGATGAACCGCGCTATTCAGTTCATTGCCTGATTTCATACCGTGAAGGACTGGGTAACAGTCTGTAAATTATGGGATAAGCAGCTATTCATCCACGTAGTCAGAAAGAGCACATCGAGTTTCACAAAATCGCTACGTTTAACGTTAACCAGGATGGTTTTGACTGAGATACAGTGATTTAAAAACGCAAAAATCAACAAAGAAATTTTTGGCCATCCGGACGCTGTGTTCGGACAGCGCTCGGATAACCATACATTTCTTTATAAATTTTGACATTTCAAATGGCTGTATCTTGCTTTATTTACTATTGGGTCTATTTTAATTGACGCTGTTGAAGAAACGAAGAAGCAACGAGGTCGCCGTTGTCATGTGCTTTATTACGGCAAGTTATATTACACATTATATTATGTATCTTGGTACCGTTTTAGCCGTTTTAAGCGGAACTTGATATTATTGAACATGTGTTTTGAATTTGCCCATTACAAAATTTATAGCATAAATATTAACAGTGACTCACTTAAGGGTGCGTTTCTTTAAGAAAATCCAAGATTGGATTTTCTGGAAGTGGATTCTTCGGTTCCTTTGACGCACCATGATCTCAGAGATCTTGGATTGATCTGTCTAGTAAAGAAACGCAAAATCCATTTTCGGATTCTTTTGGATTTAAAAATCTAATCTTGGATTTTCTTAATGAAACACACCCTTAAAGTAAAAATGTCAATTTTCAGATCAAGGAGATCTTTGCTGGCAAACTGAGATATGAAAGTGTGCAACTAAAAAGTATGAGGTAGGCAAAATGTTCCAGAATTGATTAGGCCCGGTTCATACGTTGCATTTCTGCCGTGTCGAAGTTAATCCAACTAAATGCGGCACAAATGCGACTGTCGATTGAGACGTCGCACTTGTGGCGCACATAATTCTGAATTGATACTGTCGGGTATGTTGGCCAGCGGAAAATGTTTCAAACGCAGAGTATTCAATATGGCGGACGGACATATTGAGCGACGAACGACTTAAATTTTGCCAAAAATTGTCCGCCAGTGGAACGAGGAGGAGAAGGCTGACAATGCAGCAGTACGTGTTGCAAATTGATACAAAAATGGCTAAGGTTCTTCTTTCTCTTTGGCGGAACCAAATTTACGTATGCTCAATACATTAACATAATGTAGAAATTAGATTCGACACGGCAGAAATTCGACGTTTGAATCGGTGCTGCATTTTTGTTGGATAATGCGACAAGGCCAGTCGAGCGTGTGGTAGAAATGCGGTAGCCGATTCAGACGTCAAATTTCTGTCGAATTCGTTGAATTGAATTCGACACGGCAGAAATGCGACGTATGAACCGGACTTTACTTGATTTAAATTTTTTTCCTTAGGAATTTTTTTCGGGGTCCCCAATAGGTTTGGAAGGATGCGGAATTTGACCTTTTTTCGCCGTGATATTTAGAATTTAAGCTGAAAATAGGGGCGGGAAGCGGGAAGTGGGAATTACAAAGATTGGCAGGAGCGGGATTTCGTGTTTTTATGGGGTTGGGGTGTGAGGCTCGTAAGGGGAACAGAGCGGGATACGGGATTTCCGTTCTTACGTGACCTCATAAATTGACCAGCGCAAAAACCGCAAGCTGACAGCAACTAGGGTAGGAACGAACCTTTAGTGCGTATATATACCTGCGTCAGGTTTCAAATAATGAATAGCAACGGCTCTGTACCCTGTCAGGTTCTCGTATCCATTATCGCTTGACTACGTTAGTATCATGAGACTGTATGAGGTCCTTGAGGTCTATTGCAATCATTTGTGTTGGCCTTTGGCACAATGACGTCTGTCCATTTCCAACATCTTCGACGCTTGCTTCTGTAGTCTTTAGCGTAGGTTTTTTTTAGTTAGTTTCGACCTTTTCCAGAGTGCTTGGCTTGTTTTGCCAGGATAGTCACATCGGGTGGCGGTGATCGTGATTTAACGAACGAATTATGAGACATTACAAAATTTCACAGCCCGTATGCTACGAAAAGGATGTGCTAGCGGGAATGTCTTCGTACGAAGAGAAAAGTTTTGAGCCCAGATTTCAAAGAAAGTAAAGACGCTGAAAGCCTTACAAGAAACTTTCAGACGGTGTGTTTACAGGCCATCTCTTGAATATGGGAATAAACAATCTTTTTCTTTCACTGATACGTGAACAAAAGAAAGCAAACCAATAAACCGTTTACGGAAAGAAACGTTATAATCATTTGTACTTATCATGCTGGCGATCGACGATCAACACAACCACTGCGTTTAGGTTTCTTAAAAGCCTAGAACACGTGTTCGTGAACAGATTTTTGGTCTAAGGGCGACAGCAGTCATCGCGGAGAAAATTCTCCATTCTTTGAAATATCCTGGGGACTTGATGTCTTTAGAACAAAAGAAAACTTCATTCAGCAACTGTCTACCATGCTTCCCAACCAAGGAGCTCTAGAGGGGTGAATATAGCGTGATATAACGAGCTAGTGGGATCTTTTTAATTATTTTAATATTATGAATTGTAAAGCGCTTTGGTTAATTAGTGGAGTTAGCGCTATATAAATTATGTTAAATTAAATTAAATTTTCGACCAATAAGAATGTCCAATTCTTATATTCACCTTTGGAAATTATACTGATAAATAATAATGGAAATTTGCGTTGGCATTGCCACGAAATGGCTCTTCATTCACTGTTTCAGTTCCAGATCTAGTTGGAATTTAATTATTAGAGGTAATTTCATATGATTTCTTTAGGAAACTGGTTTCTATTGAAAGTGAGAAGCACATGCCAGTATGTACCTTGTCTTCCTCTGCAAGAATTCATCAAAAATGGTCTTGCAGAGGAAGAATGCAAAGACTGACTCACAGCAATTACAATTAACTTCATGTTGTTCTAAAAGTTTGTTATTGAACATTACGAAGATGACAGAATAAGAGACTAAGTTACTAGTACTTGAATTGTCGTTTTTAGTATTGATTGAATGGTGAGTAAAGCCTCTGTCATGAATTGAAGTTTCCATGTTTTCAATAAAGCTTGGATATTGTGTTTAATTTGACTTAAAAATTGTTACTTGCAAACAGAATGTAAACAGCAAGAGATCGGATTGAGAAAATATGAATGTTTCCATGGATATTAAACAAATGTGCACAGGTTTTGGTTGGATTTGCGAACTTCTGCGCAAAATCTGTTCGTACGAAAAATTCTTTCGGCGCGGCCTTCCGGCAATTTCAATGCTTTTGATTATTACATCGAAGAATACATTCTTCGTAAACTCACTCTCTCTCTCTTGTTCCTGGCCAAACAGAAAGGCAAACTAAAAAATGTAAGGGGTTAAAAAATATAGTCTATATGTTTCGTTTCGTGTGAGATTCGACCATCTGAAAATTTATTAATGGAATAATCTCCTGTTCATTTTGGTCACCAGATTAGTTTGTACTTTTTCTTCCAAGGTGTGGTAGTGTAATTGTTGATCTGGCCCTAAAGTTCAGTTCAACTGTAAGAGAAAGCGAGGTACTCTTTATACTTCGAACTGCTTCTAACAGTGGAAGGTTTGGAGATTTTACTGTGAGTTCCATAACAGGCACACGGGGCACAGGGATACCAACTACCATGGTCACAACACCTACCAGCTCATCTGACAGTATGTTGCATAACATGTCATTTGTCCTGTGAATTTATTTTTCTGTTTTTCAGAGGCCTTAAGTGAATTATCAAGTGGCCGTGTGGTGATCTTTTGTATTTTATTTTTAGCATTATTTTACAATTCAGGTGGCAAGTCGCACATATGAAAGTCTTCAAACATGAGATTAGATAAAAATGGAACTCTCATATTAAATTAAGCACCCTGCTTTTTGTACTCTGAAGATATCAGAAACTACTTACCTAAAAATACTGCCGGACAAGAGACAACTTAAAACGTGGAGCACCATGAATTTTATACATTTAAGTGCACATAGTTTTATGTTTGCAACTTTCGCACCAGAGGGAACTAAATACCTTGCAAGACCTTGCTGTTGTAAGTGTCGCTTAAAAAAACCACAAACAGACAAACAGAAGCAAGGAATGATGGACAAAAGGACGGAATAATGGAAAAGCACAGTGACGGCCCCACACCTTAAGCTAAGGGGAGGGGGCGGGCGCTCTTGATTTACTTGCCCTGTTGGCCTTTGTCTCCTCAGTCATTTCTTCTTTTTTACCCCAAATAAGGAGGGGGGGCGGGGCCTCGGGCCCCTCCCCTAGATCCGCCACTGAAGCAGGTTCGGGCAGCCAGCCGGCACCAAGATATAGAAAGACAGTAAGACATATCTGTTATGTTTAACACAAGCACACTTAAAATACGTGTGCTTTGAAAGAATTCTGATGACTTCTGTTATTGTATTTTAGTGACAGTTCAAGACTGCGGAGATTGTGCTTGCAGCTGCACCTTATTTGGAGTTGTGATCGGTATCTTTGTTGTCATAATCATTGCTCTTGTTGTCTACATCTTATGGCTTCACAAGAAAGGTGAGCAATATTCGAAATATTCTGAGGTCTTAACCGTGACTTCCAGACTATATAGTATGGGAATGTGTAGCACCCGTGAAATAGGTAATTATAATTTTTAATAAATGTTTCGGTGCTGCAACCCAAACATTCAAACTTCCAAACTTCCAGACTATTACTATTTAAAAAAAATCGTTACCAGCTTCCGCTAAACTTCCCACTTTAAGCTTCTATTATATTGGATGTACGTATGATGTAACTGCCAAAACCGTTTCATAACTGAAACAGAGAACTGAGACACTATGTGTTTATGTCAGGTATGGGAAGTCTTGTGTTTTTTTTTTCTTTCTTGATTTTAAGATTTTTTCGCCTATGAAATCCTTCATCGCCATTCATTGCAACACCCAACGTGGCCCAACCTGGCCCACGATGCCATGTTCATAGACCTCTGGCTGGCATCGCGTAAGCTCTGTTTTGTTACTTCATAAGAAGAGGAAGTCTCATCTATTCCTCCGTACTTTCTCCTTCCGACTTGATTATAATGTCATTCAATTCATTTTTCACCTTCTAGGGACTGCACCAAGGGATAGGTAAGCTTGTTAGAGTAACGGATTTACATTAGTTCATTCCCTCACTTAAGTGTAAAGGGGCATTGTCACGTTATTTGGTAACTTTATAAAAAGCTAGAAGGTATCTTCGCATCAATTGAATTCCAAAAATAGTGCTCTAGTTTGTTATTAAAGACTATTTGAAGGTACTGAAACTGTTTCTTGTCGCCTGTCGCTACGGATGGCAAGGATGGAAATGGATTGAAACTCTAAAAAAATTGCCAATTTTTCAAGCTTTGATGCTACGTCCTCAAAAAATCCTCAAGAAATTTGCTATGGCTAGCGCTCTCTGATAAAATTCATTTGATATCTTCGTCGTAGCTTTACAGAAGCATTTTGTATATGGGGAAAGCCTCAAAGTAATAATTTTAGCATAGAATTGAAGTAAAACTAGAAAATCCTCGTGACACTGCCCCTTTAACGTTGATTCCACTGAATGATGTCGCTGTTTCAAATGTGCCACTTATATGGAGAAATAAGACGGGGTGGCCTGGTATTTAGTGTGTTGGACGCGGGTCGAGCTGTCTGGGTTGTAGCTCTGCCAGGGTCATTGTGTTATGTTCCTTGGAAAGACTCGTTATTCACACAGTGCCTTTCTCTACAAAGAATTATCAATGGGTATTGACGAATAAACTGTTGGGATAGAACCTCTGTCGAACCTCTAATTTCATTCAATCTTGTTAGCACAAACCTCTATTGCTTTAGGGAAAAGTCCATTGTTTCTATTGTTTGTTTATCATTTATCATGTCTTTTGAAGAGTCATATGCTACAATCTGATCATCTGCTCCTTGAATATGGATTTTCGTTCTAAAAAATTATTTGTCTTTTTTTAGGGTAAATCGAGCTGCATCTGATGCGCAAATTGGAAAAGTAGACGTAGGTCTTAACATACCAAGACGAAAAATACATTTTAAAGTAGTCAATATAGAGTATCACATGAGCGGCTTTTACTTCCTTGTAATTTACCCTTGATGCGGGGAGGGGGGATGTTGAGGCCTTCAACCTGTCACTCAGAGTACGACAAACATATAATCTACAGTACGTGAAAGACGTTTGAGACACCAAACATGACGAGGACCGATAACACAGGATCGCAACAGTGGACAGCTGTTTTGTCCTTCTAAAAACTCATCTGCACTGTGTAGCGAAGATATGTAACGCTAGCCCAAGAGCCAACGCACATAAATTGTAAGGTGACCTGTTCACTATATCAAGTTCCGTACTCTCCGTGCTCTCCTCGAAACACAGGTTGCCACAACACTCTTTTCGAGACTCAAGGAGACAAATTGTCACGATTGGTGTCTCAAAAAGCAATAAATAAATGTGTCTGGACAAGGCCAGCATTAACATTTGAACGCACGACTAGTAACATGGTTTAAAAACGCAGCGTATCGCATCTGGAAAGACCTACGGTCCGAAAATACATGATTGAGACCAAAAAACTGCAAAGGACAGCATACGATAAACGTTGCCATCGTAGGAACAACAAGAGACTAATCAGCCTAAAAGAAACAAAAATGTTAAGACAAACAATAAACTGCAAGGCTTATACAACTTAAAAGACGTTTTGAGACACCAAACATGACAAGAACCGGATCGCAACAATGGAAAGCGGTTTCGTCCTTCTTGGGACTCATTAAGGTCCATAACATGCAAAGATGACGTCATATGACGTAAAATGACTTTATTTCCAAACACAGACCATCTTAGAGCCATGTCTGTGGAAATGCCATTACCATGGAAACATTAAGATCCAATGAAATGTGATACATATTTTTCCATCAATCGTCTGGTCTGAATTGGGTTTTTCAGGTTAACTGATTTTTAAATCATAACTCTGTGATAATAATTTTTCCACATTAGACTCAAGTTGAAATGGATGACCTTCGACCAAACGAAGATCCCGCCAGGATTGAAAAATTTGGAGCTTCCCGTCAAAGCCAATACACGTCACTGAATCAGGCTTCTCGATTACAAAACGCACCAAAAGATGGAGGGAGTAACGTTTCACCAAACACTACACAAAGCAGCCAATACGCACCCCTTCATCCGTCGACGCGCTCCTGGGAGGTTCCTAGACAACACGTGACTCTAGAAAAGATAATTGGGAAAGGTGCGTTTGGTCAGGTTGCCAAGGGAACAGCAAAAAGTCTTCAAGGAAGGCCCGGGAAGACACTAGTGGCGATTAAAAAGTTAAGAGGTGTGAAATGTTTTAAGAATATTGGTAACAATAGTGCGGAATGTGTTACAGACTTTCTAATCGTCCATTTCTAGCTTGGAGTCGTGGAAGACTATAAATGCGCATTATGCTAATGACTTTATGCTAGTATTCCGTCACAGCAACATGGTTTATGTGATATCATGAAATCATTGATTTCATACTGATGTCAATTAGTTTCTGCTTTGTTTTCCAAATCAATTGAAAGACAAAAGGTTATGGTTATGTCATGAGGGTTGTTTTGAACTTCCCAAAAGCTTGGTCACATTAAAGTTAGTAGCTGCAAAACATCATAAGTCATAATTGTTGAGTTTAAGTGAGAATTTCATGTGGGATTATTTACAGACAATGCGCCCGAGACAGACAAGAGAGACTTGTTATCAGAACTTGAAATAATGAAACAGCTTAAGCCTCATCCTCATGTCATCAAGCTCCTGGGATGCGTCACTGAATCTGGTAAATTTTGGACTAAAACCCCTTGAAGAAACCGTGTTGTTTTGGAAACTTTCTCGAGACTGTTTTTTCCCGTCTCTTACTGAGTCACCTACATGAATATATGAATGTGTTGTATTTGAAACCTCACTGAATAGGAAAGAATTTAGTCGACTAAAAATCAAAAGAAAGTTTTATTTCGTAGGTTTTAGTTTACGCTATTTTTTCACAGTAAGAGTAGTAGTTTGTTGCATTAGTTAATTTAATTAATGTATTCTTTGTGTCAATTTCGCACGATTTCTAGGAAGAACAGCTTTTATAATAAGATGTAGTGTTTAAGTGAAAGATTGTTTGATTGAGTGCAGAGACTGATTGGCATACACTCACTCAAAATAGAATAAGTTTTCAACTCAAATATAGTTTATCAGTGAAAATCATGCAAATTGTCTTTGTCCAAATGCGATTCCATCATTGTTTAACATCACCAGAGTCTCTTCTTCTCAGCGGAAATATCTCGTTTTCTTCTCAGAGCCGATGTTGGTGCTGATAGAATACGTTCCATTTGGAGACCTGCTGGGATACCTGAGAAAGAGCCGTGGACTGAATGACACTTACTACAAAGACCCAGACATCAAACCAGAAACAATTCTTACGTCACAACAGCTTATGAAGTTTGCTTGGCAAATTGCTGATGGAATGTCTTATTTGTCATCGAAACGTGTAAGTAATGTACTGAGTTATTGGACCGTTATGATTTGCACCCATATTGTTCTATTTTTTATTTGCACGTTTTTGCTGGAAACCTCTAACTCTAACGGCCGTTTCCACGGCGCCATGCATGCCTCTGACCTTGTACCGCGACTCAGCTGTAACAAAACTATCGTCATGCACGGTAATAAAATCGTTATATGAACGTTATGAACAACGCGATCCAGGATGGCGAAAAGATTTTCTCGAAAGAATCGTCCTGATTCAAGTCACTTAGAGAAGATATACACATGTCATGGCTTGGTATATCCTTTCTCTGTAGTCATACTGGTTGTCCACTGCATAGTGGGCATGTTTCTACTGGTGAAGAGGGAAAAAGTTTACTTTGTGTCCTATCTTGTGCTGTCATAATCTGCCGGTTTTTAAAGATTCGTTTTTTCTGTAATCTCGTTATTTGATGTTAGAAACATTAACCAAAGCAGTTCGTATAAAACTTTGTAATTGTGTTTGTGTACTACTTGTCAATTTAAGATACATGTGAAAGGACTTTGACGTGGAAATGCTTGAACGCTAGCAATTGGCAAATATTTGATATATAGCCTTCTGTTGCAGATTATCCATCGAGACCTGGCAGCTCGTAATGTGTTGGTTGGTGAAAAAGAAACATGTAAAGTGACAGACTTTGGAATGGCTAGAGATGTTCAGCAGGACAACATTTACGAACGAAAATCAAAGGCAAGAGACAAGACTAAGGGATAAGTCCCAGAGACCTGTCTCATCAAGAACATTCTTATCTACTGTTCCAGGGACAAGTCTCTGAGACAACATGAAAATAATCCAACCACAGATCACTATTTATTTTAATTTTTTTTTCATAGTCTACTTTGGCTAACGCTCAAAATGCCAGTTTCACTAAGTCGCTTCGGTGGTTAAGTTGCCCTGGTATATCTCATTGTTATATTTACTTTAGCAATTTGAGTTTTGCTTTTGAAGAGCAAAGAGTGTAAAACAATCCCTTTCTCCCAAGATTCTGAGATGTCCCTTTACAATAAGTGCCCTCTTGCACGCACTACAACGTAGAAGTCCTTGCAACCTCTTCCTTAGCGTAAACTCTTCAAGGGACCAATCACAGGGACTATTGCGGTGACTTGCAAAAGTTTATAATTATACCGAATAATCGGTTGTCTAACAACTAAGTATTATATCAAATCATAGTACAGACCTCGTCTTCGACGCGGTCAGCTAAAAAGTTCTGTTCTTCCTCCAGGGGCGCCTCCCTGTTAAGTGGACTGCAATGGAAGCGCTCCTTTATGGCACATATTCAACAAAAAGCGATGTGTGAGTACATGTACCCTAATTTAATGTTATATATACACAAATGTTTATCATACAACGGCTTACCCCAAGATGACCACAATTCATGCTTCACTTGTCTTATAATAGCAACTTCTCTTGCTCGTCCATTATAAGACAGAGAAGATATACAGCAGTAAAAATACGAATTATTTCATATATACTTCACATCACTTCACTGCACGGGAAAGTATGAATTCAATAAATTGACCTCGCACCCAATGTGTGGCTTCATAGTTCAACTGGTAGAGCATCGCACCGGTATCGTGTAGGTCACGGCTTCGAACCCCGTTGAGGCCCTTAATTTTTTTTTTTCAGATGCCGGATAACACTATCCAACGGATAAGTCACTATCCAATGCATGGCGAGGTTTCTTTTCTCAGCGATTAGCCACTGGCTAGCGATTTATCCTGTTAATTACGTTATCCGGCCGGCCCTAGAACAACTGGGGCCAGACTGGCACTGTCGAATTAGTCAAGATTTTGTGCTCCAAGGATTTTTTTGTTGTTATTATTTATAAGTAAACAAGGATTTTTTTTACCTAAGACGGTAGAGAAAGTCCTTCCAAATCATGTCATACATATGCACAACCTACATAGTTATACTGCTATTTATAACACAATTCCTTATAAGTGCAGTGATATAATAGCATGCAGGAAACAAGCCGAAGAACCTCCAGTGCCATTCTTTTAAGCAACAAGGTTTATTTCTACCATATAAAGAGTATTATTTAAACACTTGTCTCACAGGTGGAGTTATGGAGTTCTCCTTTACGAGATTTTCACGATAGGTAAGTTAAGTAGCGACTTTCACCTTCCTAGTTTGTTTACTGCGCCTTACGCGACATCTGCTCAGTCAACGGTCACGTGCTTCTCAATTGACAATCACCTTAGTGGCGCTTTCAGGGCACAAAAGCTAACTTCGATGTTTTCAAAAGTCATATCTGTGGGTTGTGAGAGGTACATTTCGATACCGTTGTGTAATGGTAGATTGTGACTGTAACGGTAGATTTTTCCCTTTCTGAGCGTACGGGAAACAGGTGAGCACTAAATGCGCGACGAGACAACTGCGACAACTCTTGTGGGGAAAATTAGAATCAAAGGAGCACTCGCTGGCAAGGAAGAGCCGTTATACTCTTGGGTACCGAGATCTAACCACGAACTGGATGGACAGCAACAGCAACAAGTCAACTTGGTTCCAACGGCAGTTTATTCCAACTTCGTTTACAATCCGCGAGTAATCGTCAATGTAATGTAATCTGTTCGTCGACGAAATGTAATCTGTTCGTCAACGAAATGTAATCGTTGAACATAGCAAATGCGGTGGCTTAAACATGA
>CM042755.1:13100816-13105816 GCA_022496165.2 Catalaphyllia jardinei
ATGCTTTGTTTGGTTATACATAAACCTATCAAAGTCTTCAATTAAAACATAATGTTTATTTTTATTTTCAGTTATCAATAATAAATTCATATGTCTGTCATATTTTTCTTTTGACACATAAATGGGATATGGCTGTTTGTTTTCATATCCAAATACATTAACATTAATCTCATTTTGCTTTTCAATTTTATTATACTGCTTTGTTGTTATTGGGAATTCAATTCCAGAGTAGTCTAAATTTTTAACATATTGTTTATCCGATTTTTTAATCCTCTGTGGATCTTTGTCTTGAGGATTTAATCGTCTGATGTGACACCATCGGAAGCATTCATTATCCTCATTTTTCATATTAATCAATCCTTTCTTATGATGTCTGAGTTCTGAGGGTAGTTGAATATATGATGAGCCTTTCATTGGCTTATACTGTACAATATTAATATAATGATTGTCAACAGATTCAATAGTCCAACCCGAACCTTCAGAAATCCATTGAGCTATCAGATTTAAGATTTGTTGTTTTGATAATTGTAATGCTTCAGGGTTTTCTGTGTTATTAATGATGGTAATAGGTTTGCTATTGAAATGAGCGGTTTTGTATATTATTTTATCATTTGTTGATTTTTTGAATGTCACTTTACGCGTTTCAACAAATTTTATACCTTTCATGGATGTTAGCATCTTAACAATATGATATTCAACTGCTTTTCTTGTGTTTTGCAGTTGCTCAAGAGGATCTTTATTATTTCTAATGCTGATTTCAAAGGACTTTGTGTAACCCTTCAGAGCTCTAGCAGTTTCTTCTATTTTAGTCCTTGGTAATGGTACTGGTTTCTTAGTCCTTGGTAGTGGTACTGGTTTCTTAGTCCTTGGTAATGGTACTGGCTTATCCCTAAATTCTAATGGTGGATCAATAATATTGTTTTCATATTCTTGTACCATCTGTTTTACATTTTTCCTTGGTAGTGGGACTGGTTTATCCCTAAATTCTAATGGTGGTTTAATTATGTTGTCTTCATAATCTTGTACCATCTGTTTTACATTTTTTCTTAGTAAAGGTTTTGGTCTGTCTTGTGTTTCAACCTGTTGTTTTATATTTTGTTGAAACAATAGTTTTATTTTCTTATTCTGCTTCAATATTAAATTGATCAGTTGAGATTTGGTTAGTTTTGAGAGATCGCGGTTGTCCATACTATATGTTGAGATAATTTTTTCCATTCTATATATTATATTTATATTATTTTCTTTTTATATCAGTTTATAGTGCGTTTGAATTTGTTAATAATAAGAAAAATTATATTTCTAATTATTACTTGATTTAAAATGTTTTCAAGGCTTGCTCATTTTTAATATGTTTTGTTGTCTTGAGATGTGTCCATTTTCCAGCTAATGTGTAATTATGATGTGGACAAATTGGACATATCTACTCTTTGTTTAACATGCATTTAGTTTTTACTGATCTTTCTTCATCTGAATATATTCTTAATCTTCCCATTATATATTAATACTATATATAATTATTTTTTATATGTCTATAGTGTGTTTAAATCTTTCATTGGAATCCAGCTATTAAAATCATCACTATACCCCTTCCACTTTACCAGAGCTTTTTTTTTCTTATAATCTCTGCGAATGACTTTATCAATTCGGAATACATCCTGTTTGGCTTTTAATAATTCAGGTTCATAAAAACTCCCTTGTATGTATTCATCATTGAGATCTTTTATTTTGTATGTTATTGGATTAGTGTATTGGATATTATCAACTATGAACACTTCTTCTGTCCAGTTTGGTGTATAACCCTTATCGAATACATTCCGTTTGTACTTAGATATTCGGACCTTATCACCTATTTTAAATTTTGGTTTCTGTTTTGATGTTTTCATATCACCGTATAAATTGAAGTAAACTGTACACTCATTCTTTTTCTTTGAAGCTTCAACTGGTGTCATTTTTATGCTTGAATGTTTTGTGTTGTTGTACTGATTTACTAGTTTTGGTAACATGTCTAGATACATTGTATTACCTTGAACTGTGAACTGTTTCCACATTTTGGATTTAATTGTCCTATTCCATCTTTCAACTATTGATGACTTCTCTTCATTCTCAGTTGAGTACATTTGTATCCCATTTTTCTCTAATAGGTCTTTCAAATGTTTGTTATAGAACTCTTTTCCCTTGTCAACCCAAATATATTGCGGTTTTCTACCTTCCTTGAATATTGTTTTGAATGCTTCAGTGACAGATTCACCTTTTTTATCTTTTAATGGAATGATCCAACCATATTTGCTGAATACATCAATAACCATTAGAAGATATCGATAACCTTTGTTCCATTTACTGAACTGCTGCATTTCAACCAAATCCCTTGCCCATATTTCATCGATATGATTTGTGATTACACGCCGCCGAGTGAAGTTACGTTTTATGGGTGTATGTAACTCATCTGCTAATTTTTCTTGCCAGTTTTCTTCACTCGACGGCTTTTCCCGTTTTTTGACTTCACACCCATACCCAACTTTGACTTAGTTGCTATAGCATTTCTGGCAATAGTATGACCCCACTGTCTTTCTTTCCATGGAATAGAATCAAGAGCTTTAACCATCTTACGATCAGCCTCATTTTTACACTTCACTTGATAACTTTTTGGTTTATTACCACAAACTGAGTAATCAACATCATGCTGCATACTGACTGCATCTGTTCTACCTGTTGGTTGTTGATATATCTCAAGTATCTGACCAGTGCTTGGATCATACCTCAGTTGCTCTTCAAGAGGGTTACCAGGTCCTGTATATCGGTGTCCAGGCATCACAAAACCCTTTTTGGGTGCAACTTTTAGAATAGCTTTGTGTATGTCAATTCCACTACCATAACCTTTCCATTTAATCCATGAGTTGTATGATCTGCTACCTCCAGCATCTTTGTAAGCTTTGTATTGTCTCTTGTAGTCAGCAACCATAGCTCTACGCTCTTTTTTATTCATTTCAGGTCCTTTAAACAATCCAGGTGCAGTGAGAACATTCCAAGCTTTCTTCCAATCTACAAATGGAAATGGTATTGGTAATCCTCTACCATAACCTTTCCATTTAATCCATGAGTTGTATGATCCACTGCCTCCAGCATCTTTATAAGCTTTATATTGTCTCTTATATTCAGCAACTAAGGCTCTACCCTCTTTTGCACTCACTTCAGGTCCTTTAAACAATCCAGGTGCAGTGACAACATTCCAAGCTTTCTTCCAATCTACAAATGGAAATGGTATTGGTAATCCACTACCACTATGTGTTGGATCCAATTTTTTTGATAAGTCAGATGTGAAACTGTCCAAAGCTTGATCAAGATAGTGATTGGCCGTCTTTTTTATTTTTTGTTTGACAAAATCTGATTTAACAGCTTTTGCAGCTCCAAATCGTCCAAGATTGAATAAACCTTTAACACCACTTTTAAGCAGTTGTTCTCCTAGTAAGCCCCCAGCTTGTGAGGGCTCAATTAGTTTTCTTGGTTTTTAACAAATTTAGTCTTTGTTATCCCACATTCAGCACAAGTGCATTTCAACATCATACGCCCATTTTTAGCTTTAACATATCGTTCACTGCCTGGAACGCATTCAGTTTGCTTTTTCTGTTTAACACAATATGATTTCACCATTTATATATATATTTTATATTGTTTTTATATAGTTGATATTATGACTAATATTATTTAAAAAAATACTCCAAATGCTGCTGCCCCAGTTTGTCTTAATTCCTTCAATGTTCTCATTTTATATATATAATTTAGATATTTTTGAAATAATGTTCAATGAATCTCTCATTATCCTTTGTATCATGTATATTGAACACTTTTAATAAATCATGATACGACTTCCCCTTATTCATTTCATTCAAAAAGTATAAACAAAAGTATCCACATGTGGTTGTTTTTATATTCTGAATCTGATTATTTTGATGAAGCAGAGTTAAATTCTTTTTTTTCGCATGATTTACCATTTCTTGAAAAGGAGGCATACCAAAACTATCAAAATAATTTATCACACCATCTTTTACATAAGTAGCTACCCAATGGCTTCCACTCATATATGATGGTTCAAGATTGTAAATAAATAATGCTTGGTTGTGATTATGAGGAACATTACCATCTCTTGATAAAACATCATTGATTGGGATGTTGAGATATCTGCACCATTTTAGTAGATCATGATTGCTTAATGGTATATGTTTATGAAATTTTGGTTTTACAATATTGCCCCCACGAGTGGAATGTTGTTGAACGGGCTGTTTGGACTTAGAAGGAGACCTTCTCCTTCCTTTTTTTGTTGTTCTTTTTTTTTCTTTCTTTTTTCTTTTAAATCCTACAAGGGCCTCAAGATGGCGTTTTTGTTTGTTTGTGAGTTTTGCATCTGAGAATGCTTTTAATATTGGTTGAGGGACACTTTCAATTCCATAATATCTGATTTGACCTTTATTTAAACATTGATCCATTGTTCCTTTAGTTCTATTTTTTGGTGTCTTTCCAATTCCACAATATGGACCCTCTGATTTTTTTCTGGTTCCGTAACCGATTTTATTATCCCATGACCCTATAAAAGGTGGTGGTCTGTATGGGTATGCACCAATTCTTGGAGCTCCTTTTCCACCTTTTGGTGGTGCTCCAACTTTGGGGGCACCTCTTCCAGTCAAAGCTTTTAAAACCATTGGAATCCCAATACTGGCAAGTAGAGTACCAAGGAAACCGCCTGATTGTTTTTTTGTTGGCCGTATATGAACACCTGAACCTGATTGAAGAGCGTTCAGTATATCTTTCTTTTGTTTTACAGTTAGAAGATGTTTGAGTGCAATAAGCTTCTCAATCTTATTTTGTGGAATTAGGAAACCTCCACTTTGTCGTTTTCCGAATATCTTTTTGACAATTTGCTGTGCTCCTGCACTAGATGCCCCTGCTAAAGCTGATAATCCAATGGTTTTTGCAATTGTTGGTCCAAATGCACGCGCAAGAGCTAG
>CM042755.1:13110816-13118394 GCA_022496165.2 Catalaphyllia jardinei
TTTTCGGATGTTAATTTGCGGTCCAAGTGGTTCAGGAAAAACAAACACATTAATGCATATGATCTACAATCTGCTTTATTTTGATAAAGTTTATCTGTATGCTAAAAATTTAGAACAGTCCAAGTATCAGAATCTCATGGATGTCTTTCAACCAATAAGCGATGATGTTGGTTATGATGTTATTGAAGCAAGAAATGATGAAATTATTCCAGTTCAAGATCTTGACTCTGACTCACAAAAAAATCGTCATTTTTGATGATTATGTATGTGATAAAAACCAAAAACCATTAATCGACTATTTTATACGAGGACGGCATAAAAATTGCAGTGTGATTTATCTGAGTCAAAGTTATTATAAGACGCCAAAAGACATCAGATTGAATTGTTCTCACTTCTCCATCTATGAGTTTCCAAGTGCTAATGAGAAGAGTTTAATTTGTCGTGAAAACAGTATTTCAAAAGAATCATGAAAAAGCAACTAAAGAACCATATTCCTTTATATCTATCGATAAACCACGAAAATTCACCACTAAAAATTTCAATGAAAAAAATATAATCTATTAATATAAATGAGTTATTCAAACGGACTTTTACCTTCATCATCATCAGCCATTGGTAAACGTGGACTACCCGGGTTACCTGGTGTTGGATTCAATTTAACAGATGATGGTAATTATGATATTGAAGGGAAGCTATTAACTAATATTGGTGAGTCTACTGACGACAATGATGCAGTTAGTTGAAAAGTGTTGAAAGAACATACTAAAGTCAGTCAAAATAGTTATCATTTACAACCAAGTTTCCGATTTTATAAAGAATTTGGTGATAAGAGTCAATTAACTGTGAAACAACCACCAAATACATCGCCAGACCATTTTTTTCAAAATCATAAAGCGCATAATGATGTATATATAATTGAGAAAGAAGGTGATGATACTGGTTTTGGTGGAGAAGCATGGTCTAGTATAAAAATGAAAGGTAATCAATTAGAGAGTGGTACTTATACCTCCGTTTTTGAAATATTCGTTATTGGTAGTTCTGGTAGTTTTCGTGTTGATGATACAATAATTTTCAATGTCCATGGTGACAGTCATTTCATCATGAAAACATTTGACAGTGATAAAATTGATGGTAAATACACTAAATCAATCATTCAATTCACAACTGATGGAAGAGCTGGAGTAGATGATGGGATAAGATTTCAACTCAGATATTATGGTTCTCAATACAATAAAAACATTAAATTTCTGTTTTATTCAAGAGTGGTAAAGGGTAAATACTCAACAACTTTCGACCATACTATTTTTAATGTCCGTGATGTTGTTGTTAATCATATAATTCTCTATTTTGAGAATTTAAATCTCAATGGCAATCTTATTGATGGTTTAGGTGATCCTGTAGCATACGATAATGCTGCTAATAAGAAGTACGTTGACACTGAAATAGCAAAAGTCCATATAGATACTACACCATTACTTCCCAGAGATGGTAGTAGAAAAATGACTGGTGATTTAGATATGGATAAAAATCACATTCTATGTGTGGAAAATTTAGATGATCATAAGGTTGATGATGCTTTGGAAGTTAGAGCTAGAGATTTGAGAAGCGTTGTTAACGAAGGATATCTGAATGAAAATTTTCTCAAAATGGTGGACAAAGACGGTAAAGAATATTATGATCTCAAACAGAATATAATAAAAAACTGTGAACCTTACTATGATGGACTTTTTGATGATAATAGTTTAGTCAGCAAAGCATTTGTCGATTCTCAAATTGCTAAAATACCACATGCTGCAAATACAGACAAATTTATTAATGTTGATGGCACAGTAGCAATGAATGCAGATTTTAATGCTGGTGGACATTTCATTGATAATGTTAAAACAATTGTTGAAGATGATGGAGAAAATCCAAATTATGATCAAATAAAGCATAAAGCTGTACTTTTAAAAAGTACACGAGACTATTTAGTCCGTTTCATTTCTGAGATAGATTACTTATTAACAGATGGAAGTGAAGCAATGACTGGAAATTTAGATATGGGAAATCAAAATATAATTAATTTGAAAGAAGCAGAAGATCACCAAGCCACATATGCTGCTAATGTAAAATTTGTCGCTAATGCAATTTTTGATAATAATACAGTTATAAATGGTATAATTGATAAGAAAATTAAAGAATCAGACGAGAATTCAATTGAGTCCATTGATAAAGAAAATGTGTTTAAAAGAGTTATGGATAATGATGAATTCAAAGAAGATGATGATGATATTCATAAAATTGGAGTTCAGAATAAAGATTTTCATTTAGTGAATAAAAAGACTTATGAATTCAAGATTGATTTTGATTCAGATATTGGTTATTACAGCACCAGATTGTCAATTGATTTGGTATATTTACCAAAAGGCTCTTACACAATGGTTTATGAAATGTATGTTGAAGATGGTATTACAATTGATGAGATAAATGCATCAAGTGGAACTCTCTCTGTTGGAAAGATTAATTCTAGAATAGATGGAACCAAGACACGTAGTATCATCCATTTTTCTAAATATACTATATTTCCTAGTTTTGATGATTTAGATATTGATATAAGATTGAAAAGTAAAACTGATCCACAAACTACTATTTTTGTTATTGTTTATGGTGTTAAAGGTATAGTTAATGATGTACTAGTAAATTAATGGGATCGTCTTTATTATTATGATGATGATCAAATCAAATATGAAGCATCAATTGATATGAACAATAAAGACATTAAAAATATTAGAGAGTTATCAATAAATTATAAATTAGACATGAAAAACAGACAAATAAAAAATCTTGAAGGTGGGAATGAAAATGGTGATGCCACCAATACAGAACAGTTAAATGACCTAGAAAGTACCATCGTAAATTATATTTCAAATGAAATTAAAAAAGTAAATACAGCATTAAATAGATTAATTACAAACTTTGATGATTGTAATAAGAACTACTATTTTACAAAAAATTTAGTCCACAATAATGCTGTTAATGTTAAATGGGTTTATAATTTAAGAAGTGGTATTTATTATACTCCGGGTGTATATCACAGCAATCCATACTTAGGTATTAATTCTAGAGGTTATTTCAAAATCATATACATACACTATTATAAAGGAGAAGGTAAGTTTATCATTACAGATTCTGGAGTAAAAGAGTTTGAATTAAAGCTACATCAAACATCCAATTGGACACGATTTACAATTAATGCAATAATAGAATTCAAACCTCGTGTAAATGTGTCTTATGCTTATTTATATGTTGAACCAAGTAGTGGAAAAACTATTTCTCTATTAGGAGCTGGCTACAGTTCATTTTACATCAAATATCTTCATGAGTAATATAAACAATTAATATAATAAGTGAACAAAATCCGATTATAAACATAACATCTGTTGGAGAAGTGCAAGTTGGTTTCAAACTTGACAGTGGTGGACATTTTCACATGAACAACAAAAAAGTAACAAATGTTTCTGATCCAATTGATGATCAAGATGTTGTAACAAAAAATATCTTCAAAACAGAATTGTTTCACTTAGTCCCGACATAATAAATTTGAATGGAGACAAAGGTGATAAAGGTGATAAAGGTGAACTTGGAGAAAAAAATAATAACAATAATAATGTATTGTAATTATATATACTATGGAAGAAAAAAAAAACAAAAATTTTTAATTGGAATCACATTTCAGATAAATTAACAGAAGAACAGGTTGAAGAATTAAAATCTTACTACCGCGCATATCATAAAAAGTGTTTTGCTTACAAGCTGGCATTGAAACGTTTCAAGGAATGGAAATTATTAGGCAACTCATTGTCCATCATATTTGCATCTGGAGGTTTAGCAAGTAGTATTGCAACTGGTGGCATCAGTTTGATTGCAATCAGTACAGCAGCACTTTTGATTCAGGGTTGGATGAAGCATAAAAACCTTGATCTTAAGATCCAAAATTGTACTTACGCTTACCAAAGCTATCAACATCTTCTGAATGAGATAAAGGATATGATGAGAAGTGGAAATTACAATGCATGTCTTCATAATACAATACAAAACATTGATGATTATGTGACAGACAACAGTCCTATTATTGATAAGTATCTTTGTAAATACGATGAAAAATTCACTTGTTAATTATCAACTGGATTCTATCACCAATTAATGATTGAACCTTTTCCCAAAATTGTTTATAATATCTGATTGTCCTCTTCGACTTTGTTACTTGGATATCTTTGTAAGGAAGCCCAAGCATTTTAAATAATTGCTTTATAATAAATTTAATACTAATCATTCGTTTACGCTTATCATTAACTTTATTTAAAACGTTGTCAATTTCAATAAATACTTCCTGAATCTGATCCCTTTGTTTAGGAGTTAATTGGATATTATTCTTAATATAGATATCATCTAACACATTCTTAATATGATATTCTCGATGATATACTGATTTTTGTCGTATCAAATACATTTTGTTATAAAAGTTTATGTCCTCATTAAAAAAACATAACCATTAACTAAACCACAATTCAAACAGGTATTCATACCATTTATAATTTCTAAATCCTTTTTATCACAACATTTTTCAACTTCTTTACTAAATATTGTTAATTGTTTACAACAAAATGGACACATCATTTCATTATTATTAATAAATTCATTGTGAATAACAGTGTTGCAAGTCATCTTATATTATTATATGAGATTAGATTTAATACTATCCCAATTTACTTCAAATCTCAACTTTTGTTTTATTGGAAAAAATTCTTTACTTTTCACGGTCATCTCATAAGTTCCACAATCCTGAATATGTTTCAATATACATTTATACATCAAACAAAACTCACCACCGCACTGACATTTTATATAATATTTTTTGCATTTCTCTTTACAAATATCACATTTTTTGTTTTAAACAGATTCATTATATATTATAAATAGAAAATAATTTATATTTTTCCCAATAATTTTCAAGGTTTTGGTGTCCAGACTGATGTCCCGGGTTTAGGTCTGTCTCCACATTTGATTTAAGTTTTGGTTTAGTATTTGGTTTTTGGTTTGGTTTAGTATTTGGTTTTTGGTTTGGTTTAGTATTTGGTTTTTATTATTTAGTTTTTCCAGCAGTTGATTAATTGTTGGAAAAATTGTTTAAAAATATACTATAAAAAATAATATACAAAAAGTGAAACAGTTGGTAGAAACAAATATTGAAAAAATATAGTATAAAAAATAATATACAAAAAGTGAAGCAGTCGGCAGAAACAAATATTGAAAATGCGCTTATATCCCCAAGTACTATACTACTTTGGTTCTGTTCACTTTCGAAGGGAATGCGCTAAAAAGGTATTACGTCTGGCGTCAGTGTATATTTATATTCGTTTGAAAGGTCAAGGTATTTTTTCTTTAGTCGTAAACAAAATTCTCGGATTACAAGTCATGGTAGACTCGCGCTATGCAAAGAATGTAATCAAATACCCCTTTCAGCATATGGGCAGCGAGAGTCACGTTTCGTGTAATGAAATTCGGTCGTTATGTAACGGTAGATGACGGCGGTAATTATGTCACGTTTTACGAGCTGAACGTTCGCTCAAGGTTAAAAAATAATAAAAGAGCGCGGTTACAACCGCACCGCGGTTCTTGTGTTTTTTCGTTTTGTCGGTGACCAGACCCGAACCTCAGCGGATGATGTCATCATCAGCCAATTACAGGCCATTATCAGCTCTTTTCCTCATATCCCCCCTCGGCAGAGTTTTGTAAAGTTAGCAAATTAACTACTTGGACAAAAAAATTGGCAGCCGGGGAGACACGTTTATTTGGTCAAACTGGTTAAAATCCCTCGCAGATAGACGTCAGGACATATGCAAGGATAAAACATCTAATTTGGGACTAGTAGTTGCTGACTACTAAGGCTGAAATTATCCAGAGTTAAGCTATAGTTTTGTTTTGCGTGCGAAACAGAAGATTTCGTAATCTGGAATATTTGTCTCTGTTGACTTTCGAAGGGAATATTTAATACGCTAAAAAGGTATTACGTCTGGCATCAGCGATGGAATGCGCTGACAGTGATAAATAACATCGTGTTTACTTCGCCAGAAGCAATGTTGGAATTTTCTGGGGGAAAAATGTTAAAACCAAGCCTTAGCGCTGGTCAAAAACTCTTTTAACATATGAAAATTTATATTCGTTTGAAAGGTCAAGGTATTTTTTCCTCAGACGTAGACAAAACTCTCGAATTACAAGAATGTGATCATTGAACAACGCAACTTGTACTGCACCTTATGATCTGTTGACCCGTCAATATACCAAAAATCCAGAGCTTTATAGCATGTGCTGTGGAGATGAATTTCGCTTGGAATTTAACTGGAACGGAGCACTTAACCCTGTACTATGATTCTGTGGAGAAATTGGGGCGGCTGGTATGCTTTAAGTGTCTCCTTTTTACCTCAGGGTATGACGTAAGTCATGCTATGGGGTTTAGGGTTTGGGGGTGAAATTCAATTAAAAATCATTCAACTTCTTGTTAGACAAATAATGTATGCATTAAACCTGGATGAAACAAGTTCTCCCATATCTCCCCTCCCCGACAAGGTTGTCTCATTGTTCAAAGTTACGCCATTGTCTCAATGTTGGGGTGGGGAGGTGCTAAGGCAAGAATATGTCCAACTACTTGGACAGATGGCGTCCTGTCCCTTCGAAGCGTGATGGTTGTTTGATGCCAAACCTGATCGGAACCTACCTTTGTGGAAAAAAGAAAAGAAAATTTGCTACAGAATACCCAGCTGCAGAGCAATGGGCGTCGAAGTCCTAGAAGTGACGATAACATGAACGATTGGTGCTTGAAGATCCTTTATAATAGTGTTTACATGCGTGTGACCGCGATAATGTTTCACCCGCGACCACGAAAATTTCGAAATGTGCGGTGTTTTGAATTCAAATAACGGATTATGAGCTACTATGGGGCCTCTCGAGACTGTTGGAAACAGAGCTGTAGTTGGATGGAGGTTTAGGATTAAAGCAGTATGTTGAAATGAACGCTTTATCATCTGGTACAAACGGTAAGCCTTCCCCCTGCTATTGTATGACATTTTGTGTAGAACATGCAACATATAACTGAATTTAGGGCACACTGTGGGATAATTTTCGCCATTTGTTCGGAATGTTTTCGGAAATGTCACACGCCTGCATATTAAACATGATGTTGAAAAAGTTACATTGTATACACTTTCTTGTTGTTGCTTTTATCATACTTGACGAAATTTTAGTGGTACATTATGAACTGATAGTCGTGCAATACTTCAGCAGAATAAATTATATAGAAATCTTCTAATAAAGCAAAGTAGCAATACCATCTGGGCCGGGTTGTTCAAAGCCCGATTAAGCTAACCCAGTTTTGTAAGTTTTTGGTTAGGTTATCTGTTTATATTCGTTGCCCTTCAGTTTTGAGCTGTATTTATCTCAAACTACACCAAACGTTAAGGTGAAAAACATTTTAAAACAGGAAAACCTAATGCCTCAGTTAACGTTTAATGCTAGGTTAACGTTAAGTACTATTTCAAAAAC
>CM042755.1:13123494-13131374 GCA_022496165.2 Catalaphyllia jardinei
CTGGGGTCCACTAAAACAAGGAGATTCCAGTTACTTAACTCGAACTTAGATTTCTAAAGAAATTACACGAAACTCCCTTCTATGTGAATCAGCAACTTTTTTACTGCATTTTTTGTTTTGAGGCAATGGGAAAAGGTAAGTTCTTCCGGGATGAAAACAAGACTTATAATTTCGCACTGTGAATGAGTAAACATCTTCTCGCGCTAGTTGTACGCGTAAGCTTTTGACTTATGAATAAAGTTTTTGGAAGAAAGCTCTTCACTCTGGTATCGAGTTTATTTGTGAGTTTCTCAGAACAATGCTTTATCATGACCAATTTCTGCTTTCGAAAGTTTCCTATTCTTTTTACCTATTTGTCGAGTTTGCAGAAGTTTTTATTTTGAATGGAAAATCTGAAGCGTACAAGTAGCTAATTTGCATAGTAGAGCGCGTGCGCTTTTATGTCATAAACTTGAGTCATAAACTTGACAAAATATTTTTTTGCCTTCTTTTGTGCTGAGATGCTGCAACAGTGTTCATCAACGCTATAAGGCTACTAAAATCACGTGCGTTTCTTCTTCTTCTTGGAAAACAAATTGCACAAGAAGTTTAGAGACCTCAAACAACACTGAAATCAAAAATATTAATAAAAGGCACTACCGTAACTTGCTAATTATCTTTGTTGTCTTCCCATATTTCCAGCTAAACTTTTAATATGTTCTCAAACTTTAATCACTTTTAAACACATTTAAAGCTGGAGTTGTTTGAGTTCGATGTAAGTTTTTAATCGAAAGAGCGTAATTAAAGTTCAATAATTTGTCACGTTTAGCTACAAAACACGCGTCGCGGAGCGCTCTTTTTCATCGATAACCAGCGATTTATTGGATTTTCACCCAAACAAAACTGAGCAGTGTTAACAGACAACCGTTTTCTGTCTTGATGAAACATCACGTGTTGCTTGCTATTCAGACGGAACTCAAACTCGCTAAGTGTTATTACTTTTCGGTCGCGATAGACTCCCGGGCAAAATCCTGGCAAACGTGTGGCAAGAGTAGGGAAACTTTAAAGTTTTGAAACGCTGCTATATCAAAATATATAAATCTGATTTTGGACTATGTTGTGTAAAAGCTATCGACTTTCGACATATGTAAAATCTGGATTGGAGTAATGTGGAGTACTCTTAAAATAAGCAGCCGAGCACAGCTTGGTCATGATAAGCGGGACATTCCTGTATTCGACACTGTCTCATTTCACCCAAATTTGAGCAGCTTACGACGAAGAAACTTAAGTGATGTTCCAACAGACAAATTAGTATTGAGTTCTGGGCCAAAAATATCAAAGTAGCCTTTAAAAAGACGTTACTGGTGGCTTTCAAATAAAGAAAGAAAATGTCATTTCCGGTTTGTCGAGATGAGATTTTTGGCAGCCATTAATTGCACCGGAAGCGCGGAAGGAGCGCTCGTGCCAGTCCTTCTCCGCATCACACATTGGCCCAAGAGCGGACTGCCCGTTTCACCGCCCGCCCTTTTTACGCCCTGCTAACCATTAACACTAATCCTAATCAGTATTTTCAATGCTTAGGCCTATAATCAGTATTTACTTAGTGTACGCATCACAAGGTATCCCAGGGCAGTTTGAGATATGGAAACAAGTCCTTACCATCTTTTAAATTGTTTCCAGATAATGTTTTCTCGCAAAACGTTATTGCTAAATATTACGTAATGTTTTTGTGAGCGCAAAGAGCGCAGTTTTAATTTTTTTTTAAACTTCTTGGTCTTTTTCTGCTCACCAGAATAACACAACCTCGTCCACAGGTTTTCTCGATTAACGGTTCAATAAGCTGCAGCGGGCTGCACTTTTGACATCATCTGGTCAATCTTTGATGAGGACATTTCTTCAAATGCATTTTGTTATCTAATCACTCTGCAGTAAAACAAGAACAAATCATTTTCATACGAAACATCATAAGACGCAGACAAGGATCAGGAAGCCTTTAATGATAGCTATACTAGGAATACATGCATGGACAATGTCAAAGTATAACCATTTACAGGATAACCAATATAACTACAAAATAACCGGACATAGAAATTACATTAAAATGTCTTGAAGAAGTACATAGATTTCTAAATATCTCTACATTTCTATAATAACACTGATTCAGTTGCACATAAAAATTAACTGCAAAAGTAAAAGAAAATTGACAGAAATATCACGAGAGATACCGTCGAGTGACCTTGAACTGCAAAAGAATGACTACAGAATAGTCACGCGCTCTATCAAAAGCGAAAGCAATGCAAACTGCGAATACCGAACACCCGAAATAGCAGTACAAAGAAGTGTGCATTCCTTAACGTGAGAAAATACATAACTTGGTTCTAAGGCTGGTTGCTACAAATTTTTGATATTTCATCCGCTAAGTTTCCACATTGAAAACAGGTAGGCCACTAAATTTAACAAACAATAAGAATATGTTGAAAGTAAATCATTTCTAGAGTGCAGTTTCATTTTCTGAAGTATCTATTTAATCAACAGGGTAGACAATAAGCCACTTTCGATATATTGAAATTCAGCATTGCAGTGAGGTTTAGAGGACACAAACAAAAGAAATTGAATGACGATGTTTATTCTTCTCTTTTGATTTTGTCGTCTAGGCCTTACTATCAAGCTGACTTTTAATATATCGAAAGTGGCCTATTGTTCAGCTGGCAGGGGGCTGGGACGATTCTTGTTGCTGACCAAAAGGAGCGCGGCCTCTGGGGACGGGAATGCTTTAATTCTCAGCTTTCTTGTCACGCTTCGCATTTAGTTTGTGTATCAATTATCCGACGGAAGAACCATGGCGGAAGGTACTGTAAATAATTTCTGGTTCTTGGTGGTTGCTCTCGTTTTTCTTCCTCTTACAGGTAAGAACGGTGTATCAACCTCTGTTAGTCTCAAGACCCAGTCTATAGATTTCCCGTCAACAGATTCCCAGTATTACGGCCTTCTGCCCTAACATGCTGGCGGTAATTCAAAATCTAAACTGTTTTAGTTAACTCGATCGCAATGCAGTACTTCCTGCCAGATTATATTTTGATATCTTGCAGCGTTCAACAATTTAAGACCGGCTTTAACTTAAGATCAAGACCACTGAAATTTAATCATTGAAGCTACGGCTGTGCTTTTAAAATTCATCATCGACGCTACAGCACGGATACGGGACTTTTACCGACGAATTATGGGTATATCAATTTAAGCGGTACGACATGAAAAGTGTTGAAGAGATCCTTTATTCATTGTATCTTGTTTGACTGATTTTTTACCTCAGCTCACGGAAGGGATTCTTGCTGACGCGCTCGTTATGCATGAGCAGTTGTCTAAGTTAAAGTTATGCGGAAATATAATATCAACATTATTCTTATCATTATAGATCTATGTCACGCTATGTTTGTGTTATATGATTTTGTTCTCTAATCACACAAATCATTTTCATACTAAGACGCAGACAAGGATCAGCCGGAAAAAGGGATCTCGTTAATGAAAGCTAGACTATGAATACATGCATGGTAATGTCAAAGTATAACCATTTACAGGATGACCAATATAACTACAAAATAACCGGACATAGTTACGTCAAAACGTCTTGAATAAGTACATAGATTTCTAAATATCTCTACATTTCTATAATTATGCTGATTCAGTTGTACGTAAACATTAGCGGCAAAGGTAAAAAAACATTGACAGGAGATGCCGTCGAGTGACCTTGAACTGCAAAAGAATGCCTATATATGCCGAAACACGAATAGTCACGCGCTCTATCAAAGGCGAAAGCAATGCAAACTGCGAATACCGAACACCCGAAATAGCAGTACAAATAAGCGTGCATTCCATACCGTGAGAAAATACATTTCTCGGTTTTCTTTTTCTATTAACAAATTATAATTTGGGAAATTTATTGTTTCAGTTGTTCTTACTGTACATAGAGCCCTCTCTAGCGGTAGGAAGAAAGTCAGGTAAGAAAATCTCGAGTTAAGACAAGTCTGATGAGGAACATCTTGACGTTCTCAAAACACAAAACATAACACCTAAAGAACGAGATTGGGGGACTCGTGAAATTTTGTTATCATTTTTGCGACACCCAGAGTTTCCGAGGGACAATTTTTCACCCCTTAAAAACAAACGTTACTGTTGTTACAGATTCTTATTAGAGTTCACGTCTTTTAAAAGAAAGCTTAAAACTTCAAATATAAACTCTAAATCAAATGAACAGCTTCCAGTCGGGACCGTTCTGGAATGCACATCTGACTTTTCTGCTGTTGAATTCTTTTGACAATGGGTACGAAGTTCCTATGGACACAGGTCTTGCAGTGGACGTTTAAACATTGTCCATTGCCTCTTCTTGCGTGTGATTAAGAACACCACTTCTAGTAGACGCGGATAAGCTCTCTTGCCTGTGATCATTCTTTTTACTCGTCCTCTTTGCAGACCGTGCTCGTGGACAATCCCAATGTCATCCATATTACTGGTTCAACCTGGCCCTCTTTCATTCCAATTTTGTATGAATTTCGTAATTCAAGAAGAAATTATTTCATCCAACGCGTCTAGAACAAGGCTACTCTCCCTCTAAAGTCTTCACCGACAACTGGCCTGACTTCAATTTCTTTTTGTTCTGGCATCAATACGTGGGAAGGGGTTAAGGGTTCTTAAATGTCTTCGCTGATCTCAAATGTGAGAGGTCTGGATTGAATGCTGCCTCTATTTCAACCAGTACTGTCAGGAGCTCTTCTGCTTTCTTAAGAATCTTCTGGCCCCTTTTCGTGCTCGGCACTGATCGTTCAAAGTAGCCACCCTATGGGGTGCATCCATGATTGAAGGTTTCTTCAGGTTAATTGAACAAAGCCACTAACGTCTTGCAAGTTGCCTTACCAGTCTTCTGGATGTCTGACTTCTTCGGTGACGCTTCATCTAGTACTTCGTCCTGCCCCATCTTCTTACAGAAACGTTGGCAAAACAACTTCATCTTGAAAGTCACTGGGGTGATAAAACCCACAGGATGTAAAGTGTATATGAAATAATTCATATTGAACTGCGGTTGTAGATGCAAGTGAAGTATGATCCTCGCAGTAAATTTTCCAATTTAAGCAACTGGAAAGAAGAAGCCTGAAAAAAATCAGGGCTTCAACGGGATTCATTTCACTCCTTACGGGAGATATGAACTCAATAAATTGACCTTGCTCCCAATGTGTGGCTTCATAGCTCATACTTCACTTGCAAAACCCACAGGGTTATAAATCTTAGATAAGATCGATGACACATGACCCTTCGTTGGGCTTACCTCTTCCCATGACAAATCTTTCACTACCTACATTCAGATCAAGGTCCATTTGATCGTCCACCTTGTTCCACTGCACACCCTAAATCATTGAAGCTGGTTGGATGCCGGGGCTGTGCGTTGCACTCTTTGAATATTATATGCTCTTCTGTCTCAGCCTAAGAATTCGTCTTTCCAGCGGATATTTTCTCCCTGGTGTCTCTTTTCTAACAATCTCTCGTTCCACTCGATCTGATCTGAATTTAATCCACCCTTTGTGAGTCTTCATTTCGCTTTGATATACAATTCATAAGCACCATTGTCATGACAGTCTCCAGTGATAATGCGAATGCCATAGCGGAATTGAAGAAGTTTGCTATAAGTCTGGAGCTTCGCTTTAATACTTCATAATGTGATGCCTGAGTGTAACATTCAAAAGGCACGGACTGCAGAAGGGGCTAAAAGCTATACGAGTAAATCTAAACACAATTATCCTCGGACTCTTTCCCGGGAAGGGGCAGAGTTTCTAAAAAAACTGTGGTGTTGCGGCGGTGGGAGTATTGCAATTATTAGTTTGGTGTTATCAACCGGGTTGGTAGTGTGAATTGGCTACCGAAAAGAGATTCTAAAGCTGACGTTTCGAGCGTTAGCCATTCGTCTGAGCGAATCGAGGAATTGTGGGTTGTGTGTGGTTTATATGCAAAGATGGAGCTACGCTAATGGTTGGTGCCTGGTAACGTGAAAAACAACAGAATAAATCAGTTGAATGAAAAGCGTTTGTTGATACGGTGATGATTAAGAGTGCTTGTGCTTCGTCATAAAGACGCCTCGTGGTTTGCAATTTACGTGCATCTACAGCAGTGGGAGGATTAATGAGCATTAATAATTTTATGTATGTCGCCATACTTCTCTTGAACAACAGCAGTTGGGTTAAAATAGTTTCATGAGAGAAGCGATTACTTTCATCTTCTTCTCGAAGGGGGATTTGTGATGTTTGATTCCACTTTTGTGTTTTGGGTCTTGAGTATTGTAATTTCCCGCCAACTCGTGCACTTCGTTTATCACCCGCCGCCCTACATCTTCCTTATGTCCACTGCGTACTCCTTTTTACTTTACGATGCCCAGCGACATAATGCCGACTCTATCCAATGTTTAACTTTTCAAAAATGTAGAACTTTATTCTCCTCCAGCTCTATTAAATTATCACAGCAGGATTGTCAGAATGTGACAGCACACCGGGTTCTTTATGCTTCGCTCGATCGCTCCCTATTAGCTTCTCATCCGGCTTTAAAGGACCATGTAAAAACTTTATCCTGAGTATTTGTTACAACTACAGACTTGTTAGGCGAAACTTGACACCCATTTTAACGCAACAACCTGCACCGAACTGAAACTATCGACCACTTCTCGAGTAAATGTTTCTCTCCGTACGGGGCTTACCTACGACCAAATTGCCCCAAGGGAAATTGGCTGCATGGGAAATTGTTAATTAACAATTATTCGCCGATTGCGAAGTGAACATTGGTGAATACTCATCTGGTTTCGAGAAAGTTATAATACGTATAGCTCTCTTTTAAAGAGTTTTGAAGGGTTTAATAGTAGTACTATAAGTTTTGCCCAGAATTGATAAACCATACGACGGAAGCCAAGAATCACCAACCGCATTGTTCATATTCCGTCCTTAGTCCTCCTTTAGAAAGGGAATCTAACCAGCGTAAGTAGTAGATAATGTTGGGAATTAGCCGGATTACTGTCGAGTAAGTGTCGAGTTAGGTCGAGGAAAATCATTAATATGCATAACGGTCGAGTGAGTGTCGAGTGAGGTCGAGGAAAATCATTAATATGCACAACGGTCGAGTCCATGAGGTGACCTATTGTTATAACTTTTGGGTTCCCCCATACAAATGAGGTGTGTTCCTCCATACTAGTAAGCGACGCTCTAGTACAATACAAACAATAAGGTTGCCTGGACTTGCCCGCTAATAGTAAACCCTGGTTGAAAAACTCTTTTATCTGTTCAAAATAAAAGCGCAAATTTTAACGACAGCCTCATTCCTTTACTCAACTTAAACTCGCTGGAAATTTGAAAACTTTTTTCGATTTTCGAAACGATTATCGTGAAGATGGCTTTTTTCACCAACGTTTGCGAATTTCAAACTGCTTTGAACTCTTGTTTAACTGTCCGTGATTGGGAAACATTGACAAGCGCAAATTTTTGAACGCTTAAAAATCTCTGAAGTTCTCTAGCTTTCTTTGAAAACGTTCTCCGATTTTCGAAGCCGGTTCTTTTAATCCTGTTTGGCTCATGAAAATATCTATTATGTTCTTATCTGAAATCTCAGCATCGCTGGCGAGAGAGAAAATAAAATCTGAGCTAAACTGCTCGAGTTTTCCGCTCCGTTAGTCACGCACTGAACTCCACTTTCAACCCTAGATTTGCATACAAACTCTCCAACGGAGAAACCAATGGGGCTAGCTCTACCATTGAAATGACAACAATAGAAGTTCGGAGCGCTAATTAATTGTCAACACGCAACAATAAACATTTTTGAACAACACGGTTCTTGAATATTACTTTTATTAGCGAATACAAAATAATAATACACAG
>CM042755.1:13155085-13162585 GCA_022496165.2 Catalaphyllia jardinei
ATGAAATAACAGAAGAGAGGATAAAGAAAAAAACAACCGATCAAGCTATTGCAAAGACTTTTAGGTTAGATAAGCTTGATCAAATAGCTGAACAGACTAAACCCCGGAAGAGAGTCCGTATTCAGGTGCCCAGAGGTAATAGAGAGGGAGGTATTGATTATGCGCCAGAAGTAGATCCCTATGAGGATATGGGTGTAGAGGGATTGTTAAATCTAGAAGATTATGTAGCACCCGGGGTTCAACCACAAGCTGAAAAACAAATAGCCAAGATACCCGGAGAACCACCAAAATATGAGATGGATCCAAATATTTGGCAAATTCCTGATGATCCCCCTCCAGAATATGAACTGCCTCCAGCATATGAAGAACCTTTATCAATTGAGGGGGCTCCCGAGGAAGAGGAAGAGGAATATGATGGAGAAATAACAGGGGATTTAGAAGCTGATAAGATTTTAGACCAATTAGATTTACCAAATTATAGTGATGTAAATGCAAGATTATCTCAACCAGAGATGACAAGTACAAAGAGCAAAAATTATTTAAATAAGATTGTAAAAGACGCAGAGACTCGGAGAAGACAAGTAATTACTCTTAAATCAGAAGCAACAAAACAATTTAATAGAGGGAAAATATCTGAGAAAGAGAGAGATATGGCTCATGCTCGATCTGACAAATTACGGAAAGAGCTTAATGACTATATTAGAACATATAAATTCAAAACTAAAACATACAAGGGTTATGGTATTAAGAGGGGAGGAGGAGCCTTTAATAATCCAAAAGAAATGCTAGATAAGTTGACTCTCATTATTGCAGAAATG
The DNA here is from genome assembly GCA_022496165.2 of Catalaphyllia jardinei. Taxonomy (NCBI): domain Eukaryota; kingdom Metazoa; phylum Cnidaria; class Anthozoa; order Scleractinia; family Caryophylliidae; genus Catalaphyllia; species Catalaphyllia jardinei. The sequence goes on from CM042755.1 coordinate 13,155,904, forward strand.
GGGGCAGGTAATACAAGCATAGAAATGAGAAACATGGGTGTAGCTATACTTGATGCACTCTATCATGCGGGGCATACGAATAAAAGCCAATATGGAAAATTAATTAAAAAATATTTTAAAATTTAATTACAGAATTTAATATACATGGAGAGAGAAATAACGCTAAGTAGTTTTGCTGTAAAAAATGAACCAGGAAATCGACCAGGCGATTTTACTTCTACATTTACACCAACAATAATGCTAGATTCAGACTCAACCTACTATATTGGATTTAACAGAATTATCTCAATGTTTTTTTCATGGACAAATGTCAATGCTGGATACAATAATCAGGTAATATCATACAGCAAAGATAATGGTAATACTTGGACAGATATTGATTTTACTCAAGGTGTTTGGACATATAAAGATTTAGACAATTATATCAGGTCCCAGACAAAAATAGTTGATGGAGATGCGGAAATGAAGACTATCCTATTACACTGACTTTTGATGATCCAACTTTCCGAGTTATTATAACTTTGGATACAAACTATCAGCTTGATTTAACTAAATCTGATTTTAATGAACTTGTTGGCTATGATAAGAAGATTCTAAAAGATGAGGTGAATATAGGAGTGAGAGCACCAAATCTAACAGAGGATACTGATGTTTTACATATTCATTGCGATTTAACCAGTACTTCATTAGTTGATGGTCAGGAATCAGATATTATTTACAGTTTTGGCACTGCAACTTTAAGAGCATCCTTTGGTTTTACTCTTGAACCTAGGCGTACTGTTTATAACCCATTAAATAAAACAAGTATTTCAAGTATCCGCATCTATATAACTGATGGATTAAGGAGACCAGTCTACTTAAATGATGCAGACACGCTTTTTCATTGATACTAAAAAAAATAACAACACAAAAAAAATAAAGCAGTAATAATTATATGCTTAAATCGAGAGAGTTCAGAAAGATGTATCATCCATCTCTTGGAAGATATGTTTATGTGCACAGAGGAAATGGTCTTATAGTTGATAATATTATGAAGCCGCTTGGAGCCGCTGCAAGTGCAGTTGGAAGTGCTGTGGGAAGTGCTGTTGCTAAAGCAATAGGAAGAAAAGCATCTAAAGCAACAAAAAAGGTAACAAAAAAGGCAAAAGAAAAAGCAATGCAATGGCAGAAAAATCAGGTGATCTTATAAGAGAGAGATTATCGGGAACAAAGGGGGAAAAGAGAGGGAAGAAGACAGCAAATAATGCTAAAATGACTCAACAAGAAGTTAACACATTAATTAATAATCTTATAGCGCAATCTTAATTCAAAAATATTAAAACACAATCTTTAAAAAAATATTAATTAAAATATATATGTCATTCCGATCGCCAGAAAACGTCAGGAGAAATGAAGAAGTCAGATTTTTACTTGAGAGCAATATAAGAGCTCCTGCAAATGGCTCAGAGCAACAGAAGAATGGTTATAAATTCGTAATAAACGATAGAAGTTCTTTTTATGATTGGTATAATGCCTATTTTGAAGTTGAATTCCATCTTGATCTAAAGGCTGATGGTGGAGATAACGCTGCCACAAGGACAACACTACTATGCGGCTCACATTCACTTATTAGGCATCTTGTTATAAAGAGTGCTGGTAAAATTATCTATGATACTGATAATCTTCATCTTGTCTCTTTTGCAAAAAATCTATTAGAATATTCAGATGACTATGCCCGAAGTGCAGCAAAAAATAGTTTTTGGTATCTAGATAGTGCTGAATCGACAGTGGCTGCAAATAACCCTAATTTAGAAGTGAGACGACTATTAACAGCAGATAGAAAGAAGGTTAATGTGACTATTCCAAGAATTAGAGGGGCGAATGTTACCACCAATGCAACTTGAATTTGAAATAGACTTAAATCCAGATGCTGAAATGCTTTATGGCGCTGTTGATACGACCAGATTAGTAATTGATCGTTTTTACCTATGGGTTCCCCGATTACAGCCTAAAGATGCTCTGATGACTAAATTTGTCTCTGATTTCGGAAAACCAAGTAAATGGAAATACCTACGAGAAATGTATTAGAGATCAGACCTAACAAATACAAGTGGTGATTTCAGAATCTCAGCCTCTATTGATCGAGTAAGATATGTCTTTGTCTATTTAGAGAGAAACAAGAACAATACAATGACTGCAAATCCATATATATTTGATACCTTTAAACTAAATGCAGGTGATGCTAATAGCACCCTAACCAGCTGCAGACTTGAATATGGCGATGGAGTCTTCTATCCAGAAAGGGACTTTGACTCTGAGAGTAAAAGCAGAATATTCTCCTCTCTAATGGGTTATTCATGGAAGAAGAATGATTATAATACTGGTAATCAGCTTAACACCACTAATTTCACATCCCTTTATCCCTTAATCTTTTTTGACCTAAGTTACCAAGCTGAGGGAGTGAGTAGAGATCCAAAGCAACTTATTCTTAAATATATGATTAACACTAATGATGGTGACCAATTTAGAATTCACGCTATCGTCCTATATGAGAAAGATGTTGTAGTTGATAAAGTAGGAGATCAACTAAGATCACCCAAATAAGGGTGTGAAAAATATTATAGAAAAATAAAATTTAAACAAATATTTTATATAAATATATAGAATGAAAGTTCAAAAGAGTGAAAAGAGAGAGAAAAAGAGAGAAAAGAAGGGAGAAAAAAAGCTGTAATGGACAGTGAAACTATAGTGCACTTTTTAGATATTGATACAGATCTCATCACTTTTGGAACACCTAAGAAAAATAAATATAATGGAACTCAAATTCCCATTATATATAATGGCAAGCCATTATATGTCATCTATGAGGGGACTACACCATTTGGGGTGCAGGAAAACTTCAACGATGATAATGAATATGGTGGAACTAGCATGCAAATTAATTTAGAAGGGGATTATCTAGAGAAAGCAAAAGAATTAGATAGGTTTTTTATAGATGCCTTTTATGAGAATAAGTGGGGATTGGCAAAGAATATTCCAAAGAGTAATATTGAAGGTTATGATGAGCATGGTCAAGGAGGTTTATGGAAAAGAATATGTAAAAAACCATATAAAGTAGATAAGGAGACAAAAGAGAGAGAATATCTAGATTACCCATCTAAAATGGAATTCTCACTATTCTATAGGAATGATACCCTAGAGACTACTATTTATAATGAGAAGAGAGAGAGGACAACATATGATAAGGTAGGACCAAAATGTAGAGTTAAGTTTATTGCTGCATGGTTCTCTATCTGTAGAGGAACTTTTGGACTAACAGTTAAACCAAAATTAATGCAAATAAAATAAAAGCCAAGAGAGAATATGTTCCGTTATTACATCTTTAATGATGGTGAAGATGAAAGTGATGAAAGCGGTGAAACAGAGAGACCTATTTCTCTCAATCAGGAATCATGTTTTGACCTTAGCGATTAAATGCAACCCGACAGATGGAGAAACAAAAATATTATTTATGAGTTAAAAAAGAGAATTAAAAAAATTTAATTCATAATTAATATAATGAGCTCAAAAACAGAATTACACGAGATTGGTGTAAACCTTTCAAAAGGTCAGTTAGATAAACTTCGGAGAGCCTACAGAAATAGGGAAGAAATAGCTATAAGATTAAAGAATAAAGATTTAACTGGTAGTCACACTTTACTTGTTCCACAAGCTGATACTATAAACTGTTAATAAGGTTAATAAAGCAAAAAGTAGGGGCAGTGGTGCACTCATTAAAATTACAAAGACTAATATTAGAAAACAGTCTGGAAGTGGTATTTTCACTAGTCTCCTGCCTATCTTAAGAAATTATGGTCCAACTCTTGCTAAAACTGCAGGTTTAGCCTCTCTTGCTGGTTTAGCCTCTGAGGGAACTAGACAGATTGTTAAAAAAATAACTGGTGGTCAAATATTTAGGGTACCCAATAGTGAGCTTTATAAACTTGCAGAAATGAGTGATTTGCTCTCTCAGACTCAGAAGAGAGATTTAGCTGATGCTTATAACGATGGAAGTGATTTAAAATTTAAAATTACTGGGAAACAAGTTGGTAATGGTATTGGAACTATATTAGCCTCTATTGGCATACCACTGCTCATAGATATGTTCCGGGAAAAGGGAGTTGGTAGAGGGGGTGGTCCTAGAATAGGTAAAGGTGGACCTAGAATAGGGATACCACCAGTTCCACCGCCATTCTTTGGCACTTGGGGTGAGGGTGGACCAAGAATGGGAAGAACAAAGGGATTGGGTAAAAAAAAAGTCCAAAAAGGCAATCTAGGCAAAAAGCTTAAATTTAAGGGAACAGTTCCTATGAGTAATTTTGATCTCTTAGAATGGTGTGAATATTTAGGTATACCTATAAATGATGTATCGAGCGGAGACGTCTCAGTGCCTCATAATCATAAATTAGGCCTTTTTATCTATAATTTAGAGCCATCTTACATGAGTGGCTCTCATTGGGTTGCCACTTATGTCCGAGATGGAGTTATTAATTATTTTGATAGCTTTGGTATGCCTCCCTTTCAAAGAATAGTAGATCATGCTAAGATGAAAAATTTAACTCTTTTGCATCAAAACATGCAAATACAAAACTTATATACTACTACCTGTGGTTATTTCTGCCTCTACTTTCTCAATGAGATGAATAGGGGTGTTGATTATTGGGATTTATTAAGTGTATTCCGTAAAGACACAAAGTATAATGAAAAATTTATCGCAAATTATTTTCGCAAGATCTCATAACCCTTCGCTTTGAGTCTAAAATATCTTTTGTCTTATCTCTATTATACTTTATGCTGCTCCTATCTCTACAACAGCAAAATATTTTGTACTTTAGGTATAACCTCCTATAGCGGCGGTAATCTCTCTCTAATTTCCTTATTTCCCCCTTTAAATCCAAAAACAGATTAAAATCAGCTATTTTTAATATCTATTAGCCATAGATATTAAAAAATATATTAAAATTTTTAATATCTCTTTTAAATATAATGAGTGATATTTTTTACCCACACCCTATTTTTAACACATATGAAGCTAATTCTGAGGGAATAGTTAGAAACATTAGAAATAAGAGAGATATTGGAACTTCTGATAGAAATGGTTACCTTTCCATTAATACATCTTTTAATGGTTTGCGTAAAAACCATAGAAAACATAGATTTATCTATGAATGTTTTAATGGTGAGATTGAGGATAAAAAGCTTGTTATTGATCATATTAATAGAGATAAGAGTGATAATAGACTTGAAAATTTACAATTAGTAACTCAGAGTGAAAATCTCCGGAATAGAAATATTGATCATAGGAATAATAGGCCCATCCAATTGAGAGCTACTAACATAAATACAGCAGAGTCTAGTGATTATAACAGCATGTTTCAGTGTGAAAAAGCTCTGGGTATTGTCCGAGCATCTATATCCCGAGTATTAAATGGCATTCAAAACTCCGCAACCAGCAAAAAGGATGGTGATAAATATTATTTTGAGAGAATTTAAATCAGTACTTAAATAAAATTATAAATATATATTATATATTAAACAGAAAAAGTGGACTGAGTGCGTTCCAGGTAGTGAACAGGGAGTAGTTACTAGTAATGGTAGAAATGCAGTGAAGTGTAAATGCGCTGAATGTGGTATTACTAAGTTCCGTTTCATTAGTGGCAGTGCTGTTCCAAGAGCTGCATCTAAACCTAAAAGGGGTAGAAAGAAAAGGGGAAAGGGTCTTCTATTAGGCCCAAATAGTCCATTTAATAGCATACCGCTTATAGGTGCAATTTTATAATTAGAGATATTTTTTAATCCTTATCTTATATATGCAAATATTTTGTGTTAAAGAGAGAAAACATACTGGTTATGTCCCCGGATCAGAAGTATGTAATGACATCTAATAATAGAGTTGGTGTCCGAGTAAAATGTGATGAGTGTGGTAGTAGTAAGTTTAAGTTCCTATCTAAAGGAGAAATAAATGATTTGAGAGAAAAACATGGATCTCGATTTGATGAGGCTATTATTAAAGGTTTAGCAGCAGGCGCTAAAGGATTATTTAACTTAGGTAGGAGAGGTGCTGCTGAAGCAATTAAATCTGACGCAGTTAGGTCTAAATTACGACAAGCAGGTCGAAAGTATTTAGATGGAACTATTGATTCATTGACTGATGATGTATCAAAGAAGATAGCGGGGAAGGGAGTCGATGTTCACAAAGCTATTGGCAAGCTGCCAAAACCAAAAGGTGGTTGGACTCTTCCTGGTCACAAGTATACTGGCCCATACAATGATTTAAATAAACAACTCAAATTTTCATAATGTTCTAATACTCTATCTACTACCCAACCAGACCCCTCTGATAACCAACCCGCTATTATATTATTTATTTCTTCTGATGCTCTATCTATCTCTCTCTCTGTATCATCAGAACTTGTTAAAACAAATGGTATTCTATTTGGAAATGTAGGGTCTCGATATATATAAGTTGTATTTCCATTCTCATCTGTTTTCTCTTTTTTCATGTTACCTCTCAATCTTATTGTAACTTTTAAACCTTTTAATTCCGCTAAATCACTATCTAAAATCCTCTAAACATAGGGAGTAGTATCATTTAATTGCCTCTGTGGATCTTTATCATCAATAATAGCAATATCATAAGATTTAGTATATCCTCCCATTGCTA
>CM042755.1:13170085-13179462 GCA_022496165.2 Catalaphyllia jardinei
TGGGTCACCAGATGGCTCAGCTACAAAGGGCCTATTCAGGGAATAATCGTGCGAGTAATTTGAAAATCGGACGAGCGCTAGCGCGAAGTTACAAGCACGATTTTGCCTGAAACAGTTGTACGATACATGGTTTAATTACTAATTAGTCGAATCTTTAACAACTTTCGGAAAAATTTCTTGTTAGAACATTTTTGGAACAAAAACGTCTGTAGCGCTTTTCATAAGTCTCGAAAACTATAGGAAACATTGCGCAAGAATCCATCAAAGCGCAAGTAATTGATGTGCAGATCACGTGGATATCCAATTACAGCTCTCCAAATACAGAAAGTTCAAATTTGATACCTGTAATTTGACACCCACTTGATCGTGAGTTCATTACGTGACAAATGGACCCAGCCGAGAACAATTCACGATCGAGAATTTTGTAAAATGTAACGACCTAGTAATCCTTTGATTGGACCAGTAATGTCTGGACAGCGAAATAGACCACTTTCTATGTATAAAAATTTCAGCTTGGCGGCGAGGTTTAGAGGACACAACAAAGGTAATTGAATGACCATGTTTATTATTTTTTTTCGTTTATCAGAAAATAGAGAACGAGCTGATGACATTAAGCTGGCTTTCAAAATTTTGCCTCGGAATAACGACAGATTTGACCCAAATTAAACATCCCCTGTGCGACTCAGACAAAAATGAAAATCAGTATAAACGAGCTATTTGTCAGCAGTAAATTTGGTCCATAGAGATCATCGTTGACAACAGTAGTGTAAAAACCAAAAAACTGTACGAAAATAACAAGTTTTGCAAGTTCTCAATCTAGCAAATTCTTCGATGAAAGACATCAGAATATATTACAAAGACAGAAATTGTACTTAAGAAGTAAAACAACGACAGAGAATACCATTCAGCTGTCTCTGTTTACGATGTGAAACTTTTTTTTTGTAAAAATTCTCAAACAACACTTACATGCAGTGTAGTAACGCTCGCTTGCTTAGTAGCGACGGCTCCGGTCATCTTAACGAAATGAACCTCAACAATTCCGTATCATCGCTCACCCGACGAGTAATCATTTGAAAGCTTCCTCCTGTGCTCGAAGCTGAACAAGAGCGAGCAGTCTAGTCTTTCCATCACTGACGTTAGTTCGGGCAATCTTGCTGCAAGCAGGTAAAAGTCGTAAATAACTGAAGCTTCTTTCAAATACAACTCATTGATATGTGAACTAGCATTAGAACAACCAGCATTAGAGCAACTTGATTTACATTACAAAAGTAATGAGTTCTCTATCAAAACAAGGTCACTGGCCACCAACCTCGTTTTCATTCAAAGGCCAGGTCACTAAGCGGACAACTGTAAAATGGTCTATTATTGCTTAAAATTAGAGTTGTTATACCTCCCAACATATGTCACTTGTCGTGGTTCAATACTCACCAACTCCCTCGGGTGAACAAAACTCTAGCTCCTTAGCGAAGAAACAACTACTTGAACTTTCGACTCGTTCATGATCAGCAGGTCATGCTCCCTGAAACCGCGGAAAATTGTTATTATTTTCAGTTCCTGCGAGGCTAACTAATGTCAGCTCTGACCAGACTGTACTTGAAGGATCAAATATGACTTTGTTCTGCGAAGTAAGCGGCAGACCAACACCAAACATCACCTGGACCAGAGAGCTACAAAATGGTAGTAATGTTGAAGTACTGCATCAGGGTCAGACTTGGGATTCTCCAAACATCAGCAGAACTGCTTCTGGAACATACCGCTGTACAGCTGACAACAGATTTGGAAATCCAGTTGGCCACCAAATTAAAGTAAATGTAGCTTGTAAGTACAAATATAAGCTTTCCACATCAGTTTAAACTTTATGCCAAGCAGTTTAGATTTCTTTGTCGGCGATGATCAACCACACGGCAAATAGAGGCTATGGAGGCAATAGTTCATTCACTAAACACTGACTTACACAAATGTAAGTGTACGGCTGATAAAGCAGTGACCACAGTTATAATTAATTTAATAGTTCTAAGAGGGATTTGTTTTCATTTTCTTAGCCTCTTTTGTTAATCCTGTAGTTTCTGCCAAGATTGTTAACCTTAGAAGTGAACATGAAGTTGCCTCGCAGCAAAGTGTATCACTTCACTGTCAAGCAGAAGGAAATCCACAGCCGACTTATACCTGGACACCATGTGATCCACAGCAAAGTGTGTGTCATAAAAGCGTGCTAAGTGTTCAAACCAGCCTGAACAAAAGCGTCTACACGTTCACCTGCAAAGTGGCAAATAACCTAGGCAGTGATGAAAGAAACACCTTTCTTTGTAAGAACAAAATTTATTGTATACAAAGGGCCTTTCATTTGTAATGATCATTAGCTTTCATGAAAATATTGCTACATGTATATCACAGGTAGCTCGTTATGTTCACGCTGTCATTACGGTCGTTTTCCTAGTGGCTCTTTAGTAAGTCCTCAGTATACATTATATCAGCAGTTGCAGTAAAGAAAGTCACCAGTTTCAAGTATGGTTCTACTAGATGATCAACTGGTATTATTATGTCCTCTCCACTAGAACCATTTGGTCTGTCAGTTTGTTACATGCACTTGGTCAGCGCAGTGAAATGTTTGCTTCTTGCGATAGTTGACGTGGACTTGGGAATTCCTTGGTCTCACATTGACACGTGAGAGCAGCCATCAAATTATAAATTGGTGGTACTTTAAATCATGCACAGTAGTTTAATTTACATCCAAGCTAATAATTTTATTCATTGCAAGGTTTGGGAGGAAAATATCCATTTTTTTTAAAATAAAGCTTCGGCAAATTAAGTTCTAAATTTCTTATTATGGTTTCAGAAACAAAACGTTGATTGTTAGCTGTTTATATTAGGGCATTTGTGTTTTGGCAAGCTGGAATGAGAAATAAGCTTTCGAACAGACATCCACTAAAACTTCTTGTTATAGCACAATACCAGCACAGAGCATGCATTAATGAAACATCGATCGGCAAACACAACTAAAATCGCTAGCAGTGGATTGATTTAAGGGTCTAAATTTGTTTGTACATGAAAGGTCCGTTTCTGCCGCTAACTGAATTCATGTTTTATTAGTCATAGCAAGTGATGTAATTAACGTGACCCTAGTCATCACCAGTGAAGAGTGTACTGATGGGGAATACAATCGGTTATGGGAGAAACTCAGCAAAACGGTAACTGATTTGTTTACGTAAGACACCTTTATATCCAAACCTTATCATGCAGTCACCCTTCGGAAATAGCAAAGTTTAAGACCGTCAGCTTATGGGGAATGCGAGGGTGAATTGAAGGTAGGCTTAGGCAGCAGTTAAATAGACAAAACGACAGGTTGACCCAATAATTAACATTATTATACAATGAACACTTTAGCTCTCTTCCGCGTGGCCGAAAGAGTACACTGATTTTTCGAAATCAGCACCCGTGACGTCATAACTGCAGATTATACAATAAGCCTTCGGCTAAGGCTGATAACCCTTACCGAGAGCTGGATATCACAAAACTTATCCAATGAATGTTAATTATCAGTCTGCCAAATAGATGGACAGATCGACCAACAGAGAGACAGACGGACGGCCAGACGTCCAGACGTACAGACCTACAGACGTACAGACGTACAGACGGAGAGTCGAATTCGAATCGTTATGAACTGCTAGTGATGGGGATTTGGGATAAGCTAGCTAATGGATTGAGTTGATTGATTGCTTGATAAGAAATGGGCAGTTGAAAAAAAGATCAGTTGGTTGGTAAGAACTACAACACTGTAGCTGTTACGTCAGGTTTGCGGGTTAGCTGTGATCTTTGGGCTGAACTGCACAATGACGCCGTTGAAGTAAGAAGAAGCGACGTTATCGATGTTGTGCTTTGTTACACATTAAATTTTGTATCTTGGCACTATTTTCAGCAGTTTTAAGCGGAACATGATATTTAATTATTTGTCTTTGGTAATTATTATTGACCACGCATTTTGAATTTGTCCATTTAAAAATGTATAGTATAAATATTAACAATGATTCACTTAAAATGTCAAATTTTAGATCGACGACATCTTTGCTGGTAAACTGGGATATCATAGTGTGCAACTAAAGAGTAAGAGGTATGCAAACAGTTTCAGAATTGATAACTTGATCTAAAATTTTCTCTACTTCTTTACAACTTATTTTGGACGGTTTTAAGCTAACAACAATACTAGTGATAGTAATAATGATGATGATGACGATGACGACGACGACGATGATGATAACAATAGTAATAATAGCACATGCCCGTATGTACTTGGCCTTCCTCTTCCAGAATTCATCAAAAAATGCTCTAGCAAAGGAAGAATGAGACCCTGGCTGACTCACAGCAATTATAATTAACTTGATGTTGCTCTAAAGTTTATTATCGAACATTACGAAGATGACAGAATAAGAGACTAAATCAGTAGTACTTAGAACGTCGTTTTTAGTATTGATGGAATGGTGAGTAAAGCCTCTGCTATAAATAAAAGTTTCCATGTTTTTAATATTGCTTGGATATCATTTTTCAGTTGACTTGGAAATGGTTGCGTGCAAACAGAATGCAAACAGCAAGAGATGGGACTGAGAAAGTATGAGTGTTTCGAGGAATATCACTCAAATGTGCACAGGTTTTGGTTGGATTTGCGAACGCAAAAGTTGCTCTTACAAAATATTGTTTCGGTGAGGCCTTGCGAAAATTTCAATGCTTTTGATTGTTTCATCGAGGAATACATTCTTCGTAAAATCACTCTCTCTTGTTCCTGGCCAAAGAGAAGGACAAACGAAAAATTGTAACGGGTTAAAAGGTCTAATCTAAATGTTTCGTTTGTGCGAGATTCGACCATGTTAAAAGTTATGAAGTGAAATAATCTCCGGTTCATTTTGGTCACCACCTTATTTTGTACTTTTCTAAGGTGTGGAAGTGTAATTGTTGATCTGGCCGTGAAGTTCAGTTCAACTGTAAGAGAAAGCGAGGTACTCTCTATACTTCGAAATGCTGTTGACAGTGGATTCTTCGGAGATTTTACTGTGAGTTCCATGACAGGCACACGAGACAAAGGAATGACATCCACCCTGGCCACAACACCTGACAGTATGTTGCATAACATGTCATTTACAATTTGTCCTGGAACTTGTTGTTCTTTTTTTCAGAGGCCTTAAATTAATTATCAAGTAGCCACGTGGTGATCTTTTGGATTTTATTGTTAACATTATTTTACAGTTCGGCGAGCAAGTAGCATATATAGAAGTCTTTAAACATGAGATTATATAACAATGGAATTCTCATAAGCACCGAAATCTAGTGACCTAAGAAAATGTTGACAATGGAGACCGATTTAAAACGTCAAGCACCATGAACCAATGGGAACTAAAAATCTTGCAAGATCTTGCTGTTGTAAGTCTCGCTTTAACAACCACTGACAGATAAACAGAAGCAAGGAATGATGGACAAAAGGACAGAATAATTGAAAGGCAGGTTCAGGGCAGCCAGCAACTCAGAGAGACAGTCAGACATAACACAAGCTCGCGAATGAAAACGCGTGCTTTGAAAGAACTCTGATGACTTTTGTTATTGTATTATAGTAACAGTCCAAGCGTGTGGGGATTGTGCTTGCAGCTGCACCTTTTTGGAAGTTATGATCGGTATCTTTGTTGTCATAATCATTGCTCTTGTTGTTTACATCTTATGGCTTCACAAGAAAGGTGAGCAATGTTAGAAATATTCTGAGTACGTCTTAACCGTGACTTCCAGACTACAAATCGTTACCAGGTTCTGCTAAACCTTCCACTTTAAGCTTCTGTTATATTGGATGTGCGTATGATGTAACTGCCAAAACCGTTTCATAACTGAACCAGACAACTGAGACACTAAGTGTTTATGTCAGGTATGGGAACTTCTTTTTTCCTTTCTTGATTTCAGGATTTTTTCGCCTATTAAATCCTTCATTGCCATTCATTGCAAGACTGACACCCAACGTGGCCCACAATACCATGTTCATAGACCTCTGGCATCGCTTAAGCTCTGTTTTGGTACTTCATATGAAGAGGAAGTCTCATCTATTCCTCCGTAATGTTAATCAATTCATTTTATTCCTTCTAGGGACTGCACCAAGGGATAGGTAAGCTTGTTAGAGTAGCGGATTTACATTCGTTCTTTCTCTCACTTAGGTGTTAACGGTGATTCCACTGAATAATGACGCTGTTTTAAATGTGCCACTTATAAGGAGAAATAAGACGGGGTGACATTGTGTTTAGTGTGACGCGGGTCGAGCTGTCTGGGTTTGGCTCTGCCAGGGTCATTGTGATATGTTCCTTGGAAAGACTCATTATTCACACAGTGCCTTTCTCTACCGAGGACTATCAATGGGTATTGACGAATAAACTGTTGGGATAGAACCCTGTGATAGACTGTGGAACTTCTAATTTCATTCGATCTTGCTAGCACGAACCTCTATTGCTTTCGGGCAAGGGTCCATTGTTTCCTACTGTTGTTTATCATTTTCTCACTGTCTTTTGAAGAGTCGTATGATACAATCTGATCATTTGCTCCTTGAATATGGATTTTCTTTATAAAAAAAAATTGTCCTTTTTTAGGGTAAATCGAGCTGCATCTGATGAGCAAAGTGGCAAAATAAACGTAGGTCTTAACATAACAAGACGAAAAATACATTTTAAATTAAAAGTAGCCAATATAGAGTACCACATGAGCGGCCTTTTACTTCACCGTAATTTACCCTTGACGCGGGGAGGGGGGATGTTGAGGCCTTCAACTTGTCACTCAGAGTATGACAAACAATAAACTACAGTTCCAAGTGAAGAATGATCATCGCAGTTAATTTTCCAATTTAAGCAATTGGAAAGAAGCCACACATTGGGAGCGAAGCCCTGATTTTTTTCAGGCTTCTTCTTTCCAATTGCTTAAATTGGAAAATTAACTGCGATGATCATTCTTCACTTGCATCTGCAACCGCAGTTAAATATATAAATTATTCCATATATACTTCACATCATTTCACTGCACGGGAGGATATGAACTCAATAAATTGACCTCGCTCCCAATGTGTGGCTTCATAGCTCAGTTGGTAGAGCATCGCACCGGTATCGCGGAGGGTTCGAATCCCGTTGAAGCCCTGATTTTTTTCAGGCTTCTTCTTTCCAATTGCTTAAATTGGAAAATTAACTGCGATGATCATTCTTCACTTGCATCTGCAACCGCAGTTCAAATATGAATTATATCATATATACTTCACAATAAACTACAGTATGTGAAAGACGTTTGAGACACCAAACATGACGAGGACCGATAACACAGGATCGCAACAGTGGACAGCTGTTTTGTCCTTCTAAAAACTCATCTGCATTGTATAGCGAGGATATGTAACTCTAGCCCAAAGGCTAACGTACATAAATTGTAAACTGACCAGTTCACTATGTCAAGTTCCGTACTCTCCGTGCTCTCCGATCCTCGAAACAGAGGTTGCCACAACACTCTTTTTGGGGCTCAAGGACACAAATTGTCACGATTGGTGTCTCAAAAAGCAATAAATAAATGTGTCTGGACAAGGCCAGCATAAGCATTTGAACGCACGACTAGTACCAGCATCTGAAAAGACCTACAGTCCAAAAATACATGATTGAGACCGAAAAACTGCAAGGGACAGCATATGATAAACGTTGCCATCGTAGGAGCTACAAGAGACTAATCAGCCTAAAAGAAACAAACATTTAGAGAAACAATAAACTGCAAGGCTGATACAACTTAACCCTTTAATGCGCAAGGGGTCTCCCTTTGACGAGTAAAATCGTCTGGCGTTAGACAGAGTAAAATCTATAAGTCAACATTGCGCATTAAAGGGTTAAAGGAGATAGTTTTTTAACCCTTTAATGCGCAAGGGGTCTCCCTTTGACGAGTAAAATCGTCTGGCGTTAGACAGAGTAAAATCGTCTGGCGTTAGACAGAGTAAAATCTATAAGTCAACATTGCGCATTAAAGGATTAAAAGACGTATTGAGACACCAAACATGACAAGAACCGGATCGCAACAATGGAAAGCGGTTTCGTCCTTCTTGAGACTCATTAAGGTCCATAACATGCAAAGATGACGTCATATGGCGTAAAATGATGTTCTTTCTAAACACAGGCCATCTTAGAACCATGCCTGTGAAAATGCGGTTACCATGGAAACATTAAGATCCAACGAAATTTGATACATATTTTTCCATCAGCCCTCTGGTCTGAATTGGGTTTTTCAGGTTAACTGGTGTTTAAATCATAACTGTGTGATAATAATTTTCAAACATTAGACTCAAGTTGAAATGGATGACCTTAGACCAAACGAAGATCCCGCCAGGATTCAAAACTCTGGAGCTTCCCTTCAAAGCCAATACACGTTACTGAATCAGGCATCTCGATTACAAAACGCACCAAAAGATGGAGAGAGTAACGTTTCACCAAATGCTACACAAAGCAGCCAATACGCACCGCTTCATCCGTGGACACGCTCCTGGGAGGTTCCTAGACAACATGTGACTCTAGAAAAGATAATTGGGAAAGGTGCGTTTGGTCAGGTTGCTAAGGGAACAGCAAAAAGTCTTCGAGGAAGACCCGGGAAGACACTAGTGGCGATTAAAAAGTTAAGAGGTGTGAGATGTTTTAAGAATATTGCTAACAGTAGTGCGGAATATGTTAGACTTTCTAATCGTCCATTTCTAGCTTGGCGTCGTGGAAGACTATAAATGCGCATTATGCTAATTACTCTGAGACAACATGAAAATAATCCAACCACAGATCAGTACTTATTTTAATTTTTTTTCATAGTCTACTTTGGCTAACGCTCAAAATGCCAGTTTCACTAAGTCGCTACGGTGGTTAAGTTGCTCTGGAATATCTCATTGCTATGTTTATTTTAACAATTTGAGTTTTGATTTTGAAGAGCAAAGAATGAAAAGCAATCCCTTTCTACCAAAATTCTGAGGTGTCCCCTTGCAACAAGTGCCCTCTTGCACGCACTACAACGGAGAAGTCCTTGCAACCTCTTCCTTTGTGTAAACTCTTCAAGGGACTAATCAAAGGGACTGTTGCGGTGACTTGCAAAACTTTATAATTATAGCGAATAATCGGGTGCCTAACAACTAAATGTTAAATCAAATCACAGTACAGACCTCGTCTTGGACGCTGTCAGCTAAAAAAGTTCGGTTCTTCCTCTAGGGACGGCTCCCTGTTAAGTGGACTGCAATGGAAGCGCTCCTTTATGGCACATATTCAACAAAAAGCGATGTGTGAGTACATGTACCCTAATTTAATGTTATATATACACAAATGTTTATCATACAACGGCTTACCCCAAGATGACCACAATTCATG
>CM042755.1:13191280-13206684 GCA_022496165.2 Catalaphyllia jardinei
CGTCCTTTTTCTTTAGCTCGGTGTAGAAATCTCCGAGAACTTCGTCTAGATCTTCTGGCGAGAGATTTTCAATGCTTTTCGGTTTCTTCTTCTCGTTAGCCCACTCCAAGTACGTGCGGAGCCATGTTTCGGTTGACTTTTTGGTGTTTTTGTTTACTGCTGCTTCTTCATAACAAGCTTTTTGTTTGTCTGAAGCGGAAAACCTGGAAGTTTTATCCGACTCCATTGCTGTGACCGATACAATTAAAATTTAATTGTTCAGCTATCGATACAATTTGGGATAAATTGGTCCGCTTCCAACCAATCAGAAGCGAGTATTTACGGTAGCAGTATTATTAATGATAGTAATACTATCATTTCACGCCTCATTGACACAAAAATAGAAGAGTCAGAAGAGAGATCAATTGAGTCTATTGACCAGGAAAATGTCTTTAAAAAAGTAATGGATGATGACCTGTTCAAAGAGGATGATGATGATATTCATAAAATTGGAGCCATAAATAAAGACTATCACCGTATAAATAAAAAAACATACCATTTTCAAATTGATTATGACTCAAGTATGATTAGTACTCGACTGAGTATTGATGTTGTATATTTACCAATCGGAAACTATACTATAGTTTATGAAATGTATATTAGTGGTGGACTCTCTGTCGATGAAATTAATGCATCTAGTGGCACTCTCTCTGTCAGTAAAATTAATAGCAAAATAGTAAATAATAAGATTTGAAACGTGATACATTTTCATAAGGGTATTATCAATCCTAGATTTGATGATTTAGATATTGATATTAGACTTAAAGGTAGGTCAGATCCTAAAACAGATATTTATGTGGTAGTCTATGGCGTTAGAGGTTATCAGAATGATGTGCTTAAAAGTATTTGGGATCGTCTCCTTTATTATGATGATAATCACATCAATTTTGAAGCGCCAATCGATATGCAATCAGAAAAGATAGAGAACCTCGCAGAGGGCACTTCTGGTGGTGATGCTGTTAATCTAGCACAAATGCAATAATTGTTTAGTGTGCACTTTTATACAAATCTTCTGGAACACAACAACGCAAAAATAGTAGAGTTTCCAATAATAAACGACCCTTTTGTGGTTGTTGAAGGGAGCAAAAATTTACTAAGGGTTCCATATAGTGGTTATTATCAAGTAATATTCAGTGATTTTTATAAAGGAAGTGGTGGGTTTAAAATTAGAGACATATCAAGGTCACAAACTCTGTTTGATCAGGGGCTCAATAATGTAGCAAATTAGACTCCAATAACATTCAACTCAATATTTCTGATCTCTCTTAGAGACGGGACAAAATATTCAGAAATAATTTTTTTTATAGATGAAGATGATAGTGCTATGTTTGATGGAAGAGAATACAGTAATTTCTACATTAAATATTTACATCCTTAAAAAAATAATAATAAAAAATAATACAATTTATTATTATATGGGGTTTACTAATGGTATAATAACAACAATAACAAATACAGAAAAAGGCGAAAAGGGAGATAGAGGTATTGGTTTCACTTTGACAGCCGACCAGCATTACCACATTAAGAACCGGAGATTAACTAATGTATCCGCTCCAGTAGATAACAGTGACGCGACCACTAAAAAATTCGTCACGGATTTATTAAAAAATAAAGCCGGAACTACATATGTAAACAATGAGTTAGCTAAAAAGGCTAGTCAATCTGTTCTTAATAATGCTTTAACAACATTAGTAGTATTAGAGAATACTCAACATGTTAGAACATATGGTTCGCGAGCTTCAGAGCGGCAGTAGTAGGTTTAATCGGCATCGCGTGGGCGACAATGAGTCACCTTTCTAAAATAGGGGAATCCCCCGCAGACATGAGTCATAGTGCGTGGGCAGTAAGGAAACGCGTTTCCCTTTGTCTGACCCAACAGACAGTGAGTTGGCAGTAAGGAAACACGTTTCCCTTTGTCTGACCCAACAGATTGAGCGTGGGTTGTAGGGAAACACGTTTCTAGCATTTATAAATAATTTTCCTGTAATTATTTATAAATATGAGTAAAAAAATTTGCGATTTCAATCATATTTCATCAAAGTTAAATAGCGATCAAATCAATGAATTGATTGGTTATTACAAAACAATTCACCGAAAATGGTTTTTATATAAAAAAGCTCATAAGCATTACAGAAATATTAAATATGCAGCAAGATTGTTTTCAGGTGCTATTGCCGGAGGCGGTATTGCATCAGCTATTGTCTCAGGTTCTATTTTGACTATTATTTCTCTTGGCGGTTCTCTGCTAATTGAATCTTTGCTTGACTATAAGAACGTTAATGAAAACATGAATAACTGCAAGTATGCTTTCCAAAGCTATGCTCATATGCTTATTAGAATTAAGAGTGCTTTGAGAAGGGGCAGCTTTAATAATGCAGATCTTATTAATGATATTGCTAATTTAGATAACTTCTTTGTTGATATTTGCCCTCATGTTGGTAAGTATGAAAAGTATTATTATAAAAAGTATAGTGAATAGTGAAAAATTGAGTATCTATTTTATATTATATGGATAGTGAAAAAGAAGCAAGTTGTTAAAATAAAGAAAAAGACAAAAAGACTCTCAAGTGGTAAAACAAAAAATAGTTATTTAAAATTACGTAGAATTATTCTTGAATTGGGAGATTTGATTAAAGAACTAGATAAAATATATAATGGAGAAGAAGATGAGGATAGTGAAGAATAAAAATGAGTATCTATTTTATATTATATGGATTGTGAAGAAGAAGAAGTAACATTAACTAGAATTTATTATTTCATTAAACCCCCTAGAATGAAAAAACCTTTTATAAAAATAAAAGATGAAGTTTTAAAAGATTTAGCTAAAAAAGGTTATGACTCATCATATTATGATAGGTTTCATCCTGAATCATTTGAAAAGTATGGTAATTTTTGTAATTCTTTTTTAGAAGAAAGCTATTGTCAATATGTTTTGGAATCAAATAAGATATTTTTTAAATGTGGTTGTTCTCACTTTAGAGAATTAGGTTTTAATGGTTTATATTCTTGTGGTAAACCATATAAGCCTCCTAATTATAAAGGAATTGAGTTACTACCACCTAAATATTAACAAGTATCGATATTTTTCTACTACCTATACAATCTTCTCCCCCGCCAAAACACCTTTTAAATAAAAGGTGTGCCCGTAACCACCTCCCTCATCCACAGGAAAGCCTTTTAAAAAAAGGTGTGCCGGTGAGCCCATTTTTCTATACTACTATTCTTCGTTCTTAAAGCGTGCGAGCCCAAACACACGCTAAATACGATGTAACGTTTCCGTTCTTAAAGCGTCCGATTCCAAACAAACTCTAAATACAATGTATATTCGGCTTCGTTCTTAAAGCGTGTAAGCGCAAAAAAACGCTAAACACCATGTATATCCCTCGTTCTTACAGCGTGCAAGTCCAAACAAACGCTGAATACAATATATATTCTTAGTTCTTAAGCTTGCGAACCCAAACAAACGCTAAATACAATGTGTGAGATGCATTTCACCAATGGATTGCCATTTGGTACCAATCAAACCAATCGGTCCAATGGATAAGCAGAAATTCACCGTCACAGCCTGAAGTCAACGGAAATATTTTAAGTCCCCGTAGTGAGATGCATTTCACCAATGGAATACCAAAGGAATAAATGCTATGCCATTGAATTGGTACCATGCAATCGTACCACTAGGTCCAATGGACAAGGAGAATGCACCCCCACACAACCTGAAGCCAACGGAAATATTCTAAGTCCCCGTAATGAGATGCATTTCACTAATGGAATACCAATGGAATAAATGTTATTTCATTGGTACCAATCGTACCAATCGGTCCCTGCCTGGACAAGTAGAATTCACCTCCATACAGCCTGAAGCCAACGGAAATATCCGCGTAATGAGATGCATTTCACCAATGGAATACCAACGGAATATACGTTATTCCATTAGTACCAATTGTACCAATCGGTCCAATGGACAAGTAGAATTCACCTCCACACAGCCTGAGGACATCGAAAATATTCTAAGTCCTCGTGATGAGATGCATTTCACAAATGAAATACCAATGGAATAAATATTATTCCATTGGTGTCTGTTTGTGTGTATTGGACAACCCTCGTAACGTCATGTGAAAACGCTCTAGTGTAAGGGACTAAAACATACAAACAGGGACCCAATTGTTCGTTTGCATTCACGTATGCAGCTATGTAGTCTTAATAAGAAGCTTACATCGATTGTGAATCAGTTTACTCAACGAATTCGGCACTGAAACAATCAAGCAAAACACTACGAAAAATAAATTCATCCCGTACCTTTGTTTTATCAGCGTTGTCTCAAAATGATTAGCTTTAGTTAACTCATTCTTGTCGCAATGTTTCCCGCGAAAACATTTTTACACCCGCTCGTCAAAAATCATGATTTTTTTCCCTAAAATTCATTGCGGAACATATATAAATTTATATTCGTTTGAAAGGTCAAGAATATGACCTTTCCCAGCTATTTTTCTCTTCGAGGTAAACTTAAATCTCGGATTACGATGTCACGCCCACGCGTTTACACAAAATTCCTTCAAAACTCTGGCTTCGAAGCGAAATATTTAAGAGAAAAACAGATTTCGGTCAATCGTTCCGACCCGCTGACGATCAACCTAACCACTGCCTTAACTTCACTGCCTGTCAACACGAGTTCTTGAAACGATTTTTGGCCCAAGGATGACAGCAGTCATTGTGAAAATTCTCCATCCTTTTAAATACCCTGGATTTAGATTGATGACTTCCGAATAGATGGAAAATTCATTCATCAACTGCCTGCCATGTTTACTTGCCGAGATGGCAAAGGTGGCGCGCTTAGTAGCCAGGTCTCGAAAATGTTATATTAACCGCCTGGAGCGGTTTATATAGCGTCATATAAAGAACCACTCGACCAATCAGATTGCTGGAAACTCTTTGTTCAGCTCTGAAATTATATTACTGTCTGTCATTATTCGTTCAGAATGTTCCCCGTTCTGATTGGTTAAAACCACACGCATAATTCACCATAACCAGCTGCTGTTGACCAAATTTGGAAAGAACTTTATCACATTGAACCGATGATGTGAAAGTTTTGTCATATTAAACCAATGACGTGAAAATTATGTCAAAAAAGCAGCACGCTGCAGGTTATTGAACCGTTGACCAAGAAAACCAGGGGACGAGGTTATGTTATTTTTGGCGAGCAGAAAAACAAAGAACGAAATGGCGAAACTCCTTTAAGAACATGGAAATATTTTAAATAAAGAATGACGGAATTATTGACTTTTGTAGGATATGAAGAATTCTGCAGATCAAGGAGGGTATTATCCACCGACGTCGAAGGCACCTACTCAGCCTCATCAGGAGCCTATCAGCTGGCCTCATTCAATAATAACGAGTGGTAACAAATTGATAAAAACGGTATGATATCCTCACATGTGAAGATATCAATCTTTTGTCCCTACAGTCGAGCTCACTCAAAAGTCGGTATCAAGTCACATCTATTGAAAACTGCCAGTCGGTTCAACAAATAGTTTCTGTTGGAGTACCCCAAGGAAGTATCCTTGTGCCTCTTCTTTTTCTGATATACGTTAATGACCTTCCCAACTGTTTGGAGCACTGCCAGGTAGTCATGTATGCTGACGTCACAGTGATTTACTTTAGTGCAAATTGCTGTCATATTGAATACCACCTGAATGCCGACCTTGCCAATCTTGCCGAATGGTTTAACAACAACTATCTAACCTTAAATACATCGAAATCAAAGTTTGTATTGTTTGGAGGTGACAGACGGTTGCAAACCTGCCAAGGTGTTAAGCTTGTCATTGATCACGAAAATCTCGAGTGTGAAGATTCAATCAAGTATCTGGGTGTTGTCATTCATAAGAATCTGACTTGGAATTAGCATATCGAATCATTGATTGCGAAAGTGATTTAAAGAATTGGCTTGTTAAATCGTTTCAAACATCTTTTGCCTTTGGATGCGCGAGTCGCATTATACAATGCTTTAATAAGACCTCTCTTCGACTTTGCTGATACCATCTGGGGAGACAGAGATAATATTACATTAATGCACGATTTACAGGTCTTGCAAAATAACAAACGAGTAAAGGGGGTAAGTTTCTAAAGAAACTGTGGTGCTGCGTCGGTGGGAGTATTACAAGATAATTTGGTTTTATCAACTGAGTTGATAATGTGAATTAGCCACCGTAAAGAGATTCAGAAGCGCGCGCTGTTTGGCTAGCTCGGAGGTGATTAGCCAAGTACTATTCACCTCCGAGCAGCATAAGAAAAACAAAATGGCTTCCCGTTTCGCTTCGGTTTCCGAAGAGGAAATTCTTTCAGTAAAGAAATTAAATATTCAGCTCTGATCCTCGATGGGATTTCTTTTGTTTTATTCCCCCAAGCCTCGGAGCCATGTTAGAATTTAAATATATCGAAAGTGGCCTATTGACCCCTACTGACCCATTTATTGACCCCCTATAAAATCAATGGGAAAATGAAAATTTAAAAAGCCCAGAACTATCAATGTGACTATCAAGTTTATCAGTAAATTTAGCTTACCTGAAACTTCCAAGATGGCGGTCGTGTTGCAGATTTTCGACTCCCTTCTCATTTGACTGAAGGATTTGTCACGGAAAATCGGGTATAGAATAAATTGGAATACCAGCAAGCGTGGTATTTGTACCCGCTAGAAAATTAAGCAATAAAAGTAGCAAGGAAATTCTCGCAAATTAACAAACACGCAACTAACTCGCGAGCGACACGCACACAGTTACATTAACCGGAAGTTTATTATGACAAGTTTGTAGTCCCAGGTCCCTCGCCTTCCGCATGCACAAACTACGTTGCACATGGCTTTAGTCATGGACGGTAAGATTGAGTTACCTTGAGAATCCGTGGGCTTTCTGACGACTTCATGCACCAAGGAAAAAGTAATCCACCGGGGATTATTCAAAAGGTTAACACCACAACTACGTACAGTTCTTAAAATGCGAGAACTAGGCGAGAGGCATGGAACTAGTTTATGAAATTGGTCTTCTGGTTGAGGTTTACGCGCGTGTTCGTGATACGTGCAGTCCATCGCGATCCTTTCGCGAGTCTGTTCATTTGTCACCATTTCTCTTTGCTTAATTTCCCAATGCGTACGAAAGCAATATTTGATGATATTCAATCTTAATCTGTGCTCGATTTTCCGTCAACAAAACCTCCACAAAACAGTAAAAGGAGAACAAAATGCGGAAATCTGCATCGTGTCCGCCATCTTGAAAGTTTCAGGTAAGTTAAATTTATTGATGAACTTGAATCGGGCCTCATTCATAGTTCTGAGCTTTTTTAATTTTAATTTTCCCATTGATTTTACAGGGGGTCGGTAGGGGGGTTAGTAAGGGGGTCAGTTGACCGGAGGTCAGTGTTTTGTCGAAGCCTTTCCTTTTCGATATGGACATTCGCAGCATCTCTTAGCGCCAGTTCAAGATGTTTAACAGGCCAGTAACTATAATCCAGGTAACTCAGAACATGCGAAGAGTTTTCATCGAAAGTGACGACGATGAGTAGTGTTGATTCCCTTTAAATTGTATTTTCTTTTACCTACACGGCCGTACGGCTTTTGAGCAAGTTTGAAGAACTCTTCTTTGCAGGAAATGACGTTTGGCGGTTGATTCTTGAGGATGTCGATGGAATTTCTCTCGTCATATAGTAACACAACTGTACTAAAATACTTTTTGCGGCTGTATTGATCATTATTTTCCAAAAAAAAATACTTTATTGACGGAGTACGCGTTAGTTCGCTGAATTCTGTTATCCAGTTTGACGGTTTGAAAAGATGAATGAATAGATAAGCTTGCGCATTGCCGGATGTGAAGTAACGACTTCTTCTTGAATTTAGATCTTTTTCGTTCTTTAGAACCGTTTTGTTAGCCATATAATAACCAACTTAATAACCTCGACCGTTCGGTCGTTACGGGGAAAATCTCAAACCTCGACCTACCGTATTGACCTCGCTATCGCTCGCTAGTTTGAGATTTTCCCGTAACGACCTCCCTCTCGGTTATTAAGTAGATAATATTAAAAAGAACATTACACCTCAGCTCGAAGATATGAATTTTATGTTTGAGTGAGAAGTGTATGAGAAGGTAACGCTACAGGGCGTTTCGCTGAATTCAGAGGCTCAAATCTTGAGGTTTGACATCGATTCAATATCAACACGCACTATTCACTGTACATACAACGACTTGAACGAGAGAACTACGAACGAAAGATCACATGATTCGCAAGGCGTGTTACTCACGTGACCCGATGTCACGAGTAACGCCATACTGTCCGTAACACTCCCCCCTGTTGACCAGATCATTACTTGGCTACCTAATTCTATCTGGTCAACACAGCGAAAACTGAACACAACAATTATTCCTTTGAGAAAGTTCACAGTTCATTAATCGAGATCCTCCAACCAGGTCTTCCTTCTTCGGTCAGCTTCAACTGCAGCCGCTCGTCTTGGCGGACGGCTTTGTCTCACTACCGGTTGCTCAGCTTCAGTAGTAACTGGATCAGGATTCTGGCTTGGGCAATATTCGGACGCTTGTCGCACTGGAATTTCACACTGGATCTCTAAAGGTTAAAGTCGCTGAACTGGACGCTTAAGTTTCACAGATTTCCTCCCTTACTTCGGACTTCGACAACAGCTCCTCTGATACAGCTTTGACTTTGGTGACGATGGGCATTTCGCATCTCGATCAAGTACTCATTTCTCCATCTTTTCTAGAAATAGTTCAGGATATTGCTTATCCTGAACTAACTTGCTTATCCTGATCGTCTCAATCTTCGTCTGTCATTTCCACCATCAGAAATGCCTTTTCCACACCACCCGTCAAGGCCACTTGATTAACGCGAAATCTCAAAAGTACATCAATTATGTTCCGTGCAAGGAGTGGAGCAGTGTAAGGCAATCATTCAAGGCTACACCATCAGATTTCACGGAAGCATCGTACACCACTCTGAGCCTGGTTGTTGACTTGTCGGTCCTTATGACTGCATGATGCGCTATGTAGTGCACCCTACCAACTCCTCCTTCACTAGACTTCTCCACAACTTCAACTATACCTCTTTGTAGCTGTTCCTTTATTACAGAAGCATATTCCTTGAGGACTTAACAGTCTTCGCAAAGACGTCTAAGAAGGTTCTCTAGGCGTTTCCTGCTTAGCTCATAGTTGTTTGGAAGACTAGGATGTGGTGTTTTCCAGGGCAGATGAACTTCATATCTGTTGCTCTTGAAGGATATCTGCTCTTGAAATTTTTCATACAATGTCCTTGGTTTAATGCCAAGTGACTCTAGTTCCCAGAATGTCCTTAAATTTCCATCGAGGGTCTCGTTAGTAACATCGACAGGGTTTGCTGCACTTTTTAGAACATGTGTTGTGACAAGATTACTTTGCTGCCTGTCAACTTGTATTCCATCTGGAATTGGACCTGACAACACCCATCCAAGTTTGTTTTCAATAGCAGTGGGGCCATGCCCCCCCCCCCCCCGAACCACCCTGCCAGACACTAGACTCCAATACTGGTCTGACCCAACCAAAATATCAACCTCAAC
This sequence comes from Catalaphyllia jardinei, assembly GCA_022496165.2. Taxonomy (NCBI): domain Eukaryota; kingdom Metazoa; phylum Cnidaria; class Anthozoa; order Scleractinia; family Caryophylliidae; genus Catalaphyllia; species Catalaphyllia jardinei. The sequence continues at coordinate 13,200,906 of CM042755.1, forward strand.
GTTGTCTTCGCCAGTACCATAATCCGCAAGTTCAAGTCCTCTTAAACGAGCATATGTGTGGGTAGCTTCTGAAATAGATTGGCTTTGCAGAGAATCGCAAATGATGGGACCAACAAAGGCTGATAGTTCTACACCCCCTTGACCAGTGGCAACACAGAGTCGAACAACATCCACACTCTGCCTGTTCTCCTTAGTTGAGCCAAATGTCTTAATGGATATCCTTTGACTGCTTTCAGCTGGTAAATTCAGATGTTCTCTTAGCTTTGCACTCACAAATGGTTCGTTGACTTCCACTATCCAGGATGAGTCGGGTTTTCACTTTGGCTGCTGAGTTTCCAGGCTTGTAGGTTAGTACATTGGCTGTTTAAAGAAGGACTGGAGTAAAGGCACTGACGGATAAGGCTGTGAGGTTCCGTCTTGAATTCTTCGAATGGTTCTGGATCTGTTCCTGTGTGGGTGTGGCTCTTGAGGAATGTACGCCAGAGATGGGGCCACCTTCATTACTTCCTGAGGGACAATAGTTTCCTGATTGCTTCTGAGTATGTTCTTGCTTGGGTGTTGTTCTTGAAACATTGGTACCATTGTTGCTATTGGATGGACAAATGCTGATATGGTGTTTCCCCTTACACTTGAAACATTCATTCTTTGAAGGACAGTTTTTGCTGAGATGATCCCTTCTGAGGCAAACAAAACATCTTCCTTGTTTGATGAGAATATCCTTGCGGGCAGCAGGATTGGTAACCAGTTAGAGGGATGGCTCTGCTTACAATACGTACAAGTGGGTCCTGAGTGTTTGGTAAATAAGGCAGATGTAGTTGTACGTCTCTGCAAGTTTGGAAATGCTTGACCTTCAGCTGATGACTGAGACTTGCCATTAAGGACTGCACGCTCTCTGCCGTCCATCTCGTTCTCAAATACACGCATAATAGTATCGAGCTGCCATTCTTGACCTTTATTTCTCTACTAATAATCAATCGAAGCTCCTGAGGCAGCTTGCTCATAATAATCGATGAGAGTAAACTTCCATAGGAGTCTGAAGGAAGTCCTAGAGACTTAAGGCTTCTTACATGAGACTCTAAAGTGTCATACATACAGCTTTCTTCCCTTACTGTCTTCTTTCAACTAACATAAATTGTATCTGTACGTTTAATATTTTAAATTAGGTTAGTCAAATGGATTTTCTTGTTTTTCTTGTCTTTCTTGTTATTACTTAATAATGTATTTCTTTCTTTTTTCCCCTTTATATTTTATTAATTAATTTCTGTCTGTATTTTATTGTAATTTGATTATTAAGGCATGGCCCGCCTAGATTAGCCTTTGCTAGTTGCGGGCATGCCCTTTCTGTAAATAGTATTGGAAAAAAAAATAAATGAATCACTGGGTTGACATTAACAAGAATATCCATGTGGCAATTTATAATCTGTTTGTTTCCAAACCTCTTCTTAAGGATTGCAATTGCTTCTTCGTAATTGGATGCGGTGAGAGACAGACCAGAAATGGCATCAAGAGCTGGTTTCATGAGAAGTGAGTTCAGATAATTGAACTTGTCAATAGGAGCTAATTTAGTATTCTTGTGGATGGACGAAAACTTTTTCACGTCTAGTTTAGGTAATTTAACTCAAGGGCCTATTTCTTGTATGGGTGAACTGGGAGCAGGATTACTATTAGGGAATTGGGCAGAGTGATTTGAGGGTTCACAATTTCCAGGAATAATCCGGCTCGAAGTGACCATGTATGAGAAGGTAACGCTATAAGGCGTTTCGCTGGATTCAGACGCTCAAATCTTGAGGTTTCACATCGATTTAATATCAACACGCACTATTCACTGTACATACAACGACTTGAACGGGAGAACTACGAAGGAAAGATCACATGATTCGCAAGGCGTGTTACTCACGTGACCCGATGTCACGGGTAACGCCATACTGTCCGTAACAGACAAGAACAATATCTCACTCGTTTGCTACGCTCACTCGTAAGATTTATTTATTGCCACTCAAATACAGCATTCATATGTTATCGCCACTGTGTAATATCCTTTATATAAAGCACGCTGTTTCAGCCAATCAGAGTGTGTATTATATGGAAAGTTATATCAATATTCGAACAAGGCTCCGAGGCTTTCAGAAAAAAATTTCTATATTTGGTATTGTTTTCTCTCTATCCAAGTCTCTTTTCTGGGAATTGAAAAGCAAAAAAGACTTAAAAAAATAGAATGTTGACCTGAAAGCCTCGGAGCCATGTTAGAATACTGATGTATCGAACGTGGCCTATTCTTAGCTGGCTCGTTTATTCTCAAGTAGTTTAAGGCCTGGGTCAAAGGCTTTTACCCGTAAAAATAGTTTATTAGTTATATTTTTGAAGGTATAAATGGCAATGGAACCAAATTTAGCACACAGTTAGGTTTTAACGTACTGAAGATTTTAAAGTAGAATTGGTATTTCTGACAGGTCACGTGACATGTTACGTGACGTTCAGCGGAAAATAGCCATTATTTTAGGAATCAATATCATTCCGCGAAAACACGGTTTAGATGCAGGTTAATTATTTTTATCCTCTCACGTTTGGAATGACCGTCCCTCTTTTCACAGAAAAATTTTATGGGGTGAAAGGTCGTCTTTTTTATCACAATGTGACCTTTGGTCATTTATATCGTCTAGAAACGAAATCAAATAAGGTCATTTCAAACGCAGCAAGGTAAATAATTTCAATTTGCATCGAAAACGCTAATTTATTGTTCAATAGACCAAAAATTCGCCACCAATTCGCCGATTTACTAAGATTTCAAAAAACGATCACGTGACATGTCACGTGATCAAGATAATGTGTTAAGAAAAGGCCGGAGGTGGAGCTTTTTAATCAGGGAAAAGTTCAGCTTGGTAAAACAAAAATAACAAGAGATATAGCTGTCCAATCACATATCTACTTCACATTCCAGACCCAGGCCTTAAACTGCTTGAGTTCACATGACATTGTTTAATTAACAGTGTTTGAAGTTTGCACTGATAAATATATTCTTCTTCATAGATTAGTACAATGTATCGTTTTCATCGCCACGCAACGAAAAAATACATCGAAAACTATTCAGAGGATAAAGTAAAAAAATTGTTAAATTATAATGGATAGTTAAAGAAGACACTTAGGTCTCTTAGGTCTCTGCGTTTTCCCAAATTTCAGATATTCCTCAAAATGTTTTGCGCAAATTTACAGAGCTCACTCAGTATGGAGCCGCCATGTTGGTGGAGCTCTGCGCTCTATCAACATGGCGGCCGGAAAATAGTGTAATTACTTTGGCTATCTAGACGACTGATTATCCGAACTGAACCAACAAACATTTACGCAACCCTACTTTCTAACACTTAAATTCCTAAAAGGCTAAAAATCAGAGTGTATCTTTCCACAAACAAGATCGGAGCAGTATGTCACGCTCCACGATAAATCTGAATTTTAAACTGTGCTGGTTTCCAAACCAAGCACGCCATTGAGCTGAAAAGTTGTAAACAGATTCACTTATGCCTAATGAGGATAAAAACTCTCGTGGCTCTTTAGTTATGGATTTTGGAATTTGATGACGTCACGTGAAAACGATCTATATACGTTACAATGCTCACCTGTTACAATGACTCGTATTCTGTCATTCCATTGGTTTGAATGTGTTAAAAGCTTGCATTGGTAAACGCCTTCTTCTCTTCCAGTGACGTATTTTATTATCAAGGTGGCCAGTTCACTACCACTGACATCAAAACGTGTTCGGTAATCTTTTTTGCTAAATATACCAGATGTTGTTCCAATATCATCCAAGCTGCCATCATTCAGTCTTAAAGAAAATGAAGTTAATATCAGTGAACCAGATGACAGAGTGTAACTCCACCTCAGAGGCACCTGAGTACTTCCTTTTACCACTGACATCTTAACTGTTCTAATGTTATTTGGATCCGTCTGAGTCCAAGCTGGAGGAGGTGCGGTCCACGTTACTGAAGTCGCTGAAAAAAATAGAATATCTCATAGAAATTTATTTTGTTCACTCGATTTTCAAAACTAAATTTTAAAAACTACGCTCACAACTGACACGCTCAATCAATGATTATTCTCCGGGATAACAGTCAGGACGAATCATTTCTCCACCTCAGAACATTAGTATGAGCATCTTTACAATTTGATTGAATTCTGTGGCCAATTTTCAACGCCATGGTTCGCTTAATATACTGAAAGATCGAATAATTTCCAGACAACATCATGATATGATTTAGGGCAAGCTCGACAGACAATTTGAGATGAGGAATTTCTTCGGATTGAACTAAAAAAATTCTTAAGAAAAGTTTATTATAACTCGAGTGCCGCCGTATAATTTTATTCCGAAAGTAAAATACGAATTTTAGCCAACGTTGTGTCAGGAGCTTTAATGTTAATCTGGTTGTTTTTCCACATAAGAATTTTTCGCTGCGATTTGAGATTACAGAACCTTTAGTTTTGTTTTCAGCCAGCGGTTTTCGCCCTTATCACCCAGCATCCTTTGCGCGGATTTCAAAGCATGTGCTCTTGTAAAATGGCGCCATTGTGTTTCAGCGCTTGTATTTCTGTCCGGAGTTTTTGTTCAAGTTAATCAAAGTTTTCATGGGATGGTGTCGATGCTCAAAATGGCAAAAAGCGAGCAACAACGTATGTGAAGTTTTTTTCTCTTGCTGCTTGTATTTTTAATGTGTTTCGCTTCATATCATTTCAAAATTCATTTTGTAATTTCCGTCACTTAGGTTTTACCGAGCTGTATTCAAGCTACATTGTAAGTTCGAATAAACTGGAGTTGAAACTTTTGTTGTGCACTCTTGGATCGACGCCGTTACCAAAGAGAAAAAACAAATGCAAGGCAAGGCAAGGCAAGAAATGTCATCAACGATTCAAAAATACGCAGATGTAGTTTCATTTCTCATGAATTGCAACGAGTGAGGTACGAGTAATCCATTTCCATTGATATAAATCTACTAGCGCTCTATCACGAATGCCGTTCTATTATTGGCTTACGCTACTCACTTTTTAGTCTGTTGTAGTAGTGAGTAGTTTAGCGGTGTATGGTTGATAAACAAGTGACGGCCGCTTCTTTGCATTCTCGAAGTGTCGACTGTATAGAGGATGCAGATACTCTACTAATTGACCAGTAGATTTATACTTCTGCTGCACCGACGTCAACTATCGCACGACAGAAATCTCAAGTTCACAACTGATCTCTTTGTTTAAGTAGAATCTTTGATCACTTCTTAAATTAATTGTGAACTTCATGCATCGAAAAGGCCAAGAATGAAATTGAATGAAATTTAGGCAGTTGAAAATTCGTCCAAAAGACTCGATGAACGTTTTTGAAAACAGCATTGAACGTTATTAGACTTCTTCACCTCATATCTACAAAATTTGCATGCAAGTCACCATTTTATTGGAAAATGATCTGTTTTTGATACATAGTGTCGCAGAAAACTCTTAGACCTCTTAGACGCTGGATAAATGTCAAAACGTAGCCCCATTTATTAGGCCTACCGTCTTCACTAATCCGTCACGAAAATTGAGCGTTTCAAAAACGCTCTTAGATGCTCTTCAGACCGAAGGAATTTTAAAACGCGGGCTTTTGTTTTAGTGTGAACGAAAAACGGTTTGAAAATTAAGCTTTTCGAAAACGATAACATTTTGATAATCATTTCCTTGCACGTGTTTCCCTCAAATCAAAAATGATCAGCGATATGATGCGTTTTCAAATTGAACTCAAGCCACAATTTTTGGCATAACGTTTCGC
>CM042755.1:13206784-13214284 GCA_022496165.2 Catalaphyllia jardinei
ATTAGCTTCATGCAGTACACTTAGGTCACCTAGTATAACCATACTTGTAACTGGTCACATTGTTTACTGCAAGTACTGACGTAATGTAATGGATTACACGAACATGACAGTAATATTACAGCCTGAACTACTGGGCGTAAAATATTACATCTGCCTGTGATATACAGGTAGCAACATTTGAATGAAACCAGAAGTCATAATCAGGGACGAAGACCGTAAGTCTTGGGATCCGCGGGGACCCATGATATGGGACAATTTTTCTATTTTTAGAACAAATTGCGCCATCCTGACGTCATATATCCGCGCTAATCCGCGCACGTGTCTTGGGCTCTCGCGTGGATGTTGTCACGTTGCGTGATGAAATGTGAGAGTTGCGAGATTCTCTTGCTGATTTTTCACAGCGATTGCAGGGAATAACAGGAATAAGACAGAGAAGAAGAACCAGGGCTCTTCTATGTGCTTTTAAGCTCTGATTTAATGGAAGAGGTGTGTTTTTCAGGGTCGAGAATTTCTTTAATATCGCACTGTGAATGAATAAAATCCGCTCGCTGGCTAGTTGTACGCGTAAACTTTTGTGTTTGTTCTGTAGAGAAAAGTTATGTAAGAAAACTCTTTACTCCGGTATAGAGTTAATTTGTGAGTTTGCCAAACAATGCTTTATCATAACCAAACCTGTTTTTGATAGTTTCTTGTTGTTTCTGCTCGTTTGGCGAGTTTGCAAAAGTTTTTGAAAGGCAAGTTTAACGCGTGCGAGTAGCCATTTGCGCAGTGCAGCGCGTGCATAGTCCGAGTCGTCAACAAATCGCGGGTGACAAAGATTTGTTTCGTTGTCTTTTGTGCTGAGATGCTACAACAATTTTCATCAACGTTCGCCATAAGGCCACTAAAGTCATGTGTAGTTCTTTCACATAGTGAAACTCTACACTGCGAAAAATAAAATAGACAAGGAGTTTTGACTCAATCGACAAAATCGAAATCTTTATTCGAGTTGATTAAAAAGCTTAATCGTAACTTTTCTGATTATTTGTGCTGTATTCACATATTTTCACCTAAGCTTTTAATATGTTCTCAAACATTAATCAACCTTAAACATATTCAAAACCTAGAGATATTATATGAGTTCGATGTACGTTTTCACACCAAAGTGCGAAGTCCAATTTGTCATGTTTTACTAGCTGTGCAAAACGGGCATCAGCGAGCGCTCTTATTCTTCGACAACAGACAATTTATTGGATTTTCACGCAAACAAAACTAAGCAGCATCTACAGGCATTAACCTATTGTCACGTATCGGGCCTAAACGCTGCTGTATTCAAACATATCCAACTAGTTTTTTTTCCTGTGTTATGGAAAAGCTGTTAATCTTCTTCATATGTGAATTTTAGACTGGAGTAATGTAAAGTTCTTGTAAAAGGAGCAGCGGAACTCAACTTGGGGACGTACCTAAATTCGGCACTGTCTTCACTAAAACTGGAGCAACTTACGGCGAAAACACTTAAGCAAAATTCAAACAGCCATAAAGGCGTTGAGTTGTGGGCCAAAAGCATAAACCATTTCGGGATTTTCGGACGCCATTTCCCCTGCGGGAAATCCGCGACAATCCTCGCAGCAATGTACGCGCGTGTGCTGCAGGTGATGGCGCAATTTGTTCTAAAAATAGAAAAATTGTCCCATATCATGGAGCCAACCCCGATATTAAAAATAGCGCGCGCTTACCGTCTCAGTCCCTGATTATGGCTCCTGATGAAACTTATTGCTCATTACAAATGAAAAATCTATTTACATATTTGTAATTTCTCTCAAACTTACAAAGAGTGGTATTTCTTCTATCAGTGCCAATGTTATTTGCCACTTTGCAGGTAAACGTGTAGACGCTTTTGTCACTGGCTTGAAAAATTAGAAGGCTTTCATGACACTCAATTTGCTGTGGATCACATGATGTCCCACATGGAGTCCAATAATAAGTAGGCGACGGATTTCCTTCTGCTTGGCAGTCAAGTGATATACTTTGTTGTGCTTGAACTTCATGTTCACTAACAAGTTTAACAATCTTGGCAGGATCTACAAGAAAGGAATATGAAGAAACAAATGTTATTCAAAACTCCAAGTAGGTTTACAGCTGCACCAGCAGGCAGTTCTAGTGAGCCAGTACGGGACAGTTGGTGAGTCATGCTGGAATGTTGGACATAACGCGTCATGTGCGTCTGTATGAAGGACTCCTGCACTAAAATGGGTTTCTTTTTCCAATGCATCGCAAAAACAAAACTGAGTTGTTGTTCCCTTTTATTATTCGCAAGCTAGAATTTTCGTTAAATTTGCCTTGACAAATTTGTCAATTATAAGGGCATGGTGCTCCAAAATTAACTGACCCTACGAAAGTAACGATCCTCCAAACATTTCACTGTCAGCACATGCAAATCCCAAAAGTAGCGATAGTCAGAACGTAACGACGCTTCTAATGTAGCCATGCACTGAATAATACCAGTATACATGTCTAAATGTTATTAATGAAAAAGAAGAGTCATTATCACAGAGCAGCCAGGTAAACGCAATTTTGGAGAAAAAAAACACTATTGGTAAATTTTTGTTAATTTACGCTGATTTAAAGCTTTTAAGGCGGCTCAAAACAGTGATATTTCCATGATAAGCCTGGGCACTAACACCCACTTCAGCACGAGGCATCACGCAATCACCCGGGAGGTGGCAGGATTGAAAGTTTGCAAAACACTCAACAAAAATGGTGACGCGAGGCCTACTTCGTAAAACTTTCAAATGAAAAAAAAGAACTTTCTTTTTAACCGCTGTGCTAGAAGGTAAACGAAAATTGTGATGTTGATGTTGCAAACGATCGCCCCAGCTATCAATCTAAAAAACAGCAGGAAAAAAAAACTACTCTGCAAGTTTAAGTTTTTCTTTTTACTTGGCTTGCCTCACCTTGGAGTATTTATGATAGTCTTCTTCTACGGCGTGTGCTACTAACGACGACAGCAAATAGCAAAATAGGTCCGCAATGCGTACATGTGTGGCTTACGAATCGCCTTGCTTGTAACATGTAATTGAAGTAATACTGAAGAGAAGATTATGAGCTGGAATTAGGTGGTAATAACGCAGATGAAACATTTGGATAAAATTGACCATAACTTACATTGAAAATTTGATACTGGACAATGGAAGAAGTAACTCTCTGGATGTTTCATTCAGACGGAAAGTATGGATTGACAGTATCTTTCCACTTTTTCATATGATGGTCATATGATGGTCAATAAAAAAAATCAGAATTGAAATTCTCATGAATTGCCTCTATTGACAATTGTACATATGGTTTAGGATTTTCCAGGACCCTACTTTGATTTATATTTATATACCTTCAACCAAGCAAAATGTTTATGTTGAAAGCTATGTTTTGGGTATAAGCACATGCACATGTAGAAATGCCAGACAAGGAGAGCTTGAAAACACATCCAAACCAGACATTCACTGTCCATTACTGGCTCAATGGTAATGCGCGAAAAAAAAAACGAGAGAGCAATGGGGGAAAAACAAGTGTTTTAACACAATTTGTAAGAATTTCGATAATTTTATTCTCTGTATACCTGAACATTTGTTTTTATTTGTAGAAGTTAACACAGTAAATATTTTTCTACAGTAGGGTTGGAAAATCTAAGGTCTTCAGTAGTAATGACACTGTGTTTATACCACAACTGGTTACAAAGAGCAAATGTGTTCTGAACAGTTGTATGAAATTTTCTGATTTCATCAGCAATGGTTGAGTTATATGCATTTTGTCGTCCTGATAATCATGCTGGTTTGCCAGTCTCTCTTGTCTAATATGGTCTGCTGATTCATATATAATTTTTTCTGTCTGATGTTGATGTTGGTTAAACAGTCTCTTTCTCTACATTCTGCTAATTCCTTTGCATATTTTTGACTTTGATACCGAGATTGGGTTGCCAGTCTCTTTGTTCTAGATTCAGAAGATTCATTTGCACATTTTTGCTTTTCCTTAAATGGATTCGTCACTTTCATTTGCCCTTCTCCTTTTCTTACATTCACATCTAGCAATCAATAGTTTTTCTCTTTCTTCTAAAGTTCCAGATATGCAGAAATCCAGGTTAATGAGATGCATGGTCTTTTTGATGAGAATCACAGTGTTCCCTTTCCTATAAAGTCACCAAAACGCACATAATTCTGTCAAATATGAAGTAACGTGAAAATGACACTTTGTGATGCTTTTCATAAAGAGCATTGAACCTCATTAGCCTATACATTTTAATAGAGGGGAATGGTTATGAAACTCGAAGTCCTTTGTTGTATGTTATTGTTCTGCTTTTAGGCCTCAACCCTGCACAAAAACACAATAGTTGTTTACTCCGAACTGAGGAACTAACCAATAGAAACGTGTTGGTTACGTAACTCATGCATAGTGTATGAGCGTAAAACAAAAGATTGTGCAGGGTCGTGGACCTTCCAACATAAATCTTGGCATCTTTGTTTGTTCCTTTGATGTTTACAGGGCTTCCCAACCAGCCCCCTCTATTAACTATGGCCTGCATTTCTTGAAATAAGTGTAAAGTTCAGTTAAAGACTATCGCTTCCTATTAATAGGTTGTGTTTGGTTTCTTTTATGACTGAAAGGCAAATGTTTCATTTTTGGACTCATGGACATTTTGCAAAACAAGTTCACTATCTCCGACAAAGACACCATTAATTTCAAAGGAACAACCCCTCTTTATAAGCAGGCTAATGATACAAGGTTTTCAGTTCCTTCAATGGTAAGCAAGTGAATTTCCCAAATGAATATGGCATCCGGTGCAAATCACTGGAATGAGCATCAAAAATGTTAAAGCTTTGTTCTGGATTCTTAATCACTGCAACTGTATTAATTCCAATGGTTATCAAAGAACAATTGTAGTTAAGTAGAAAATTTGAAAACACTTCTATCAGAAAGTGAATAGATATGTATGGCCCATTATATAAATATTTGATGTCATGGACTTGTCAAACTTCCTGTTAATGTCTATTCTTATATGTAAAATTTATTGGAAATTGAAATGATGCATGGAATATCAGTTAAAAGCAAATATCTGTAAATTCAAATGTCTGGACAGAACATCTTATAGAAATGTACATGTACAGATTATTTGCAATGGTAAGAATATTATTCGAAGTGGAGGAAGATCAAAGTTGATATCTTCTATGTGATGATAAAAGTAGGTGACATTGTTCAGTACGCATTGCTTACCAGTATTTTCACTAAAGATTACTTGGTTTTCTTGATTGTAGTTAGCACATGTTGTTCTTGTTGCTTGCAGAAAATCATTTGTGAAAACCAAAACATCACATCTTTCCACATTTTGTATTGTGATGTCCAACAACTTGTTTCAGTATGCTCAAGTAAATTAACTGGAATATCATAACCATTACACTCCAAAAATGATCCTTAAAATGAGATATCCTTTGTTTTCACGAAATTGTCATGAGAGCTAAACCTTCATCGGTAATGTTTAATCGAGATCCCCATACTTCCTTTTGTCGTTTTGATCTTGGGCAAGCAAGAAACCCTTCAAATATGCTTCCGTGAATTCTCAACAGTGCAAGGAGGATGCAAGTACAAAACACCCTATTTCACCTTCTGAAACTTTCAGGTGGCCTCAGGCACTTTCAAACACTTTCAAACTCTCAGTGGTGCAACCCGGTCCGCATCGATAAATCAAGCCGATAGTTGTTAGCTTGCGAGAGCGCAATGACTCCTTCCAGTGTTCAACAGAATTACCGTTGTAAAACATGTACCGACGATTCATGTTGTCTTTTGAGAAGGTAAAAGCTCTTTCAGGAGCTGCACTTATAACACAACCCGGGCCTGAGTGTGTTGACTTCTGGGAGGAGAACTTACTCGCAAAAAGATCACCTGAAAAGACTACCAGAGGCCACGCTCACAAGCAAAATGGCCACGGCACTAGACCACGTGACAGGCGCTTGACCCTCGTGGACAAACAAATAAATAAATCAGATGACGCCATAATGCGGCATTACACTTCGTGTAAGCCACACAAAAACACTATTCCGGGGTATTCACGTTTATTCGCCTGAAATTGCGGGCTTACTGACCAGCGGACTGCCCTCGCGCTTGCGCAAGGTACGTTCTTGAAAAATCGACGTGTAAAAATTTCTTATCCGCCAGGCTAATGTCCCAAAAACTGATCCGGTGACCCTACTTTTTTAATGCGAAAAATTATTCAACAGCAAAAGCGGAATACATATGCGAACTGTCGAGTGGAAATTTTACATTCTTAAATTTTTCATTTTTTTTTTTTAATTTAAGCAAAATCTACTCCACAGAATATTTTTTTCTCAAAATACATTTGATGGTAAAAATTGGACCAAGTTTGTTGCTAGGCAACTCAACAGTGCAGCCTTAATTTTTGACTTAAACTCAATGAAAGGTACATTGGAGAATTGACTGAAAAAAAGACGAAATGGAGATGTGATCATCGCAGTTGTACTTGCAATTTAAGCGATTGCAAATTTTAGCGCGATAAAATTTTCACGGGAAAAGATGAACTCGATAAATTGGTCTGCTGTCAACGAACGTGTCGGCTTCATATCTCAGTTTGTAGAGCACTGCAGCAGTAACGCAGTGGCCATGGGTTCGAATCCCATTGAAGCCCTGAATATTTCTTCGGGCTAAGATTTGCAATTGCTTAAATTGCTAGTACAAGTGCAACGATTACTTCTGTATTCCCGCAGTTCAAATGAACTTCATTTCACTTTAAAAAAAGCATAGGCATTCAAGACAGTGCAGTTCCGATGCTGGAAAGTCGCACCAAGTTCTAAAAATCTAGAGAACTGTTTGAGCCACCTTAAGCCATTTCAATTTGTGGCATTTTCGCTTTTCTCTCCCGTCCAATCAATCTTGCCTTTACATTTGAAAACAGCAATATTGTTAGTCACAAGAAACCAGGAACCAATATTGGAAAGGCGCTGAAGATATTTTTGGACGGCTTCTGTATGGTTCAGAAACCTCTTTCAAAATTGAAAAAAAAAATACAGAGAAATGTATCTTAATTACTTTAAAAATATGAAATATTTGGTTGATTGGTAAACGAATAAGTTACAATATCGATGTTCACTTTGACTTCAGATATGTACCTTAAGAATATTTGTTACAGTTATTATTATTCAATACCTCTTACTAACGGAGTTCGAGGTCCGTACGTTAAGTTACGGACCGAGTTTTTTTTCCCCTTCGAATATTAATGGCCCAAGCGCGAAGCGCGGGAGCCATAAATTGTAGGGGGAAACGACGATCCGTAACTTACGGTACGGACCGGGAAAACGAGGATAGAAAGATATTTATTATATCTCTATTGTGTGTCTGACGGGTTCGGGAACGATTTGCAATCATAAAGAACGGTTTCAAATTTCTGATGCGGGTCGAGAGCAAAACGAGTCAATTTGAAATCCTTTTTTAATGTGGCCGAACACAGTTTCTAGTGCCTAT
>CM042755.1:13219284-13241784 GCA_022496165.2 Catalaphyllia jardinei
ACTTCCTTTCCTGTCTTCCCAACCACTTTCTGGCTCCATAAAACTTTGACGTCTCACTTGCAGAGAACCGAATTTTGTTGGAGGATCTCTACTTCCGCTGATTGGATCACCAGGACCAAGTTCCAAGTTTTGACTTGGTTCAGCCTCGCAGAGTTTTGACCTACAAAAAATGAAATAACACTTAAGTTTAAAGTTTTGTGTTTGGGCTTGTGACAGTATTAAGCTGCATTTATTTAGTAAGCAGAAACTAACTACAAGTATCAGGCTGATTTTGACACAAGAATTATAAAATAGAGCTAATTAAAATACCTTGCAGCTGTCCAGAAATTATTGAGTCACAACGAAATTAAACAAACTGATGCTTGCACTACGAACACTGCCTTCCGCCATTTTAATTCTCCCAATGACCTTTGCGCCGCTATCCTAGTTTCCATGCTTCGAAGTTTTTCTTTTCGCCCGCACCACAGCCGTACCGCGGAAAATTCGAGCTCTCCCGCCAAGTACGGCCATACTATCTGCTATAGCGAAAACAATTATTTACTTTACCTCGAATTGTGTCGCCGGAACGATTTTTCTTTCCACAATACAATCAGGTAGCCAGTTAATAGAAAGAAGGTGGACTTGCAGGCCAGCATGATAATCTACTCCACGAGGGAAAAGCACGGGAGTGGTCTCGTGTGTACTTCAGTCCAAACAAACTAAGTCACGTGCTCAAATGTTGGGCCGGCGGCCATGTTTGCTGCTGAAAGTTTTTCTCGGAATAGGAGAGGTTCATTCATCTATGCTGAACATCAAACTAACGATATATACGGAAAACCTGTCAAAGCCTTATGTTAGATAAATATTTATGCCTTTAGTAGGTTCGTTGAGTTGCAAAGTTAGAACATGCACAGTTGGTCGAATACGATGGTGGAAGCTTGTAGCGCAGGTTTATGCTGGAGAAATGGCCCACTTTTGTCACTCTTTTGCTCTGGGTAAGTAAAGTGTCTAAACTTCAGCTTCAGTTCAGTTCAACTGACTTTGGATTACCGCATTTGTACTACTCAATGTAAAAGTGACTGGCAAAAATGTAGCCAGAATACCTTTCTATTTAATTGTTTTTTTTACTTTGATGACCCAGAACTGTACGTTTGATCTGATTCAGTAATATAAATAAATTATTGGAGCCACAGTCATTTGCTTTTTTTGCCATCAATCATATTTTTATTCATTTCCTGGTGATAACACACAGTGTCAACCTTTTGATCAACTCACAATGAAATACAAAACAAAAATTAAGTAGGAGTATACATTGTCACAGAGACATTTCCTAACTCAGTATTGTTTGCAGGAATTAATCATGCTATTTAACACATGGTGGTTTGACAGGTGCACAACTTGTATAACATGTGGTTTCCATGAATGTGAAAGCCATTGCCTACCTCATATCAACTCGTACTCCATTGCAGGGTTTCCTCCCCCCTACCACCTTCTAGTTTTATATTTGGGAGAGGGGGAAGGGCATTGTAAGAGTACAGTATCTTACCCAAGAACACAATGGGTGATCCCTACTAGGGGACAAAATAGGACTTCTTAATCATTTGGCTCTCATGCCCCCTCCTCTGATCCTTATGACTGGAGCTGAGTTTACCTATTGTCCAGCTTAATATCCTTCTTATGGGTACAATTTAAAAGGAGGGAACCCTTATAACATTGTGTAACCAATATTGACCTAAGGTGACTTAGGCGACTAAAGGTGACTTTAGGCGACTTAAGGCGACTTAGGGAGACTTTAGGCAACTTAAGGCGACTTAAGGCGACTTTAGGCGACTTAAGGCGACTTAAGGTCCAAGAGTAGGCCTTGACAAACATTCCCACATCTTTAAACACTTGAGAGGTTCTGAAAATTGTCGCTCGCTTTGTTCAGAAGACTGTTTTAAAATGCTCGACTCTGCTTCCACACGTTTCCAGTTGAAAATTAAAGAGGCCATGCATATCCTTTGGGAGCGGCCACCTTTAAATTCCCAAGTCAAACACCTTCCCTTTCATACTAATTAGTTTCTTTTCTTAGTTTAAATAGTTTGGTGTTTTTTCGTTTTGTGGTTGTGTGTTTTTATTCTGTTCTCGCCTTCATCCTTAATTATTTATGTTATATCTCACTTTGTTACACTATTTATTGCTCAACTTCAGTTTATTTCTCATTGTACTGACGATGGATGATGTTTCATCCGAAACATGTCTTGATTAAAGATGAATTTCAAAAACATCGTATGGATCATCAAAGCGATATCTTACTTCGTGCTGCTACAAAGTCTTAATAATGGTAATAATAATAATAATAATAATAATTTTTTAATAATGGAAAACCTTTATTAACAAATTATTCAAACAATCTTAAAATTTACAATTTACAACGTATGATCTACTACTACTTAATAACAATAATAACAATGATAATAACAATAATAAAAATAATAATTACTATTATTATTATTATTATTATTATTATTACATTTTTGGTATTTACCAATACTCGCACCTTTTGTGCTATATTGGTCATTGGCTAATCGCTTACACTCGATTGATTTAAATGGGTCACGTGACTTAATATTCCTCAGCCAAAATTGCTCGAGTTAGGAAAAATATTTAGCTACGCTCCAGGAAAACAGTTCGCTTCTCGTAACAGATAATGTACGCGGACAAAAATCAAAACATATTTTCGCGCCAACTGGAGGCTCCTTTTTATTTTTTAAGAAGCGGAAAGACAGATGAATATATAATTTGTAACTTTTGCCTTTTTATTGTTGTGAAAATTAAATTGACGTTGACTAGTTTTTCTCCGCCTGTGCTGTTATTGACAGTGAATTTCGTTATAACATTGTCAAAGTAGTATACGGATTCACAGCTACGTTGATAATGTTATGACGAATTTCATGTTTTATCACAGGATAGACGCATGAAAAACAGACTGACATGAATTTGTTAATTAAACGCGCAAAATACTTACAGGTAACATTCACTCTAAATACTTGGCTAACTGGATTTCCAAATCCATTGTCAGCTGTACAGCGGTATGGCCCAGAGGCAGTTCTACTGATGTTCAGAATAACCCAAGATGAACCCTGGTGCAGAATTTTACTGTCGAGATAATCCTCGGACACTCTGGTCCAGGTGATGTTTGGTGTTGGTCTGCCAGTTGCTTCGCAGAATAAAGTCATGTTTGATCCTTCAAGCACAGTCTGGTCACAGCTGACATTAGTTAGCCTTATAGGAACTGAAAATAATAATACATTTACATTAACGCATCCCTAACACATAAGCGGATGGTGTTGTTTTGCCAGTTGTTTCACAGAACAGCTCTTGTTTGAGTTTTCATGTAGAATCTGATAACAAGGTGGAATGCAAGGCGGTGAAACGATCGGTCTGAGCGAAAAGATGTGATGCATTAGACTGGGATCTAATAAAACCAGGAGATTCTGTTCACTATATTCCAGAGCTTAGATTTATAAGGAAATTCCAAGAAACTCCTCTCTATATGAATTAGCAACCTTTTTGGTGCACTTTATCTTCTTAGCCAATAGGAAAAGCTGAGATTTTCAGGGTTCAGAACAGGACTTCAAATTTCGCGCTGTGAGTAAATAAGATCGGCTCGCTCTAGCTGTACGCCAAGCTTTCGTTCTGGGAATAAAGTTTATGGAGGAAAACTCCGTACTCTGTTATCGAGTTAATTTGTGAGTTTCTCAGAACATTGCTTAATCATAACCAACACCTGTACGGTGTTAATGATAGTCCGGTTCTGCTTGTTTAGTGAGTTGGCAGAAGTTTTTGAAAGGAAATATAACACTTGCAAGTAGCTGCGTTTGTATAGTGCAGCGCGTGCGCTTCCACCGAGTCCGAGTCGGTGTTTTTAGATTGTCAAAAAATATTGACTAAGATTTCTTTCACTATCTTTTGTGCTGAGATGCTGCAAAAATTTCGCCAACGCTAAAAGTCTACTAACATCATGTGTACCTCTGCTATCTTAACGTATTTCGAGGTAACGTTTTAATATCTTTAACACTTATTTGCTTTGACGATATTTAAAACCTAGAGTTATTGTTTGAGTTCGATGCACGTTTATACACGAAAGCGCGGAAGTGCGAATCGTTATGCCGTTTAGCTACAAAAAGCGCATAGGCGGGGTCTGTTTTTCGTTGCTAACCAACGAAACATCAAGTGTTGCTTGCAACTGATTTAGGCGAAACTCGAACTCATAAAATTTTATTACTTTTCGTTCGCGATAGATCCTATGGCGAAATCGAACTCGCAAGCGTGTGGCAAGAGGAAGCAAACATTGAACTTTGAACATTGCGTAACCGAGCTTGGTCATGATAAGCGGGACAAACCTACTTTGGACACTGCCTCTCTTCACGTACACTTAAATCAATGTGCCGCCATGATCATATTCTCTATACCCACTTTTTCACATTTTTGTACGCGAGAGGTCCTTCCTAGATATCTTGACAAATTTCAATATATTACGAACATTAGCCGGAAGTCATGTTTTAGGGACCTTTATTTCCGACAATTTACGGCCACGATAAATTTTCCTAGTTCCAAGTCTTGGTGAGAATTGGAGAAAATAGCGCCATTTTCTAAAAAAAATACCTTATGGGTTAAACTTATAACAACAGTAAGTAAATCAAATCGCACAAAGAATAACAAAACCTCATATTATTCCTGCAACTTTCTACATAAACTGTTAGTATAATTGCAATCCGTGCGGTTTTTTTTCTTTTTGAGAAAATGGCACCCTTTTCTCAAATTCTCAACCAAGTCTTGGGACAAGGAAAATAAATGGCGGCCGTAAATTCTTGGAAATAGAAGTCCAAAACACACGAGATATAATGTTTGTAATAAATTGAAATTTGGTTAGATATCTAGGAAAGACCTATCGCGTACAAAAATGTAAAAGGGTGAATATCGAGAATTTCATGATAGTGACACTTTAAGGTGGTACCTTACAAAAAAATGTAACGATGTTCATGAAAAGTTCCGGTTTTTGAAAATTCAAGATTTAAGACCCTTGAACACTTGTTAAAAACATTTTGAAACAACCTTGCCCAATTTATCTCTTGGTGAGTGTGGAATTTAAGGAAAGTACACAGTGGTATAAGTTTTTAAGTAGCAACGGCCATAGCAACGGCTGTTTACAGTAAGAATATGACCAAAAATATAGATTACTTTCAACATATATTAACGCCGTAAATAGATGTACAAGTTGATAGGTATAATTACTTGGAAAACCTTTGCCTAATTTACCATCAAAGGCTCATTTCTTCCCCTTCTAAAAGGGAAGATGTCCTACAATTGCCAATACGTTTTACAAAATAAAACAACCATTGCATCCCTTCCCCGGAGATCCAATTTGCACTCCCTCCCCCCAATGTTGCCTTGTTAAATGCTTAATCCATCATGTAAGAAACTTAAAGCGCGTTTTCCCAAAGGTCTACTTTTGAACCAGCTGACTTCACGCATACATTTCTACTTTGGAGAATATTTAAAGAGAAACTTCCGACATCTGGGGTAATCAAAGACAATTAGTGTCGTTATTCAATAAACTGAAAAAAATCTTAACATTTTAACGTCTGACACGTGACAATAGATAATTTGTTCACTGGGTTTGGTGCAAAATAAGGTTATTTCCCAAAATAAAGCCCTTCCTGCTGCCCTTCCAAAGTATAAAAATAGAAGATAAGTCTAAGGTCAAAGCAAGTGCCGGCTAAGCAGGAAAGGATCCAGAAGTGCTCAAAATGGGGTCGGTAAGGGGAAATTTCTCAAGGGGATGAAGGGCGGGATGAAAGGCTTTTCCCTTAGATTCATCACTCACTACTAGGCGTATATGAATAAGGTCTCTTAGAGCATGTAGAGAAATCATGATAGGAATTTATTTTTCGAACAGTCATTTTGTTGTGGTGATCACTATTAACCACAATTAACCAATAAGAGAATAAATGACATTAGCCCACATCAATACAGAAACATTCACCTTGCTTTCATGCTGGGATTTAAATGAGATGCATCCCTCCAATTTTAAAGACAAAGATCATATTCTCTAAAAATCCTCGTGTTACAAATTTGGTCGGGTGCTGAGTGACCAGCACACTTGCGAAGAACCAACTCCTTAGAGTGCCTGATAAGTTTCTCCGGCATTCTTGCCGTGAAGTTTTGGTCTAAACGAACCTCCATCTCCTCTAATCTCACCTTCTTGCGATGAGATACCATCAGTTAACGAGTTGTTGGGAAAATAGAGATCTCTCTCCACTTCCAAAAATGCTTGTGTAAATAAAGAATCGAGCTCTTTGTCGTGCTCTATCGTCAAATTGAGCTGACATACTTGGAAATAAAAAATGCTGAAGTATTTATACCCTTCAAAGGTTAGCCCATAATCAAATTGCCGTGTGCTTTCATGTTTCTCTGCTTATTCAGAATACCGCGCGCTTTGAAAGCTTCAATAAATAGGCTAGGTGTACCCTCCTATCCCCTGATGTGTTTCAGTGAGACTAAAAAATTCCTTTGGTTTTTATTCTCCTTTATTGGCAAAATTTTAAAAGGCAGGGAATCGAGTGTTTGCTTATCGTTTTACGCCAGTCAATGTTATCTGAACATTTTTACGCAACTCTTAATCAAAATGCTGTGCGCTTTAATGTTCCTATTCAAAATGACGCACATTTTGTTACATGAATGAATAGGTGTACACTCCTAACCCTCGATGTATGTCGGTGAGACTGAGAAAGATTTCTGTGATTTTCATTCTTTTCGGGTTTGTTGATTCTTAGGAGTTTAAAAGGAAAGAAATCGATTGTTTTACACCTGTAAACGTGATCGGAACACATGATTTTAAGCAGCGTTTAATCAAATTGCCCTATGCTTTGATGTCCCTAACGTTATTTCAAAATGCCATGGGGCTTTGTGACTGGCGTGTAGTTCTTAGTTATGTCAGTAGTTTGTTTGCACACTTAAACATATAAAGACTCATTAAGCATGAGTACACATAGAAATTATCAAATGATTGTTCAAATGGTTTCTGTATTTAACTTAATGGACACAACGGAAGGTATTAATTATCAGCACAGTCAATCAATCTGAAAAACAAATGTTTAAAAGTCAAGTAGAATCCATAGTTACTATGTTGAAGCTAAATTCAATAATCCCAACCTTTCCCTTGAGAAACGCATCAAGACATTAATCAAAGGGATTTTAAACAACACGGGAACAGAGAGTATCTCGAACGCCCGTTAAGAATTTAAATTTGTCGAAGAGACGAAAGACTGAATAAATCAAAACCGAAAAACACATGTCAAAGTCAAGATAAAATCATTTTAGACTCTATCTTACCTTTTCTCCTCTACAAAAACATCAATCAAAGGAATTTCAAACAACACATGAACAAAGAGCATTTCGAGCGACTTAGACGAGCTGGTCAACAAGGGGTTATATAAAGAGAGTGTTTCAAGAATTTTAAATCATTGCTACATCTATATCATTACCACCTAACACCACTACCCCAACATCTACCATAACGACCTACCACGACCACCTCCATCCCTCCACCTCTACCAACTCCACATTCAACACCACAATTACCACCATCACCTTCACCACCATTAGCCAAGTACTACTCACCTCCGAGCAGCCGAAGAAAAACAAAATGGCTTTCGGTATATTGTCACAAATAAAATTACTCTTTGGTCCGCTAGTTATACAGCTTGTGTGGTATAAACTGAATTATTCACCTCAGTGTCGGTGAAATTGGTGGATATTTACCTCAACTCCGGTTAATAATTGTTAAAAGTTTTACTGTTTGGCATATAGTGCTCGCGCTAAGAGCCCCGCAGTGTCTAAAAATAAAACAATATGCACAGAGTTTCTCTCACAGGGTTTGTATAGGAGATGGAGGCTTTTTTTTCTGTCCCAAAAACATCAACATAATCGCGTTACTTCTTTGTCTAACCCCCAATGGATAAATTATAGCAATTAGTCTTTGACTGCTCATAAACCGCTCACCTTGAGTTTATTTCCAGTCAAAATTCAGTTGATTGAATTCCAAACGACGTTTTGAAGCACGGATTAACCCTTTAATGCGCACTGTTGACTTGAAGATTTTACTCTGTCTAACGCCAGACGATTTTAGTCGTCAAAGGGAGACCCCTTGCGCACTAAAGGGTTAAAAAACTATCTCCTTTAACCCTTTAATGCGCACTGTTGACTGGAAGATTTTACTCTGTCTAACGCCAGACGATTTTACTCGTCAAAGGGAGACCCCTTGCGCACTAAAGGGTTAATCGTTAGAAAGAGGTGTCAAAATGCGGCTCCTTTTTTGTTTAGTGAGAAATTGAAAACAAGCTGTTTATCTAAAAAACAGATTCCATTTTGCCGTGCATCTGTGCAGTAATAGATTATAGATGACGTCAAAATGTGGTAAGAATAAAGAAGTGGCACTGATGTTTTTCCTACATTTTCACGTCTTTTGTCATCTATTATTACACAGACGCACGGCAATATGGATTCAATCTGTTGTTTTATATAATAACCCAAGTTATTCTCGCATTTTGATTGGTTTTTACCTATGATCTATTAGAGGACAGACGCACGATTGACGTCATTATTACAGATTTTTTGCGTCTGCGTTTTAAAATGGTGGAAAGTTTTCGAGAATTTTGATAATATTTTACGGGGCTGGGCAAAGATAAGGTACAAAAAGTCTTGCCGAGGCATTGAACAGGTTCGCGAAGCAGGATGTGACAAACTCGTCTATCGCCTCGTGTGCCACTTCTTTGTTCTTACCACATTTTTCCTGGTAACATGGAATCTATTTGTTAAATATAATAAAGATTCAAACAACTACAGGTAAAGCTTTTTTTATTTCAGAATCTTTAACCATAACTAGACAACCGGCATTTGTCCTGACCACTTTGGTGAACGTGAAAAAGAGACATCTGATGTAATTTATTGTCTATATAAAATGAAGCAATCTGCATAGAATTGTGATTGGTCCAGGAAAATCACGCCACTCTCAAATTTGACTCGAAAATCGCTTCTCGTGGAATGAAAACTTACAGCGAAAGCAAAATTGAACTGGGAAATCTACAAATCTTAAATTTAATACTAGAAAAGTCAAGTCAGTTTTCGTCACTACAGCAGCTTTGCGGACCGGAAACCATGGATGTTGCCTTGAATATCGCAGCAGTTGAAAATTACGCCAGGAATACTTATATTTGCGGTGAACGCTGGAGGCCATTCGATTTGAGTTTGAAATGAAAGGACCTTAGTGACGGTGGAAATTTGTGTCCTATGTGGTTGGTGACTCTCAAATCAGTTTGATATGGTGCCGGAGACACCCCATAACTTCGATACCGTTGGCCGTGAGCTGTGAGTTAGCTAGGCCTTGCTCGCTGCTGTGCCCTGAATCAGACTGAAACATTCGCATCGGAAAGCAAGGTTATGCGATTATTTTTAGCTGATTTTAAAGTGGCACTACGGCCAAAAAAAAATCCTTTTATGTTCTGATTTTTTTTTAAAAAAAGCTGTAACTGGAATTTTCTTATATATTGGTCTGCCATTACAAACTTTAAAATCTTGAGAGAGCTGGGTCGAAGAAAAAAATGACGTCAAAGACTCATTAGTTTAAGAATGCAATGCGTGTGTACGCGACTGAATTAGCACGGGAGTTTCGGGCTTTCAGACTTTTAAACCCGTGTTTTGCATGTATAATTGCGTTTACACGATGAAATCTAAACTAGTGAGTAAAAAATGTTATGTTCTCTAGATCCAACCCTCTAAGGTCCAATCGGTCGGTTTTGAACGGGAATAATGGCGGAGCGTGAAATCCAAGCAATTGTTTCTCAGCTTAAAGTAATTTGAAGACTAATTTTGTATTTGGTTAGTAGTCTTGAATGACTGCCGACTGAGACTGCTCGAGTACTTTTCTGCGTCAGTTTCTAAAAAAAGAAACGGCCTTTTTTTTTCTCGGGTGACGTGGGAGCTCGCCCAACCTCTCAGCTTTTTCTAGTCGACCGGACTGCGTGTTGTCCAGTAGCCCAATTCCGATATATTTTAAAAGTTCATCGTAAAACGATAGACCTCAGCAAAAGGCTCTGTAGAATCAATACACAGTTTGTGGGTTTTTTCCCCAGAGCTTCGTGCTGATGTCGTCTGTTTCAGGCTAAATTTCAATATATCGAAATTGATCTGTTCTGTCAGAAATCGATCATGCTTATAGTTATAATAACACAAATAAGCCTCCTCCCTCCCGATACTGTTGGTCAGTCGCATGCATATTTGCATCATACTTTTATCTAAGATTTGAAAGCAAAGTAATTCTTCACTTCTTAAACAATTGACCAGGAATAACACGTAACTCTGAAATGACAGCGTAAAATTATGGTCTTGAAAGACGAGAATATTTCGCAGGAAGAGAATCAAGAACTCAAGGAACTAATGCAGAACAAATATTTGGGCAGCTTCAAAGGTACAGAGCATTGTGACAATTCATAAATTAAAACATAAAGTTCATATACCCAGGGAAAGGGTTGCTAACGCCCTTCAGTAAAAAAATCCAAAGATTTCAAGAGAAAGACTGACAAGAAAGTTAGCGAGACTGAGAAGGAACCGTTACTGGTGCAATTTCTGCTTTTGTTATTGATGTTCTGCGTGGCAATGCCTATTCCATAAAAAACCTTCTTTCAGCAGTTTAGGACTGTCGGAATTCTTCTAGACTGTAAGCATAAATTCAGGGAATTCTTCATATGGTAGGTAGGTAGCTAGGGTAAAGTGGGCATACGGGCCAAGTGGTCCATTATGTTCCGGCCCACGGCTCGAACCCGGACCGCTCGATCTGGAGACGAGCGCACTAACCATGAGGCTACCACGCCTTCCAATTCCTCGTATGTGTTTCCCGTCTGGGATTTCAATTCATAATAGTTCTCACCTGTTACAATGACTCGTATTCTGTAACTCCATATGTTTGAATCCGTTGCAAGCTTGCATTGGTAATCTGCTTCTTCTGTTTCTGTGACTTTGTTCATTATCAGGGTAGCCACTTCACTTTTACTGATATCAAAGCGTGTTCTGTAATCATTTTTGTCAAATATTATAACAGTATTACCAGTACGCGTTCCAATATCGTCGAAGCTACCATCATTCAATCTTACAGAAAATGTGGTAGCTACCAGTGAACCAGATAGCAGAGTGTAACTCCACCGCAGAGGCACCTGAGTACTTCCATTCAACACTGGCTTATCAACTGTTCTAATTTCACTTGGGCTCATTGGAATCCACTGAGGAGGAGGTGCTGTCCATGTTACTGAAGTCGCTACAAGAAATTAAATAGTACTCAGAAATTTATTTCGTCCCCTCAATTTTCTAAACTAAATCTTAAAAGCTAGGCTTACAAATGACGTGCGCGGTTATTCTCCGGGAAAACATCAGTATGAGCTTCCTTTACGAATTCTGCGGCCAATTTTTATACGCTTACTTTTCTGAACTATCGAATAATTTTCAAAAGACATCAGCGTGACATTTTCTTTAGGGCGAGAGATCATTTCCAGTTGTTTAAGGCATGCTCAGGCGTTGTTGGACACGGTTCATATGACAGTATTTGACCAATCATATCTAAATGGCTCTAAACCGCCTCCTGGAACAGAGAGACATCAAGAAAGTAATGCAAACATAAGGCCAGCAACGTTTATTTAAACTATTTTCTACACGTAGCATTTAGAGCAATTTTAGAAGCATTTAGTAAATAAACCCCTTCAGGCGGCTGGTATGTTGGCTGATAATGTCCGCGGCTGAGAAATTGTCCGCAAAATGAACATTTGGCCGAGAAGCGAAGCTTCGAGGGAAAATGTGAAATTTTGAGGACGTCATCAGCCTACATGGGAGAGCATGCGCGTCACCGAAGAGGCCGGACGTGTCCTGTGAGCAGCAGTTTTTTTCCTGTCCTCAAACTCAACTCAGGATAAATTATGCGACTACTCTTCAAATAAAAAGTGACAGCTTTTATGGCAGGAAAGGAAAAGAAACTTGAGAGGTGAGAGGGGTACAAGTGAAGAAGGAAACAGCGCCGCCAAGAAGCAGAATATGGCGGCTTGCGAGGCAACCCCAGACAACAACGAAGTTGAAGATGTTTTTGAGCAGAGCGAAGAGGAAGAGACAAACCTTAATGAGCTAAAAGCTTTGCTGGAACTGAGGAGTTCAGCAAACGCTTCTGGAAATGCGCACCGAGAACCAAGGAATGGCGGCTGAAATCACGGAGCTGAAGTGTTCCTTCAAGAAGCGTTCAATGGAAATAAGCTCTTTGAAGACAGCCTTGGAAAAGGAACGCAACGAAAATGCGGAGCTAGAAAAGTCATTAAACAAGTTAAAAATAAAATTCGACACCCATGAGCGTGAAATCAACGAGCTGTACGGTCAACAAGACGATATTGAACAGTATACACGTAAACACTCGTTCGAAATACATGGCATCCCTGAAAATCTCTATACATCGACTGATGACGTGGTCATTAAGCTTGGCGAGCGACTAGACGTTCCTATTGCGAAGGAACAAATCGATATCTCACACATAGTACAACGGAAAAAACCATCCGAAGAGTATTATAGTTAAATTTATCAACTATAAAAAGAAGGCTCAGCTTTATAGAAAGCGAACCGAACTTAAGAACGTGAAGATCTCAGAACTGTTCTCCACCTCCTCTGTTGCTGATGTTGCACAATCCACGCGAATTTTCATCAATGAAAATTTAACTCAGTACAGGAGAAAGATCATGAAGAAAGCTAAACAGATGAAGAGAGAGGGGGAGATTCAAAGTGCCTGGTCTTTAGACGGTAAGCTTTACGTTAAAACATCTCCAAGTGGTACTCCCACAAGAATTTACTGTGAAGAAGACCTGAACAATCTATAATTCTATCAATAAGTCACCTATGTCGCTACGGTAATTTCACCAGTATCTCGACTCTAGTCAACCAGAAATCAGTGAGGATAGGAAATGCTAAATAACTCTTCTGGGCTGCATGCAAACAGTTTATATGTTCTGTGATTCTATTTTCTGTTTGTTGTGTTATGTTTTTGTTTCCCAAATTTTCTGCAAATTACATATATGACTCAGTTATGACTTCTTACTTTATAACTCCCTTTGCTATATCTTTTTTACAAGGTCAAATCATGATCGTACTGGGCAAATGTAACGTGATTTCTCTAAATGTTAGAGGTCTAAGTATTTTCTGTTTTTTTTTTAAAGATCAAAATTGTGACGTAATCTTTCTACAAGAGACGTTCTCTGAACCGAACGATGAAATTATTTGGAAAAGTAAATGGGGAGGTGACATGTTCTTTTCACATGGATCAATGCAGATTAAAGGTTTTTGCATCCTGTTGAATCCTTCACTGAATTGCATCGTTAAAAATTTTCACAAGGATCAAATCGGAAGAGTCATCTCAATTGATTTGAATTTCTCTTTGTGCAATGTGTACGCCCCAAATGACCTGCGACAACAGCAAGAATTTATACATAGTTTAAATACATATTTGATGTCTAACACAGATGTTGAAAATCTTGTAATAGGAGGTGATTGGAACATTTCACTGCATGCTATTGACAAAAAGGGTGGAAACCCTTGGAAACTAACTGTCTCTAGAGACCTGTTGATGACCATGATGAAGGAATTCGATTTAGTAGATGTTTACAGAGAGAAAAATCCAACAAATAAAAGCTTCACCTACGAATCAAAAGCGCTTAAACTTTGTTGACGCATTGACTTCTTTCTAATACCGCAACATCAAATCGGTTGGGTTGAAAAAATAGAAACTGTAGTTTCCAACGCCCCAGACCATAAGGCAGTAAAACTCAAATTAAATAGCCATAACAATAAAAGAGGCCCAGGATTGTGAAACACAGAATGTGTAAAATCTGGAGCACTTGAAGGTGGACTGATTTTTCGTCGCTCTCTCGCTTGAGATGAAGTACTTCAGCCGGCTTGTTGCTGTTTTGAGCTGAAGGTCACAAGATTTCATCTCGCGTTGGTTTTCACGGCCTCTCTTTCCGAAGTAGAGATGGTGTTAATGCCGAATTTGCACAACTTTCTGAAGCATTCAGACCAAGCTGATTTGCTGCATAGAGGACTTCAATACAAGGTCTTCCGCTGGAAATTGGACGCCTGTGCTTTTTGAAAGAAATTAATTCCTGTCGCGCAAGATCTTTTAGGTGGATGCAGAGCTTCATTTGCCGGCGTGAATACTTATCCCAGATAATGGAAAACGGCTTTCTTTGAAGGAAACCAGAACAAAACCTGTCCAGCCTAGAACGAATTGGCTTTCACAGTGTTGCGACTGTATGGTTTTCTTTCCCGCTGACTTTTCTGGCTTTTGCGTAAAAAAGGTTTCAACATGGTTGACAATTCTACCGGCTCCATGATTTCAAGTGCGACTAGAATTTTTTGCTCGTTCCTCCACGCTAAAGTTGGATGTGAACGGTTGGTTTATTTTATAGTTAGTTGGCACATTGTCTTAACGATCTCTATTTTATAAAGTGAGTCGGCTTAAATTTACGTGGGACTTTCTTCACCTCTAAAGACATTGACAGCGTATTTTGGTGACTTTTTTGTACTTTCCGGAACAGCACTTGTCATCAGCTTTTTAATGACACTATCGCTAGACTCAAGACACTAGTTTGGTTTCCTTCCATGTTAGATAAGAGAAAAGAAAAGTTGAAATTCTTGTGTTGACTATGGGCGTTTTCCATTTACCCAAAAAATCTTGAAATTCCGGTTGGGATGTAAATGGAACACGACTTTTTGGTTCGTTCCACTAGAAATTTTCCGGAATAAACGGAATTCCTGAAAAGGTAGTCCCGTTTTACCGGTGGAAACTTCCCAATGGAAAAGTTTAGTTCCAATTACAGATTTCTCCTCTTTATTACCAGTTCCATGCCTTTCGCGGTCTTTTAAGCGGCCAGGCCTCCCTCGGCTCCCTCGTCTTTCAACAAACATGGCGGCCTATCATCAGGGTCAGTTTTCTAGAACAAACTTTCAGGGATACTACGAGTGCTTTGCCTGCCACGTCGTAGCGCCAGATCTACAAAGTTAATTGCAGCACGAATGTGCTGCATATAAAAGTGGTAGGTGGAAATTCGTGCGTGTTCGAAGCTTTTTTGCCGGTGCATGTTTCCCGCGTAAAATGTTGCATGAACAACTCTGAATTATTCGTTCACAGGTGAAGTTTCTACCACTGTAAATCTAGAAAGATGGGAGGATACAGATGTCAGACTTCTCATAACCACATATGCATATTTGTTTGGCGGAAAAGCGACGAAGAAGGACGTGTTCGAGAAAATAGCCGAACAGTTTACTAAGGCATCTGGTCGTTTGGTGACTGGGGAGCAGTGTTTAAGGAAATGGGGGAAAATAACATCCAAACAGAAGGAAATTGAAGACCACAATAATAAGTCTGTGAATGACAAAAAGACCTGGGAATTTTACGAGGAACTTTCCGAGTGTCTGGCTAAGGATGCAACTATAAATCCCGTGTGTACTATGGAAAGCTCCATACATGTACAGTCAGCTCACAACCAAAGTGCAACGAGCAGTTGTAGCGCTACAGGCAGCAGTAAGCTTTCAGATGAATCATCTTCAGAGTCAACTTTGGATAAACTCTGCAATAAAAATAAAAGGAAAAGATGCCGCAAGCGGCCAAAGAGTAGATCCTCTGCCTCTGTAATGCTGGAGTTCTTGAACTCATATAGCCATTAAAGAGAGAAAATGGAGGAAGAAAAGCAAAAAGTATTGAAAGAGATGAAAGATGAGAAAAGTTCTTTCTTCAAACGTTTCTTTGATTATTTAGAAAAAAAAAACATAAACAAGATTTTTATAAGTCAGACTCTCAAATTTGTTTCATGCATGTTGCTGGTGTGGGAACGTCAGGTACATTATTTAAGACAAAATAATGTGTTGCCTTAAAAAGTTTGTTGATATTTCTACTGTCCCTGGTTCCTGTAATGAAAATAAATATGTTCCAGAAATACATCTTAGATTGGTTCAAGTTTGTTTTAGCATCCACTTAATTTTAAAAGTATACATGTTTGTTCCTCAGCATTAGTAATTCGAGATGATTTATTAAGGCTTTTCTTAAATCTCCATAACAAATTACAAGGGCGTGAAATCGTTTTACAGAATCGTCTGACCGCTAATGTTTTGTTTTCGCTAGACTGAGTTTAGAAAATTACATTAAGTGTCTGAAAATTCAAACCTGATATAAGAAAACACAGCAATGGCTTTTATATACAGCGACTTTACCTCGCTCTCTGCTCGTCGCAATATGGCTGCCGAACACAACATTCCCTGCTTGCACAGCGTTTGTTCACAGGGTGTTCGTCGTCAATACATGGCTTTACAATCACGACATTTGGAACAGCTTCTTTGTTTCTGTTTTTGGATTAAAATCCCTTCTTCTATCAATACTATCCTCGTTTTCACCAACGTGAGCTATTCCCTACAACATTTCTCACCTTCTAAAGGGAGTAACAAGGCTCATTCCATACATTTTGAATGAGTGCACCCATGTTTGCTGTGTTTGCTCTCTGTTCATGGAAGATAAATTCAGCTAATCATGCATCACAAAAATAGCCCTGAAAAGGGGTGGCCATAAGTGGCCCAGACGCTGAATACGAATAATACGTGACATTATGCTGTTAGCGATTGCGTTCGCCACTTATGAAACAATATATCACGTTTTAACCCACCCATTAATTTTCGCGTGATTTTATTGGCTACTTTACGTCACGTGATGTAAATCACCGGACAGTTATCACGCAATAACCCCCGCCCGAGTTGATATTTGTCCTCCTATTGTTTCCGTCGAAGAGAAACATAGGGCGTTTTCCATTTACAAAAAAATTCGGAAAATCTCCATCGGGAATTTCCGTTTGGGAAAAGCGCGTTCCATTTGTCACAAGTCCCATTCGTTCACAGACCCTCTCTGTCGCTTCTCTGAATCTCCCGCGAATATTCAAAAATGGAGGCCAATAAGGCCCATGTGATTTTTTTTTTTGTGCGAAATGCTAGAAGTCTCTATAACGGAAAAAAGTTTGAAAAATTCAGAAGATGATGCCGTAGATATCTTTTCAGCGGCCTCGACGTTCATGAGACGGAATTTGTAACGAACTGAAGGCTATTCTGAACACGCATTGCCAGGATATTCACTCCATGAGTTTAAAAGTCATTTTCGAATGACAAGAGGCACAGTGGAAAGCCTGTGTAGAGTCGTTCAAGCTATAGGAAGACTGCCACAACGGCATTCATTTGGAAGACCGCCAATTCCGCTCCAAAAGCAAGTGTTGGCGTTTGTGTGGTTTATTTCAAACTCGGAAGTTTTCCGTTCAGTTTCTGACAGGATCAACGTGACACTGAGCAGTCTGAACAGAACTATTGACCGCATATCTAGAGCCTGTGTGGATTTGCGCCAGGAGTACATCAAGTGGCCCAACAGTAAGTTGCTTCAAAGCTAAAAGTCAAAAGAACAAGTTTAGTTCGCAATATTTTGTGACATTTTGGTTTCCTTTTTATTCCTCAAGTTAAAAGTACATTTGTAAACAAAAGGTCTCATTTATTCAACAGGAGATGAAATGAATGCAATAATGGACAAGTTTGAAGCTCAAGGGCATCCTGGGCTCCCAAGAATCATTGGCGTAATTGATAGAACTCACATACGAATTAGACCTCCAAGTCAACAGCCAGATGCTTATTTAAACAGGAAAAAAATTCATTCCCTAGTTGCACAGGTAAATATAATCTGGATATAAATCATAAAAAAAAATATGTGCAACAAGTCAAGAATTTATTGTTCATGTGTCCTTGCTGTTAATTTAAAAAGTTTTTTTTTTATGTCTGATGACAGATTGTGTGCGATGCCAACATGGTATTTAGAGACATTTTCGTGGGTTGGCCAGGTTGTGTCCATAATTCAAGGGTCCTCAGAAACTCGTCTCTGTTTGCCACTGCTGCAGCCAAGTTCCCTAGGGACACCCACCTTCTTGGTGATGGTGGATACCCAATGAAAAGGTCGTCCCTGATAAAGTAAAACATTGTCAGTTTTGTACTTTTAACAAAGATGGCTAATTGCTGTCTGCCCATATTACATGGACATTTGTTAACTTGAAACATATTGGTCAAGTTGCAGAGTTAGACAAAATAGTATATTTTCCTACATTCATTGAACTGAACTGAGCAATGCAAGAAGATATACTGAGCATCAGAGTAAATGTACCTTTACACTTTGTAGCTGATAAGCTGAAATATTAGTTGCGTCACATGTGGTGCTATTTATTTCCAGCTGGCTGATAACACCATTCAGGAACAATGGGCACCTTAATGCCAGACAGAAAAGGTTTAACACCAGACTCTCTTCTCTAAGATCGATAGTGGAAAGATCAATCAGTCTATTAAAAGGGCGGTGGAGGAAGTTCCTGGCACTCGAGCACACATATATGAATTGCTGGTTCGCCTTATAATGTCTGCATGTGTTTTACACAACTTTTGGTGACTTCGATGACAGCTACTTCCTAGATCATCATGATGGTGATGATGGAGGTGTTGATGGTGGGCCGGCTCTAGGGCACCTGGATGGAGGGGCAATAGCAGCCCAGGCTAAACGTGATCAACTAATAAATATTCTCTGTTAAATTTGACATTACTTTTTGATTAACTGGACGTTGCTTTGTTCAACAATGTACTCAGCATTGTAACTGTTCACAACTATAAGGACGTAAACACTGTTCAAAGTAAAATCCAACAGATATATTTTATTCAGCTTGATTGCTTTATATAAATAAATGCTTTCGGGTGATGGCCAAGCATTCGTTGCAAGAACTTAGTCAAGTTTCCTTGTAAAGTGTAAATAATATTTCAGATGGTTGAATGTGAAATTCATGTAAGATCACCATGTAAGAGTTCAAAATTATAGAGCTTTAAATGAATGAATGAATCTCAATATTTCCCGAGACGAAGTCAAGGGAAACATTGTGATTCCAAGGAAACAAAATTCACTGTTCCCCAAGAGACTAGTCATTAAGCTATTTGTTCTATAGCAAAACAAAATAAAAGCAAATTTTAAAAAACGCGCTGAGATTCCAGCAACAGTGGTTAACATTTCGCGGGTAACAGTAAACTGTTTCCCGTTTGACGTCATAGTTTTCGCAATGTTGCCTGCTCATGGCATTTGGCGAGAAACAGTTTCATTGTTAGATGTCATGTGACCATGAACTAGCCAGTGAATGGGCACGCTGTAGTGGAAATAACGCCAGCTATATAACAACGGCAGTTATTATTCAGGCACTGATTAATCTAATCAAATTAAACGATGCCATTGGTCCACACGCAAAAAGTGCAAAATTTGAATTTAAAATTCACAAGTAATTTCAAAAGACAAACATATACTTTTTTAGGTTTTTAAACAGAGCTTACTGTGCTTGATAAATTGATTGCAAACTCCAAGCCAAGGAACTCTCATGTGAAAAGGTTATGGGTGCTTGTCTCTTAACGGTTGTGAAAAGAGGACTGTGGTATTATCATTTTTCTCATGATGATGGCACTAGAGATGTAAATTTGCCACGCATCAACTACTCAGCCTACTTTTCTTCAGCAGGCAATGAGCTCAACGAATGATTAGGCAGTACCATTTATATCACAAGGGGGCTTGTGATTAGTACTACTGAAGGAGGCCATATGAGCAGTAACTAATCAGGAGCCGAGAAAGACAATAGGCTATTGTTTCGAGAACAATAGAATCTATTGTTTTCCAAATCCAAGATAGCGTCTTGAAAAATCGGACCAATCAGGAGGTGAATTAAGAATTCAAGATGGCGCTATAGGCTCAGACACCCTGAGCAACAGTGAAGCCTGGAAACTAGGCCACGAGTTTCCATAGGAGTTTGTTTTGGGTTAAGAAAATTGCCCACTGTACTCGAAGGCCTGGGATTGGTCTTTCAGACTCGTCCGATATGTCAATTGAGAATCAATCTATACACATGTAAATCCAATGTGAAACATTTTGTATTTTCAAAAATCCTAATTCTTTAGAAGAAGGACCTGTGTCCAATTTGCAAACAAGGTGTGTGCACTAGTAATTGAAATACATCAAGTGGAAATGCTAATCTGAACTCATTGATCTCATCTGTTCCCTTAAGAAAAAGCATAATTTAAAAGAATCTTAAACAAACAAAAGACATTTTAAGCCGTCGTTGAAGAATTAACATATTAATTCAGAGATGAAAAGTGAAATGAATTAAAAACCGAGGGCACGCTTAGAAGCTAGACATATGATCCAAGGTATTTCAAAAAACGTTCGCGCTTGAAGTAAAGATCAAACAGACATTGCAAATCGCATCGCTCCTGATTCATCAGCCGTACAAATTATAGTTCGGTCCAAGCGGTTCTCTAATAGGGGCAAGAATAATTCACTTACATCAACCATAGTCCTTTCCAATTCCTCCAAAGCGATGCTCAGCTCTTGATCACTTAGTTCCATACTCGCCAAGACAAGAATGCGAAAAAGCTTCGTCATAAGTAAAATGATTTTGCCCAAGTCTGAAAGACTAGTATATAAAACGTGTATCCAATGAGAAGATGGGGGATAGGGGGTATGCGATATCACATGGTTAAGAACTATTGTAAAGACAGGGGATAGGGGGTATATCTATGTCATGAAATTGTTATAAA
This sequence comes from Catalaphyllia jardinei, assembly GCA_022496165.2. Taxonomy (NCBI): domain Eukaryota; kingdom Metazoa; phylum Cnidaria; class Anthozoa; order Scleractinia; family Caryophylliidae; genus Catalaphyllia; species Catalaphyllia jardinei. The sequence goes on from CM042755.1 coordinate 13,240,012, forward strand.
CAAAACAAAGAGTCTAATGCATAATTTATGACGTTTATTGAATAATAACAGCATGAAAACCAAAGAGAGAATTGATTACTGTCGTTACTACACAAAGTGTTGGGAGCTAGACTCGTTTCCAGTTTCTCGGAATCTTTGTCCCAGGCCCGAAAACGCACGATATTCTTGCCTAGTTTTATTTGCTTTTGGTCACGAAGTCATTGCCTGATCCGTTCCTTATTCTTGGCATAATAACTTCTCCAATATTCGTTGAGCCGTTTCCTGTTGTTTTTACAGTATATTGTGTGCGTAATTTGTGATGTGTTCCTTGTTTTGTTGACAATAGGCTCTGTGGCTGCTGGCGAGCCTTTCCCAGTTTGTTTTTATACCATCTTTTTCGACGGGTCTTGAGAATCTCGACGTTCTCTGCACGATATCTTTTTTGTCGGGCCACTATTCGCTCTCTGTTCTTTGCGTAATATTTTTTGTGGTAGGCCTTTTTACATACAACCTTCTGGTCATTTTCCGGCAGTTGATTGTAGCAACTCATCTTGTGTGGCGTCTTACGAATAATGACTAAAACTCTAGAAACTCTCCTAAGATTCACATGGCTAACTCAGGTTTCCACCTCCTCTTCTACTTCCTCTTCGTCATTACCCTCAGGGAGTAACTTCTTTTGCATTAGTCTGTTTAACAGGAATTTCCACATTGCCACTGCCGCCTCGGCCGCCTCGTCAAAATCCATGTCATCTTCGTCAATAAAACGTCGAAGAGTCTTCATGACTTTACGGTGTATTGCATTGTGTTTGATATGGTGAGTCCATTTTAGACGCTCTAAATAAGCCCTTCGTAGCCTTCTTCTACTTACAGGTAATAGAATATTGAAAGCGGCATTTTCAGAATACTCTTGGGATTTTCCCCTATCCAGGAGCTGTTGGACTTCTTTCAGGTAGGTTTCTTTGATATCTTCCCCGACTTTGTGACGTAACGGGCGCCATGGATCATGTTCATCGTCGCCGTCCTCTTCGGAGCTGCTAGTCTCTTCCTCTTTAGGCTCCTCTTCTTCCTGTTCCTCTTCTACCTCTTCTTCTTCTTCTTCTTATTCTTCTTTTTGTTCTTCGTGTTCTATGTTTTCATCATTATTTTCTTCCACCAGACAAAAAATATCTGTTCAAGGAGTACGCATGGTTCTCGTCGTCCTTCAGCCAAGACAACGTGCTTCAAATATGCCAAAACGATTGAAGTGGTATTAAATATATCATTTTTGCTCTTTCTTGATTCGTCGATGCCAGCGCGGATATCCATTGTGCGTTAGGAGGTCACTAAAAATGCGTTTCCTGTCGTCACCGGCAGGATGTAAGTCTAGGACCGTGTACCCAAACGGTCGTTCGGTCACTTTTTGATACACGTCCATCATGTCTTGCCAAATAAGTGGGAAAAGCTTGGAGCACTAAATTCTTCATCCCTATTGATCTCGTGCATTTTTAAAGGCTACGATGTAGTGGGTGTTCCTGGAAATACTCTTTGCGCATTTTCCTGGTGGAAACATGTCCCGACACAAGTACAACACCGTGATATTTTGGTGATGTGAATGTTTGGTGAATAAGTCCAGCAACTCTTTGTCTTCACCTCCCTCGACCATCAGATCATCAAACACAAGTACCACCTTTCGGAAACCATTTTTGCAAATGGAAGGTGGTAGGAACCCCTTCGTGAAATTGTACACCCGGGTCTATCATGTCTCGCAATCCATCTTGCTACGCCCTGTAATAGCAATAATGAATCGTTGAGGGA
>CM042755.1:13248207-13255707 GCA_022496165.2 Catalaphyllia jardinei
ATAAGCTGCAGTTTGGTCCAACACACCAACCAGCTATGGAGAAACGACTGTGCACAAGGCTCTTCCAAATCCTAAGAAGAGCACCGCAGCATGGTTGAAGAAACACGCCATGGATTGCGTGGTGTTGGCCACGGAAAAGGCAAAAGATTGTCAGGGCGACAGCGAGGCCGATGAAAATGATGAAGACGACACATGCAGTGAAGATGAAGAAGGAATCCTGCAGGGCAAGGAAAAAGAGGGACTCAGACGTCTTACGCTGGCCAGTTCCCTCCCCGAGGAGACCACTTCTACTTCCGTCACGAATGTTCCACAAGACAGTGAAAGTGTTTCCGTGTCCGAAGACGTCTTGGATGCACTGAGGGATTCCGTGCATCGATCATATCCGGGCAGTTTACAATACAGACGGCTTGAACATATACTCAAAGAAGGACAGAGAAAGCGAGCTATGCAAGAAGAAAGAAGGACAGAGAAAGCGAGCTATGCAAGAAGAAAGAAGACGAAAGCAGCACGAAATGCAAAAACAAGCCTTGCTAGACAAGAGAATAAGTGTAGAGAGCGTGGAAATGTTGCCACTTGATCCATATCAAGAGATGCTAAGCCCACCTCAAAGGGAAGTCGACAACTACTGCAGAGAAAAGAGAGCGACAGAGAATGAACAAGCCTCTACTTTAGCGCTAGCCAAAAGTAAAACTGACTCAAACTACCACTTCAGTTGTGCGTACTTAATATATTACACTAATTAAAGCCATGCTTTGTCAAAGCAAAATCATTATAGTTCTGTAGCAGTTGGTTAAATAAATGACAAGCATTTTGCTTCAATGACTGTTGTTAAGCTATACTTTAACGAGAAAGCACAATACGCTTTCAAGTAGCAGATGTGCCAAAAACAACTTATCTCGGCGTTTAGAAAACTGTTTAGTTCAGGTGCATGGCCGTCATGCAAATTTGAGTCCCGCCCTTTTCTTTAGAGAGTCCGCCGTTCTTCCGTCTTGAAAATCTAAATCATGGTCTCTTAAAATTGTAGTCCACTGTCCAAACCCGTTTTTAGTTATCCCTTTCTTTAAAAAAATTGTCCTCTTCTGTTGTGAATTTTAAAACATGACGAATGTTGCTCTCAGAGCGCAAGATTCTTTTAGGCAGTGCCTCCTTTTTGGGGGAGGAGCTGATATTTTGCACTCTTTCCACTGAAGGCCCGGCCTCGCACGTCGAATCTCCGAGTCTTGCGCTGGCATCTTCGTCCACTTCTGAACCCTTGGCACCTTGAAGTTTCTGTAGGCACTCGTAACCCTTCAAAGCAACTTCACCGGATCGTTGCTTTTGATAGTGAACTTTAGCAACGCCAAAGCTGTGTTTTTGGTCTTCTGACAAAACCCTTTGCTCCTCACTAGTGAGCTGATTGAGGCTTTGGGTTTCAACAATTTGGCGATAACGCGTGGGATGAATGTATTTTCCAATTGCATCAAACACCAGTTTGCTCATGATCTCGCTCAATTTACCATGCTGGTCGCCATTTCTGTTTACGAGAACGAAATCGCACTGGGGTTTAAGCAAAGGTCTAACGTACGAGATGTAGCCGTTGAGCAATTGCAAGTTTGCATCGGTCAGAATCAAAGAATCAAAGCCATACTTTCCGGCAGTCTTGAACCTTTTCTGATCAATGAATCCACCCTTTTCCTTACCTGTAACAATCATGTCCAGCGTAAAATATTGATAAGTCATGGGACGTGAACCCTTCACTTTGATGAACAAATACATGGCTACAAATTTCGTGGCAAATGTCAAGTCTGAGGGGTTAGCTTGAGCTGGACTCCATTTGCAAATCTTCACGGTATTTTCGTAGCGCGGCAGATGGAATTTTACGGCCCCCAACAACTCCTCTATTGTTGCCCAGTGGCCTCTTGCTTCCAGTGTCTCAATGTCCAAATCGTGTGTCCATTGCAATCTCATCATCTTTGCGACTGTCTTTCGTACTCTTTTGAGGTACAACTCTGTTGCAGAGAACTTTTGGAAGACTGCCTCTGATGCGCAATGAAGTTTTCTGAAGTCGATCATTTCAGAAATAGCATCTATGTAGCCCAAACGCCCACCATGTTCGAGCTTGCATTCGTCGTAAGTAGTCGATAAACTTGAACAACAAATTTGGAGAACACAAGCTAAAGTCCACTCTTCCTCGTCTTCACAACAAAATCGAAGAAACTTAAAGCATCTTGCAACTATTTGTTGGGCTGCACGACCTTTCTTCTAATCGCCACCACTTCCAGTCAGCCATTTCGTAAATACTTCGCCAATGTCGCACAATAATGAAAATGAGGGAAGTAACTTAACGGCATGCTTCGTGGTCTCACATGTTTGATCTTGAATTGTACTCTCTATTGAAAAACTGCTTGCTACCTTTAGCGAATCTGTGATTTCTGTCGAATTGGGTTTTTCGTCAAAGTAAAAGAACCAACTGTGCTTGGTGTTAACATGTTTTCTGCAGCCCCTCTGACTGTGAAACCCATCATGGTCACACTCTTGTACTGGGCAGTGATACAAACTGTCAGTTTCATCCTTTTCCTAGTGAAGGCGTTTCGGTTTCGGTGACGCTCCATCAATATCTGACCAATTAAGTTTGCATTTCTTGCTCATTTTGCGGTTTTAAGAACATTTCGCCAACAGGAACCGATGACGAATGGAACTGCATATATGTTTGTATTTGCCAAAGTATGCCCTAAGTTGCCCGCCCTCATTACTATTGGGCAAAATTCATGACATTTACATGCAATCAAACTTGCCCAAGCAGGACTGTGCGCGCCCTATTGTTTGCTTCAAATAGAAATGCGAAACAAAATAGTCCGATGTGTGTTCCCCAATCACTAATTTAGGAACCATACGTTCCATTCACAGATACGAACTCGGAACAGAACAGTCCTAAATGACCAATATGGGGACAATGTGTTTCATTTACGGATAGGAACTCGGAACGAAACAGTCCTAAATGACCAATTTGGGAACAATGTGTTTCATTTACAGATAGGAGCTCGGAGCAAAACAGTCCTTAATGACCAATTTGGGAATAATGGTTCATTTACAGGTAGGAACTCGGAACAAAACAGTCCTTAATGACCAATTTGGGACCAATGTGTTCCATTTACAGATAGGAACTCGGAACAAAACAGTCCTTAATGACCAATTTGGGAACAATGTGTTCCATTTACGGATAGGAACTCGGAACAAAACAGTCCTAAATAACCAATTTGGGAATAATGTGTTCCATTCACAGATAGGAACTCGGAACAAAACAGTCCTTAATGACCAATTTAGGACCAATGTGTTCCATTCACAGATAGGAACTCGGAACAAAACAGTCCTAAATGACCAATTTGGGAACAATGTGTTCCATTTACAGATAGGAACTCGGAACAAAACAGTCCTGAATGACCAATTTGGGAACAATGTGTTCCATTTACACATAGGAACTCGAAACTAAATGTTCCTCTTTTACACCAGAGTGAACGTTTTGTTCCTACCTTAAAAAAAATCTGGTCCTCTTATGGTCAATAGGAACACAAAAACGAGGAACAGTCGATACTAGAGGAACGTTCCTATCGGAATATAGGAACAGCCAACGAAACTTAAAATCAGTGAGAAAACGAGGAAAAGACTAAAGAAAAAGCTCCAAAAAGTAAAAGCTAAGCGCTTAGGTAAATTGAAAACAATCACTAAAATCTGGTGAAGTTTGTTCCGCTCAAATGCAGCAAAACGCGCAAAAATAATTTTTTGGGAAATATATAGGACGATGAACCAGATCTATGGCGCCCGTTACTTCACAAACTCGTGGAAGATATCAAAGAAACGTACCTGAAAGAAGTCCATCAGCTCCTGGATAGGGGAAAATCCCAAGAGTATGCTGAAAATGCTGCTTTCAATATTCTATTACCTGTAAGTAGAAGAAGGCTACGAAGGACTTATTTAGAGCGTCTAAAATAGACTCACCATATTAACACAATGCAATACACCATAAAGTCATGAAAACTCTTCGACGTTTTATTGAGGAAGATGACATGGATTTTGACGAAGCGGCCAAGCCGGCAGTAGCAAAGCGGAAATTCCTGTTAAACAGACTAATGCAAAAGAAGTTACTCCCTGAGGATAATGACGAAGAGGAAGTAGAAGAGGAGGTGGAAACCCGAGTTAGCAATGTGACTCTTATAGGAGTGTGTTTCTAGAGTGTTAGTCATATTCGTAAGACGCCACACAATATGAGTTGCTACAATCAACTGCCGGAAAATGACCAGAAGGTTGTATGTAAAAAGGCCTATCACAAAAAAAAAATATTACGCAAAGAACAGAGAGCAAATCCTGGCCCGACAAAAAAGATATAGTGCAGAGAACGTCGAGATTCTCAAGACCCGTCGAAAAAGATGGTATGAAAACAACAGGGAAAGGCTCGCCAGCAGCCACAGAGCCTATTGTCAGCAAAACAAGGAACACATCACAAATTACCGCAGACAATATACTGTAAAAACAGCAGGAAACTGCTCAACGAATATTAAAGAGAAGTTATTATGCCTGGAATAAGGAAGGGATCAGGCAAAGACTTCGTGACCAAAAGCAAATAAAACTAGGCAAGAATATCGTGCGTTTTCGGGCCTGGGACAAAGATTCCGAGAAACTGGAAACGAGTCTAGCTCCCAACACTTTGTGGAGTACCGATAGTTAAGACTTAAATTTGTAGTCAATTCTCTCTTTGGTTTTCATGCTGCTATTATTTAATAAACGTCATTACTTATGCATTAGACTCTTTGTTTTGTTTATAACAATTTCATGACATAGGTATACACCCTATCCCCCGTCTTCACAATAGTACTTAACCATGTGATATCGCATACCCCCTATCCCCATCTTCTCATTGGATACACGTTTTTATATACTTACTTGTGACGAAGCTAGACACACTTTTTCGCATTCTTGTCTTGGCGAATATGGAACTAAGTGATCAAGAGCTAAGCATCGCTTTGGAGGAATTTGAAAGGACTATGGTTGATGTAAGTAAATTATTCTTGCCATTATTAGAGAACCGATTAGACCGAACTATAATTTGTGCGGCTGATGAATCAGGAGCGATGCGATTTGCAATGTTTGTTTGATCCTTACTTCAAGCGCTAACGTTTGTTCAAAATACCTTAGATGATATGTTTAGCTTCCAAGCGTGCCTCTCGGTTTTTAATTCATTTCACGTTTCATCTCTGAATTAAAATAGTAATTCTTTAACGACGGCTTAAAATGTCTTTCGTTTGTTTAAGATTCTTTTGAATTATGCTATTCTCAAGGGAACAGTTGAGATCAATGAGTTTAGATTAACATTTCTACTTGATTTATTTCAATTAGCAGTGCACACACCTTGTTTGGAATTGAACACAGGTCCCTCTTCTAAAGAATTAGGATTTTTTAAAATACAAATTGTTTCAGATGGGATTTGAACCCACGACCCTCCGTGATCAAGTCGGATGCTCTAACCACTGAGCTACTGGAGACTCTATGGTGAGCAAGGGTCAATTTATGGGTCTCGACTGGAACCGCATCACGCGGCTACACAGCCAAGTAATGACTGGCACACATGAACTCACTAACAGCATCACGCTGTCACATTAAAGCATATCAAGATGCAGCCAACCAACCTCCAAAGTGAGTATATAAAGTAATTATCCAGATAAGAACTATAGCATTTTCTATTGTTCTGCGGCAATACGCTTTCCCCACATGGAAACGGTTGTTTTTTTAGACGAAGAATTTATCAATCGATGGAAAGCAGGTTTACAAAATAAAATGTATTTAAACTCCATTTTGAAAGTTAGTTTCTTTTGTGTGAAAACATTTCAACCAATCACAACAATAAAAGCCTCCAATTTTCCAATGTTCCCCACATAGGATTACTGTGGTATTTAGACTCGAAAGAGATTTTGTCGAAAGGAAAATAGTTGAAAATTAAAGATGAATAAAGATACAGCTACCTGAAGTTTTGGTAGATTTTGCTGATTGAGCCAATCAGAAGTATGATATAACAATAGCAATGTTGTGCAAAAGTTAGCACCTTTCTGCATTCCTTGCCGCGTGTGCTATCCTTCTTACATGGACCGTTACTTAAAGATGAAACAACAAACACATTATAAATTAAATGTTCGAAGAACTCGGAAAAAATCCGAGCCCCAGATGGGATTTGAACCCACGACCCTCCGTGATCTAGTCGGATGCTCTAACCACTGAGCTACTGGAGACTCTATGGTGAGCAAGGGTCAATTTATGGGTCTCGACTGGAACCGCATCACGCGGCTACCCAGCCAAGTAATGACTGGCACACATGAACTCACTAACAGCATCACGCTGTCACATTAAAGCATATCGAGATGCAGCCAACCAACCTCCAAAGTGAGTATATTAAAGACCAAACAACAAACACATGATAAATTTAATGTTCGGAGAACTCGGAAAAAATCCGAGCCCCAAATGGGATTTGAACCCGGAGGGTCGGAGGGTCATGCGTAGCTCAGTGGTTAGAGCATCCGACTAGATCACGGAGGGTCGTGGGTTTAAATCCCATCTGCGGCTCGGATTTTTTCCGAGTTCTCCGAACATTTAATTTATCATGTGTTTGTTGTTTCATCTTTAATATACAAATTGTTTCACATTTGATTTACATGTGTATAGATTGATTCTCAATTGACATATTGCACGAGTCTGAGAGACCGATCCCAGGCCTTCGAGTCCAGTGGGCAATTTTCTCACCTCAAAGCAAACTCCTATGGAAACTTGGGGCCTAGTTTCCAGGCTTCAATGCTGCTCAGGGTATCTAAGCGTATAACGCCATCTTGAATTCTTAATTCACCTCCTGATTGGCCCGATTTTTCAAGACGCCATCTTGGATTTGAAAAAACAATAGAGTCCATTGTTCTCGAAACAATAGCCTATTGTCTTTCTCGGCTCCTGATTGGTTACTGTTCATATGAGCCTCCTTTAGTAGTACTAATCACAAGCCCCCTTGTGATATAAATAGTACTGCCTAATCATTCGTTGACCTCATTGCCTGCAGAAGAAAAGCAGGCTGAGTACTTGATGCGTTGCAAATTTACATCTCTAGTGCCATCATCATGAGAAAAATGATAATACCACAGTCCTCTTTTTACAACTCTTAAGAGACAAGCACCCACAGCCTTTTCACATGAGAGTTCCTTGGCTTGGAGTTTGCAATCAATTTATCAAGGAGAGTAAGCTCTGATTGAAAAACCTAAAAAATGATATATTTGTCTTTTAGAAAAAAGTTAGCCTTTTGACACATCAAAAATTGGTAACTCTAAGATATTTTATATTCACAAATGCACCAAATTCAAAGCCAAAGTGAAAAGATGTTTGAACGGAACCCAATGTATCTACTTGTGAATTTGAAATTACTTGTGAATTTTAAATTCAAATTTTGCACATTTTGCGTGTGAACCAATAGCATTATCTAATTTGATTAGATTA
>CM042755.1:13260707-13280168 GCA_022496165.2 Catalaphyllia jardinei
AAATCATCTTGAATTACCGATTTTCAGCAACAACATTGTCATTTAAAGTACCACTATGATCAAATTTTCGATATCCATTTTTTCGCATTTTCGTACACAATATGTCTTTTCTAGTTATCCTGCCAAATATATTACTAACATTACAACGCACGTTTTTTGGACCTTTATTTCCGAGAATTTAGCGCAGTTATTAATCAAAAAAAGCGCACGGATTGAAATTATAATAAGAATAAGTGTGGAAGATTGCACGAATACAGGGGCCAAAGGTTTTGTCCATCTTTGTGCGATTTGCCTTAATAATTGTTATTATGATTTCAATCCGTAGGGCATTTCTGAGAAAATGACGTCATTTTCTCCAATATTCAACCAAGAATTGGAACAAGGAAAATTAATGGCAGCGCTAAATTCTCGGAAATAAAGGTCAACAAAAACACGCGTTGTAATGATAGTAATGGATTAAAATTTGGCAAGATAACTAGGAAAGACCTATTGTGTACGAAAATGTAAAAAAATGGGAATAGAGAATTTGATCGTAGTGGCACTTTGATAGTTGGACAAAATAAAAACATATTTAGACAAGAGTATTTTTGATTTTTTTCGCTCTTGGTCCAGTTTTTGGTCGTAATTTGCTGCGATGAAGTAATTTCTTACGGAGGAGACAGTCATGTTGAGGAAGAAGGGAGTGGTTACTAGCCTGCAGGGAGTTAGCCTTAACTGAAGCATTATTTTTTCTTGTTTAGAAATGTTTTTTACCTCTAGAGTTTGGTGTAGCTTGAGATTATTAAAGCTGAAAACTGAAAGGCAGACAAGATAAATGGATTATCTAGCCAAAAAGTTAGAAAACTGAAATTAATATTCTTGCTAACCCTTGGTTAGCTTAATTGGGGTTTGAACAACCCAGCCCTGAAGGAGACTAATCTAGATGTGGCTCAAGCTTTTATTGATCCCTGAGAGATGCAATCCTCCCTGGGCAATCCTAAAGCAGCCCTACAAATAAAAGCTAAAAATGGTACCCAGTGCTTTAATCTAGGATTTCACACGTGATATTGGTAGGCCTTTGTATGACTGTATTTTTTTAAACTCTCACTTGTAACTCTAAGTGATGCTTTGTTGAATACCTTAAGTCAGGGCCAGTATGAGGCAAATTCAGGCAATTGCCTCAACCATTTTTGTTTCCATTTCTGCTGTTTCTTTTTTTATAGTACAAAGTAAGTTGTTGTTAGGAAGAGAATTTAACTGTGGACATTGCCTCAGTCAATTTTTTTTCTCACTATGGTCCTGCTGTTAGAAATGCTATAACGCTATTGTAAATTTTGATTGGTCGTCAACTTTTGTTGGAACAAGGGATTGGATGTACCAATCACAAGCCCCCTTGTGATATAAATGGTACTGCCTGATCATCCGTTGACCTCATTGCCTGCTGAAGAACAGCAGGCTGAGTAGTTGATGCGTTACAAATTTACATCCCTAGTGCCATCATCATGAGAAAGATGATAATACCACAGTCCTCTTTTTACAACCCTTAAGAGACAAGCACCCACAGCCTTTTCACATGAAAGTTCCTTGGCTTGGAGTTTGCAATCAATTTATCAAGCACAGTAAGCTTTGTTTAAAAACGTAAAAGATTATATATTTGTTTTTTAGCTAAAGTTAGCCTTTTGACGCATCAAAAATTGCAAAGCCAAAATGAAAAGATGTTTGAACGGAATCCAATGTATCTAGTTGTGAATAGGCCACGTTCGGTTTCTCAATATTCGAACATGGCTGCGAGGCTTTCAGGACAGACTTCTATATTTGGTGTTGTTTCTTTGTATCGAAGTCTCTCTTGGGAATTGAGGGAGAAAAGGAACTTTACAATTTCGACCCGAAAGCCTCGTAGCCATGTTAGAATATTGATATATTGAACGTGGCATATTTGAAATTACTTGTGAATTTGAAATTCAAATTTTGCACTTTTGTGGACCAATGGCATCATTTAATTTGTTTAGATTGATCAGTGCCTGAATAATAGCTGCCGTTGTTATACAGCTGGCGTTTTTTCCACTACAGCGTGCCCCTTCATTGGCTAGTTCATGGTCACATGACATCTAACAATGAAACTGTTTCTCGCCAAATGCCATGAGCGGGCAACATTGCGAAAACTATGACGTCAAACGGGAAACAGTTCACTGTTACCCGCGAAATGTTAACCACTGTTGCTGGAATCTCAGCGCGTTTTTCAAAATTTGCTTTTGTTTTGTTTTGCTATATAACAAATCACTTAATGACTGGTCCCTTGGGGAACAGTGAATTTTGTTTCCTTAGAATCACAATGTTTCCCTTGACTTCATCTCGGGAAACATTGAGATTCTCGGGAAACAAAATTCACTGTTTCCCAAAGGACCAGTCATTAAGTGTTAATTATTTCCACTGCCGCTATTTCCACTACCTATTGTTCTTTTGCCTACTTGTTGCATGGAGCATTACGTCATATAAATGTCTGCACACACTAGGGAACTAGTTGCAGGGACCTGTCGCAGGGACTTGCTTCGAGGACCAGTCCCCTAGCGTGTACTCATATTTTGAATCGAAAACCACTTTTTGGTCCCTGCGACTAGTCCCACGAATTAATTCGGTTTAATTTCTGGGACTAGTCACAGGGACCAATAGTCTCACAAATCGGTCAATTTTCTAGTGTGTAAACACTAAGGGATAAGTCCCTGCGACTAGTCCCCTAGCGTGTGCCTAGCTTTTAGTTTATTTGAATGTAATAATCAAGACCAGGCTTTTAGTTTAGGAGAAAGTAATAATCAAGACCAGAACATTAGTCACAAAAGCAGAACCACCGACACATTTTAAATGGCAGGTAAGCGCTTTTACTACAGGGAATGCTATGACAAAGAAAGATTAAAGATTAATTCCATATAAAATTCTACAGTAGTGGTTGACTGTCAGTCATGTTTCACACAGTAATCAGGTTTCAAAAGTCTCTCACTTTTCTCTGACGAAACGATCGCAAATTAATATCTCAGATGTAGAAGTACCTTCCACAAGCAGCCATACTTTCCACCCATTTACGACTGATGCGAGAGATCAAAGGTTTCTTCCAGTGATGTTATATTTCAATTTTCCTCGACTCACGGCCGTATTTGGACATTTCCAGACCACAAATCAATGTCTCCATCTCTTTTACACATCGGCTAATCAATAAACTTCAAAAAACCTTGAAACAAACTTGATGACTTCTCGAAAGCCTCAGAATCTCTTACGGTTATGAAAACAAGCTCGCCAAATATGACGTCACAGATACTGTATGTTCGTTTCCAATCTCGGCGCGGCCATTTCTGGTTCGCTTTCGTAAAGCTCACGGAAACCGTCGGATTTTCTAATCTTGAGCACCAAGGTTGGGCAGAGAGTTGATTGTGCTTCCTGTTGGTATGACTGATTTTTTTAAAAAGGATTTTCAACAAAAAAAAATTGTCCAAATTTCGTTGCATTTGACCTTTAAACTTGGTGAATAAAATCTTTTACATAGTATTTTAACGTTTCCATTCACAAATTGTGCAAAATTCAATTTTGGAAAAAAAGGTCTTTGCCTTTGGATTCCCATACAAACACTGTAATATTTCCTGTCCGCTTTGTTTACTCGTCAAGATGGCGTCGAAAACCGTGAGTAGGTCTATTTGCGTATAATTAAGCTTAGCAGTGAATTGAAGGTCATTGTCACGATTAAACCGCATGCAATTTTTTTTAACCAACAGAAATTGCAGTACTATCACAGGCGTCATGAATTCGCCCGTGGTCAGCCTAAAGTCTCTAGTACCTTTAAAAAATCTCTTTACCCGCCAGCTTTTTAACTTTTGTTTATAAAGAATATTCATCATGTTTAATTTATGTTGTGCGGGGGCCGTTTCTGTACAATACAAGAGCACACTGCGGTTCTTCACATTTAGGAATTTCGGTCTCTTGCACTACCCTTGTATACGATAATGTTACAACACCTCATTATCCACCTTTCTCTCCATTATCTGTTAAGTAGTCGCTTACGGAAGGTTAAGAGCAAAGGAAAATGTAAAACTTTTACCTCTAAAAGTGGTTGCGATCGCTTACGAATGATCGCTACAAGAGATTCCAAATATAGTGATTTCACTATTTTGGAAAACTCGTCGCTGAGCATAGGTGGTCGAAACCGGAGGTTCCAAAGTGAACGTTTTACTATTTTCACACGCCTCACAAGGTCGATGGAGGAGGATTTTTCTCACACATATCAACTTTGAAAACTGTACCGTCGAACAAGAAATAAAATTGTCTCAGATGAGGAGAACGGTGACAAATAAAGTAAATAAAGCAGAGAACGCACAAATAATTACAAAACTAGCAGAACCAACAGCCATATTTTGTGTTCTGAGCAACTCGTAGAGTACTTGCCATGCCCTCCATCAGACTAATTACCTAATTACTCGCCACTCCTAGAAAGGGTTTCAGATGAAAACCTGCTCTGGAAGGAGCAAATACAGGTAATCTGGAGAAAAGTCGTTTCAGTATCGTTGCGCTTGAGCGAGCCTCAGATCTTTTATTTCCATGCACACTGCTACTAAAACTATGATATACAAAGGTCTTAACGAACCACATTTTGATTTCTGAAGTGTACGTTGTTTGGGATGGCTTGTCTTCACAGCTCAGTGAGAAACAAAAATCGTGCTGCCAGAATAATTACTCAATCAAGTTATGATACGAACTCTAGCTATCTTGTCGACTCAGTCGCTTACCTGGGATAACTCATCAGCTACAAGGGCGAGGCAAAAGCCAAATTTAATGTACAAATGAGTTAATAAGCTCGCTCCAGTTTATATCTGTAGCATGTTCGCTTCGAAAACTTTGTCCTTTGATCTTCACGACGCAACAGTAAAACCAAAAAGTTTATTTGTAGAAGTAGAAGAACAAATTTCCGCCGACAGGAATTACAGAGAAATAAAACGATAACATTATATATTTTATTTAGCATAGCGTGACATACATATATCGTGACAAGAAGTGTTACAGTGCTTATGCCTGGTTCAGATGCTGTACTTCACATGAGCCGAATCGTATGCTAATGAAGGAGAACAAAGGATTTTTCTCATTTGCATTCGATTCGGTTCATGTGAAGTAGGGCGTCTGAACTTTTAAATAGGAAACTGTTCATGCGTAATACTTCAGTACGAACGCCGGGTCGGTTACTGGGTTGAATTTTGTTGTATGTTCATAAGAAACACAGCCAAAATGGTGAAACGTAAACTTGAATTGTTCCCGGCTGTCCAAACTTTGTGGACTCTTGTAACTTCACTAATAAAGCTAATTCGCATACTCCTAAAATGGAAATACGTACAATACAAAAATGATGCCATTTCGACCGCTATGGTGCCAGAGCGAAGCTATTTCGTCTAAAAAGTTTCGTCTCGGTTTTTCGGGTTAGAGTTTTCATATGGGAACATTTTTATCCCAGTTAACAAGATCTCCGTCGCAAACACCGAAATGAACACATCGAATCTTTACGAAGGAAAGAATGGCGAGGCGAGATCTTGAAAACCGGTCAAACAAGAAACAAATTAACACAGGGTCTTTCTTATCAACACTCTATGGTGCTACTTGATCATGAATTGACTTACCGACTAAAATCGGGAAACGTCTGTAAAAGTATATGTATATGTACAACATGGACGAGTGGAGACTGTAAGACACATTTCTGCACTGATGCTTTAATGATGAATTTTAAAATAGCAGTGGTAGCGGCGTTAACGATAAAATTGTCACCGTCTTGATGGTAATTTAAATTCTAAATATTGTTGAATGCCGCCCGGAGCTGCGAAAATATGGTCTGGCAATTTGTACTTGATTGCGAGTTAATTAAGACAGGTTATATTTCAACTACCGCCAGCATATTTACTATTGCATATAAAGTTACCGTCGCTTTCAGTGTCACGTGCATAGGGGACATCTTCGTTTATCTTTCGACATGTTATGTAACTTGGCCCACATGAAAATGTTAACACAACGGACCCTTTTACGGTCGAACTCGACTTTTAGTCATAAAAGATGGATTTATTTGACATGAAACTAAGGTTCGGAGTATCAAGAAGTCATTCTGTGAAGGAATAAATTTACTATTCTGAATGTTCACACCTTTCGAATACTAACGTGTTAGCGGCCTAATTCTACCGGAAGTCACTATTGAGAGCTGATCGACTACACGCAAATCGTTTAATTATCTTGTAAATCTGGAAACATGCAATGTTCACAAACTTCTTCAGCCATTTCAGGGCAGTCATTATCACTTATTTGTCATTTCTTCCGCTAATAACATGATAAATTGCCTGTTTCGCAGTTGAACAGCCGTTTAAATAGCATGTCGAAAGTTGGCATGTCGAAATATGAACGAAAATGCCGCCTATGCACGTAACACTGAAAGCGGGTGTAAAAGGAAACCCATAGACTGGTCGAATCCCTTTAAGATTACATTCCAAACTCAATAAATGTACTAACACCATTCTCACCTGTAAGAGGAAGAAAAATAACTGCCACGAACCAGACATTGTTTGCAGTAACTTCCGCCATGATTCATTCGTCCGACGATATATTTATTCTTGTTGTAACAATTTATAACCCAGCCATTAATTTTCGCGTGATTTTATTGGCTACTTTACGTCACGTGATGTAAATCACACGACATTTATCACGCAATAACCCCCGCCAGCGTTGATATTTGTCCTCCGATTATTTCCGTCGAGGAGAAACATAGCGCAAGAATTTCAACTTTTCTTTTTTCTTCTTTAACATGGAAGTAAACCAAACTAATGTCTAGAGTCTAGCGATAGTGACATTAAAAAGCTGATGGCAAGTGCTGTTCTGGAAAGTACAAGGAAGTCACCAAAATACGCTGTCAATGTCTTTGAAGGTGAAGAAAGTCACAAATAGACTTTTAATATTTAGTCCCACGCAAATTTAAACCGATTCACTTTATAAAATAGAGATTTAATACAATGTGATAACTAACTATGAAATAAACCAACCGTTCACGCCCAACTTTAGCGTGGAGGAAGGAGAGAAAAATTCCAGTCACACTTAAAATCATGGAGCCGGCAGAATTGTCAACCACGTTGAAACTTTTTTTACGCAGAAGCCAGAAAAGTCAGTGGAAGGAAAACCATACAGTCGCAACACTGTGAAAGCTCCAGGCTGGACAGATTTTTTTCTTGTTTCCTTCAAAAAAACCGTTTGCCATTATTCGGGATAAGTATTTAAGCCGGCAAACGAAGTTCTAGATCCATCTAAAAGATCGCGCGCGACAGGGATTGATTTCTTTCACAAAGCACAAGCGTCCAATTTCCAGCAAAGACCTTGAAGTCCTCTATGCAGCAAATCAACTTGGTCTGAATGCTCCAGAAAGTTTTGCAAATTCGGCACTGTTTCACACCATTCTCTACTTCAGAAAGAGAGGCCATGGTAACCAACGCGAGATGAAACCTGGTGACCTTCCGTTCAAAACAACAACAAGCTGGCTGAAGTACTTCATCTCAAGCGAGAGAGCGACGAAAAATTAGTCCACCTTCAAGTGTTCCAGATTTTGCACATTCTGTGTTTCGCGGATGTAAATTCTGAGACTGAAACACATTTCTTTCTAGTCAAGTTTTTGAACAGTGAACCCCTTTCTGGCTTGCTGGTATGTCGGCTGATAATGTCCTTGGCTGAGAGATTGTCCTCAAAATTTCACATTTGCCCTCAAAGCTTCGCTTCTCGGCCAAATGTTCATTTTTCGGACAATCTCTCAGCCGCAGACTTTATCACCTGAGATACCAGCAAGGCAGAAAGGGGTTTATTTTTTTTATAACCCTCCCATTAATTTTCATTTGGCGATCAAACGGCTCGTAAACATGGTAAAAAAACCATTGGTGAGCTGCCTGGTGGTGTTTCCAACCCATTTTAATCCTAACCATTCCCTTTAACTATTACTTTAAATTTCACTCCTATTCATGTTTCCGCCCGCCTTAACTATGAAACTGCCCTCAATGAATGATTTACTTTCGTATTAAAAAAGAAAAAAACAAACCTAAAGTCTTATTACCCTGGGTACCAGAGATTTTTCTTGCGCGGTCTGCGGTATCTATTTTGGTACCCCGTGCGATAAACCTCTGGTGCAGAGCCCAATTTCTTTGCTAGCGCTGAGCCAATGCCAAGCCATTGCAGTGGTACCGGCAGTATTCAGCCACCAAAGCGAAGCAAAGTGTTGCTGAATCGCAATTCACAGGGTATATCAGAGCGAAAATTTGAACGCCATTTAAACTAAGCTTGCTGCATTTTAGTAAATATGGCGGTGCTTTGAAACTGAAGAATTACACGAATGAAACATTAAACATTTGAAGAAACAAATCTTAGAAGCAATTTAATGTATTTTAGCTGAAATTTCCTGGTTAAGGTTTCTTTAATTGTAACAACCGAGGCTGTGATCTAAAAAACTTTACAAGAAGCCCAAAGGTTCCTAACCACGGAACTTCTGGGTGTCTCGGTAATTAAGCTTGTGTGGCAAAAGTACGTTTTCCCTGTCGCCCAAAGGCAAAGGTCTGTCGCCTGTGGCAACGTGGCGCCTCTACAGCACAGCCCTGGCAACTTATTTTAGTTTTAAACAACTTAAAATTGTCATTATTTAATTCCTCAAGTTGAATGCTACATCTAATTTTAAGCCGGCTTCTTGTTCTTAGTTTTTTTCAGTATTGTACCTTAAAACAGTCACCCATAAAAGAAATGTCAGCGTCGAATTAATGTGGTTCGATTAATTTTTTCAATAGTGACACCTTTCGACTTTTAAGCCCTGGACAAACGGAGTGGCAAGTAGACGCGAGTTGAAAACTTGGCTCTACTTGGGACTCCATTTGGCCAGGCCTTGCGTGCAATTGCAAGTTTTTCACCGTTTGGCCACCCAACCAAACAAAGTCAACGCAATGAAATGGAGGGCATGTACAGTCTGCCTTAAAAACGTAGATGTTTCCTTAATTCTTTCTTCTTTTTTTTTGGTTTTTCCTTGCGGCCTGCCAGTACTTGGGTAGGAAACTTGTGAGCCCGTTTGATCACCAAACGCAAGTCGCTGCGCAAGTTCAACTTGCGTTCACTTGCGACTACTTGCCGGTCCGTTTGGCCAGGGCTTAAAAAGTGGTACTATGATCAAATTTTTACCCTATGACATTTTAGCTGTATCATATGGAAATCCGTGGAAGAATAAAAACGCCGTTTACCGTTTGCAAATATCTCCATTAGTTCTGGAGATATTTAAGTTTGAAAAATGTATAAAATTTGCAAATGAGATGTATACAACGTCATCAGGCATCTCATTTGCAAATTTGATAGCGGAGCTCCGGTGGCCCGAAGGGCCGTCAAGCGGAGCCTCATACCCATCTCATATATGGAAAGTGAAGGAAACCCATGAACCTATTTTCTCATGGTTATCATGGCTAGAGGTATTGTTCGTGGGCGTGTACGCACGACGACGGAGTCGCGCAACATGGTGGCCATGCTTTGACAAGAAATACAGCCTCGGTTTGCAGCGGAAGTATGCCATCTTTTCCTTGCGGGATTTTCATAGAAAAGAAGACAAACGATACCGGAGGTTGATCTAACAATTTGAATATAGAATTGCACTGAAACAGGGAAAAGAAAGGGAAAATTAAACAGAATGCAAGCATTACAGTAACGGGTAAAACAAGTAGCGAAAGACACTGGAAAGAGAGCCACGGGCCAGTGCTTAGGAAGGAGGCGAAATCGAAACAGTACATGCAGAACAATGACGTGATTATAGCGAGTCAGGGGCTAAAGAATGGAGATGAAATAAAACCGAACTATGCCGTGAAGCTGAAAACTAACGGGGGCTATAGAAAGGAGGCGAAATACCCGACAAATTGACTTACAAGACTACAGACTTTCCCAAGTTTGAAATTCGCACGTAGAGATGCTGTGCAGCCGTGCAAGAAAAGTCACATGATCAGGAGATCATGTCAAACGTGTCTGTGGTTAGAGAAATTACAACACAGTTAACACAGCGGGAAAGATGTGGTTGATTCCTTGATTTGTCGTAAAGATTATTTCAGTTCAGTCTTCACATGCACAACTTTTGCCACAGGGTTCAGAGGAGATGTGTTTGTAGTTAGAACATCAAAACCCATCGAAAACATCTGAAACAATGGGTTATTTTAATCGCGTTGACGATCGCGTTACAGTTTCGTTACACATTATGTATACCGCAAGCCAAGTGGCTGAGGGCTCGCAAGATCGGCTTACAGTATAAAATACGGAAAGGGAGGAAACAGATTTGGGGCCGATTTTCGAATCCCTGAAACTCAAATGGAATCGAGTGAAATCGCCTAATTTTTCTAACCTGATCTAGAATTGTTATGTATTTGCCAAATACTGTAGGTAAACGGCATAAGAAAGCGTTCAAACTCATTTTCGGCGACCGAAATTTATGGCTTCTAAAGAGCACTTTCGTTCGGTGTGCACCGCAACAGATGGTGACGGAAATTACGTAGAAAGTAAATGTGCGCAAGATCGGAAGTAATTTTAAGAGGATAGACATGCACAATCCCTTGAATTTGTCAGTCACATGGAAAGATTTTCCCGGAAACAAGTACGATTTGACAGAATTTTGGTCAAGATAGGAGAATTTACGAAAAGCAAGAGAGTTAAGCGGTTTTGTTTTTGTCCAGTTCTAGTTCAAGGTTAAAGGTTTTAGTTATTGTTGTGCAGCGGTGTCAATTGATGGCCTGTGAGGCTGTTTCAGATGGCTATTCAGCCGATCCTGGTGACTTCGATAAGAGGTGAGACTGATGTTTCAGCGTATTTTTTACTTGAGGATATTTTTTGGAAGATGCCTAGTAATACTTTAAGTGAGTGGCAGTGAAGGGAAGGTTGATGTTGTACACATCACGTTATAGAAAGTATTTGAAATGTTTTTGATGGAAAAAGATTGCCAAGCTAGAGTTGGCCCCAGATACAGCTGTAGTCAAAGAGCTATTGTTTGCGTTGATTCTATCGCTCGTTCGTCGTTCGTGCTTATTTCAGTGGTTCACGCTCTATTTCTTATTTAAAACCTGTGTTGGCTTGCACGTAATTTTTTTATCAATTGATAACTGTATTCCATTGGACAACAAAACGTATATGCGAATGTGTTTAATTGAAATTCGTCAACATTTTAGTTAATATGGAAATGTGCTCTCTTCTATCTTGCCATGTTCTTTTTATGAGGAGTCTTTTGATTGATAAAATTTTTGATGTAATTGTATACTTTATCATGTTTTTGTTTGAAAAAAAAACAAGGTGATGCAGTGAATTTTTAGTATCAGAAATAGGATGCTTTTTTTCTTTCTTATACAGTGATGCTTGCAACCTCAGTGAACAACAGCAAATAATTTTTGATCTAGTGAGCAAGGGACACAATGTATACTTTGGTGGGATAGTCGGCTGTGGAAAAACCTTGGTTGCTCACCAAATTTTGGAAGCCTTAACTAGGGAAAAAAATAGAGACTGTCTGTACTTGCACAACAGGAATTGCTTGTACTCTATATGAGAGGTGTTCAGCAAGGACAATTCATTCCTTTGCTGGGATAGGTCAATGCCGAGGGTCAAAGGAAATGTTGTTGAGAAATGTCCTGGCAAACAACGAATGTGTAAGGAGATGGAGAGAGACAGAGGTACTCTTTATAGATAAAAATTTCTATGTTGAGCTAAAGAATTCTCGAAATCATAAATTATGCGGCTCAAAATGTTCGTAACTCAGAGTATCTTTTTGGGGGGCTCCAGCTTGTGGCCTTTGGGGATTTTTTACAGCTCCCTCTTGTGCCAAATGCTGTAGACGATGGAAGATATGCCTTTGAGAGTGCTGTGTGGGATTTGACTTTCCCTCATCAAGTAATACTGGAACAAAGTTTCCGTGCTGAAAATGATGAGAAATTCGTAAACCTTTTGAGGGTAATTTCCAGGGGTCTGCAGTGAGCAGTCTGCAGAAATAATTCAGAGTCTGTCTAAGCCACTCAATCCAAGTGATTTTGGACTTTCATATATTCCAAAGGTGTACCCTCTGAATGAGGATGTAGATTTTGCAAATATGTGTGTGCTGGAAACGTTACCCGGTGAGCAGATTCTGTTTGAAGCAACTGATCCTGGAAACAAGAGGGTTTTAAACAAAGGACTAATTGCAAGTGAGAAGTTGGTGCTAAAGGTTGGGGCAAAAGTGATGTTTATTTATAATCTAAATGACCGGATTAAAAATGGTGTTCAAGGCACTGTGACATCATTTTTTAATGGCCTTCCAGTTGTAACTACTGAATCAGAAAGTCTCTTAGTGGACAGAGTCACATAGCCTGTTTACGACCTAAAAGATCCAACAAAAGTTATTGGAACTAGAACACAGCTTCCCCTGAGTGCTGTGGAAGTTTATTGTGGCAAGGAATTTTCCCCAGGTCACCTTTACGTTGCTTTTTCAAGGGTTGGTAGTAGAGACCAGCTACGTGTTGTTGGCTTTAATTCCAAACGATTGATTCCTGCTCCAAAGGTGGTGCTGGACTTCTTCAAAAATTTACGCAATGTTCCTGCAGAGGATGACTGTTCATGCTGACGCGCCAAGGCCCAAACACTGGAAGTCTGTTCATTAGGCACTGAAGACACTGACGAGGAATTCGTGGAGGGAGATCTTCAAGAAATTGATGAGGCTGTCTTCAATGGAGAACTGTCAAAGCATTCCTGAAGAATTCAATACTGCTGAATTTGTAACCTCGCTTACAAAGACGGAAGAGGTGACTGAACTGAGCAGAAGCCTCCAGAAAAGTGTGAATGACACTTCGAGTTACCTATCACAGCCTGAAACCGTTCCACAGACTAGATTGTTTTTAAGTGCACAGTGGAGTAGAATTTTCACATTTGTCAGAAAGCAGGTTTCAGCAGATGTAAACAAGAAGGTTCAAAGGAAAGAGTTTGCATGTCACTTTGCTGATCTGCATAGCCTTCTGGTATCACATGAGCTTGAAAAAGAATTTGCAGAGTTGGTAGGGATCTCTGTGCACCTTTTAGTTTAACAGCATTACCATGCTCTAACTGAAATTGTGATGGCGCTTAATTCCCATCTTTTGAAAGTAATTGTTGGAGAGCGATTCCCTTCTTCATCAGCAGATGATCATGGAAGGGATGTTTCACACATGATGGAGGAAAGCAAATGGAAGATTCGGTACTGTGGTGCTTGGGCAATTGTTAAAGTTAGAAATGCATGCAGAGAGTACTTCAAGGCAAACATTTGTTCAGCAAATGGTGATGTCTGGTTCAAAGCTAAAAAGGCATATGGCAAGAGTCAACTTCTAACACAGATAACCTGATCGAGCAGTAGTGCTCAACAGCTTCAAAGTTATCAAGATACTCTAAATGTGACATTGTCCAGAACATATGACAAAGGTACTCTTGTTCACATCACGGATGAAATGTTTGAGTGGTTCCTTAAATTAGAGCAGGAGAGAGTGGACCTTCTGAGTTGTGAAAGCTTGGCCTCTCACAAAGAAAATCTGGTACAAAAGACACTGTCAAGTATTTTAGGAAACAACCATCTTTTAGGACAGTGGAAAGTCCTTTTTACAGTAAATGAGTCCTTCATGCCTTCAACAAATGGTCCTGCTTTGGTGTTGCACTTATATGATGATGTTGTAACTCGGTTTGTCAAAATAGGGTTTGCTGAATTTTTAAGGGAATTTCGAGGAGACTTCAAGCTCCAAGAAAGTGGTGGAGAAGAAGAAGAAAAAGAGTTTGGTTTCTAGCAAAGTAACAGTTGAATCCATTTGTAAAGACACCATTGCTAACAAAGGGAATTCTCATCGCAGGCTAATGACAATGCTTGATCAGCAGGAATCTATCTTTCAAAGCAATGTATATTCTAAAAGTGAATTGCAGTTGCTATGCAAAGCTTATGGTCTAGTCTTTAGAAGAAGTGATTCCAAGGCATTGTTATCAGAAAAACTGGTTTCCAAGATCCGTGAATCGCAGTATGTGCTTCATCCACAGACCTTGGAGAATCCCCACCAGCAGCCTGGACCTTCCAGACAGACTGAAACCACAGTTTCTGAAAATATGGCAACCAATGAGACAGGACCGCAACCAGGTACAGTTATTTACACTGTTTATAGTAATGTATAATATTTTGGTCTATAATTTAATGACCAGGTTTATAGTTTTGCTGAAGGAGTTAAGTATGGCTAACTATTGTACTGGGAGACAAGAGGAACTTATACTCTTAAGAGGAATTTAACTCTTGTACTGTGTACTGTCACACAAGGAACCTCAAGTGTATACTCTTAAGAGGGAATTACGGAACTCGCGACATTCTAGACAAGTGGAACCTATACACTCTTAAAAAAATTGAAAACTACATAAACCAACTCTTGTGCTGGGAGACAAGAGGAACTTTTACTCTTAAGAGGAACAAACTACTTGTAAGAGGAACTCATAACTCTCCGTTTTTAAATATGCTATTCTGTTCTATTTCTGTGCTTTTTATACTATTTACAAGTTTAAAAATGGTAATAATTATTTTTATTATTCGATAATTGACGGGGTGTATGGAATAAGGCCTTCTGATGACTCCTGATCTTTTACCGAATTCTCTCTCTGATTCTGATCACAAGTAATTATGAAGGAAACTGGAGGAATAATTCTTGTACGTTTATTCAGAAGTTACTTGGAGCCTTATTCAACACGTCCCTTCTTTAATGATCTTTTTTTCTTTTGACAGTACTTTTATACACTATATACAGGAGGAAATACAAGCCTTGTGATTTTCTTTCTTTTTTTTAAACTACCTCTACAGAAAATGTGATCCCTCTCCAGGTTACTGGCGAGATATTAACCTCATCAGAAGGACATCAGAATACGACCATTTCTTTTCCCTTGCAAATTTAGTGATGTCCTTAGTTAAGATCAATGTGCTGTGAATATTTATCAGTTATTCCTTTCAACTTTATTTGATTTATTCACTGTGATTTAAAGTTCATATTGCCATCTTTAATGGGCAATTGCAAAACTTTGCCTTAAAATATTATTTGTTCTCTCCATAAAAAAGTCTTCATTTCATCTGATCAACTACTTTCTAAATATTTCTGTTTACTTGAAAGGTGCGACCAGTTTGAATCATAGTGGAAATGCCGCTCCTTTAGAAGCAGTGTATGCACCAACAAGAAAAAGGTTTAAAGCTTCCAGAGATAAAGAAGAAATACTACGCAGAGACCAACAGGCAAATGAAGCTATGGCTAGAGCATATGAAAGGGCAACTCAGTTCAATACTACTTTAAAGGCCATAATTAATTGGCATGAAAAACATCAATAGGTACTTAAAGACTTAAATATACTGCATATGCTTCTTTACAACTTGTTTGACTTGCCTCATTTATACTGCTTAGTTTCCATCAGATTTTGTTTCTTAAAGATCTTTTTGTGAGCATGCTTTAATTTGCTGTTTTATTCGACCTTAAGTTTCCACTTTTGAAGAATGTCAGATTTTCAACTGAACCAGTGGTACTGCAGCTTGTGGTGGTTGTTTGGTCAAGTAATATGCTGTTCATGGTTGCGCCATATTGTGCTTAAGTTCGATTAGAATTCTGTCCGTTGTTCCCCTTTCTTGACAGAATACATTCTCAAATAAGTCACTGTTTGTGCGAAATGGAGAGATGGTCGATCCAGGAAAGCGTATAAAAGCTATTTTGCAAACTTCTTGGAAACCAATTATCATGGATGCAATGTCAAATCTAAGTTTTTGTGATAAGAGGCGTCTAGCACGGTCTGCCTTGCTGAGTTCCTGGTGAGACTCTGCATCCATTTCCCACTTCTGAAAGTACTCCAGTATTTCATGATTCATAGCCAGGCGGTGGTCGCCCAGACTGCTGATTGGTCTTGTATCTACGAATGTGTCTATGAGTTTACTTGTGATATTTATGAACGCGATGGTCCCATCCAAGTGTCCAGGCTCACTTCCTTGCTTTGTGACATGTATCTTTTATATGCCTGTGTAAAACAAACCAAAACAAGGAGCAAGTTAATCAATGATCCAGGGCCCAAATAGAATAATAATTATTGATAAATTAACTTATTTTCTTCTATTTTACCCGCAATACGTACAGCATCTTCTTTGAAAGGACATCCTCAGCCAGATGGTTTCTCATACGGCTAGCAGAGGGGCATTCTGTCTGCGCATGCGCTAAATCTTTTGGAATGAAAGAACCATGGCACCATTTTGATCTCTCGAGCGTGCGATGTCGGGTTTATCTGGGTGATCTAGCACCCTTCTAGAAGATATCATGGAACGAGATGAAAGGAAGTTAAATGCCTACATACATTGCTAACGATCTGGATACTTCTGGGGCTACGTTCGACTTCCCGTGAAAAGATTTTTTGCGATTAAATTGCCTAAAAACAGCTAAGAAATGGGCAAATCAACGGGATTTAAAATTAACATCAGCTGATTTCCGGATCCTTCCACAAGTGGCAAAGCACTCATGGTGAGTCTGAAGACCTTAAAATTTGTGTTGTGTCAAACTTAATGTATGTTTTTTAAGTCGATCGTTAGGTGGAAGGCTCCTTATAACGGGAGAATTTTGATCTTTTTCTGCATTTGCATTAGCTTTGGGGTCAAATTTCTTTAAAACCCTACTGGTACCCCAACTTAAAAATATTGCTGTTAATAGTGTCTTTTCCTTTTCTTTACAGCCGCTAAGGATTGCAGTCTTAAAAAAATGTACAGCCATCAGGATTAAAAATATCTTGCGAGCACTTTTGGTGCATTTCAACCGAGCAAATTATGGTAGTTTTTCCAAGTCATGGATCGCAGTGATCGCCTATGGGATATGCCGTTGAAGTCTACTTTAGAGATACTCCTGGAGTCCGTTTCATTGCTATAATAGTCTCACCGAGTAGGTCTCTCTGCATGGTGTTGTATTTTATCATTTTTTATTATGTACGGCGTAAATGGTGTTTTTGCTCTTCGAACGAGTGTTCGGGCAGAAAATTGACAAAAAATTTGTTATGGTATGTTGCCCCAACTCAAAAATATGTTAGGCGAATAATTTATTCTTCCCTTTACCGAGCTATGCAAGCTCCTTGACCGGAAAAAATGCGTGCTTTTCGCCGCAAAGATTTATTTAACTGTATTTGCGGTCGAAAATGGCATGTCTCGATCTTGTACGTTTCGGTTTTTCAGTGGAGTTTTCGAACTCCCTACAGTGCTGTTTAGTACAATCGTAGTATTTAGGTCTATCGTGCAAAATAATAGTTGTTTGTATCGAAAATTTTAAGCCTTTAAGTTAGCAGCTAATCACAAGAGCTTTACAACCGCTTTATTTTGACTAAAATCTTTACATAGTTTTAGAACTTCGCTTACTTGCATAGAGAAGAAAACATTTATTTATATTGAGGCACTTGAAATAATTTAACCAGCATACATGTTCGCATGAAATGTGTTGTAAACCTTGCATTTTACTCATAATGTGTATGCCTTAAACCATGTTTTTTTTGCAAATTATTTCACCAAATAAATAAAACAACTGCTGGGCAACTTGGAAAATGTAGAACAATTATAATATTCAAGTTTAAGATTAACATAGCTGTGTTAGATCGAAAGTAAAGCTTTCAGAGTTTACTTCAGACCTACTACAGCTATGTTTGATCCCTGCAACTGCCTCCTTGGTGGCCATGTCTGTGACTTTCAAAGAGGCAAATATGTGCATTCTTGAAGCATAACACCATCGTCTTGTCAGGGGGCACAATCAGGACTGCAGCAAATGTTGGATGCTGACAATGGTAGCTTGCAAGATAAGATTTGAGGTCTTCAGTAGTGAAAAAACCCTGCAATTGGTCTGCAATTAGTTCAATTTTCTGAAATTCTTCATTGTTGTACTGAAGGACCTCTTTGACTTCCAGGTTTGGTTGTTGCACAGGCACATGAAACAAGCTGTAAATATGGTTTCCTTTGAGAATTGGCTGGCTGTAGAGAGGAATTACCTGCGTAAGGTCTTGAAGTTGTTGAGGAATGAAAATTTTACCTTCAAGAAAATGGCATGCAGTTAGCATAGCAATAACTCTACAGGCATTACTTCCAATCATACTCCCTGCTATGGTTGATTGGCAAATATGTGGTGGCAAGAGGCACTCAGTCACATCCACATGCTGGTTTGTGGTTACATTTATTTGGTATGTTAGAGCTGGTGGAGTGTTATTCTGTGTGTGGTTTTCCCTGTGCCATGAACAGTTGCATCTCGAGAATCTATTGCCTGAATTTACTGTGAAAACATTGTTGGGACAAAAATCACATTTAACTTGTGAACTGTTGGATCTTGTGTGTCCACGAACGGGATGGCAATATTTTCTGCAGTGTGAAGGTAGCTTAGTAGTAGTTTCACTTGTGTTGGAAGGTCTTGTGAGTCTTTGATTATGGCTGGAAATTGGAAACGGTTGTGAAGTTGGATTAAGACTTGCAATTTCATGATGAAGCTGTCTTATAACATTTTCAAATTCATCTTGCTCCATTTCGCTAGCAGTTGTTGTTTCAGTGGGTGAATCTAACCCCCAGTCAGATCCTTCATTTCCATTGTCTTGGCTGACAGCTGGTACTTCAGTGCTTGAACTAGGATTAAGAATTGCTTGCTTTGCAATTTGACCAAGTTCTTGAACTTTCAGGAAGTCCTTACATAAGGGGCACGAATTTAAGCCATTCAAGCAGGTATTGTGGAAGGAATGAAAGCAACCTGTTAAAACTGTCCAGTCATCATTTTGGCTAGACATCGTACATTCAGGTAAGTCACATTTCTTAGTTGCATCAGGTTTAACCTTACCTTGATACCCAAGAGGTAACGCAGTACTCTTGATGGGATTGTTGGCACATATTGTTGGAAATTTTACTTGAGTAGTTTTTCCATTTGGTGAGAATGAGCTTTGTCCTGGCGTTGTAGCAATTCTTGTTAACATAGAACTAATTACTTGAGCACATTTGACTTTGAGAAACTGTAGTTGGTTATGGGAAAATGAAAACTGTGATCGTGATGTGAAAGCTGATCTAAAGGTAGCTTGTTGTTCCTTTGATTCAAAAATTTGTTTGGCTTTGTTTCTTAATTCATCAGCACTGTCAGAGGACTTCGTTAGGGCACGTAGAATTCTGTGGGTATTTTCGACGGGATACTCATCAAAAATTGTTATGTATGTACGACATGGGCGTAGCCAGGATTTTCAAAGGGGGGGGTCACACTGAGTCATACAGAGGGTACTCGCCAGATTGTCACCTGAATATTGTAGGTTGTTTGCTTAGAAAAAAGCTTACAAAAGGGGGGGGTCACGGGCACCCCAGGACCCCCACTGGCTACGCCCTTGATGTACGAAGTAATTTGTAAAGTTGGGGTGAATGCTTTCCCCAGTGTGAGCACATGTTTAGCCAGACAAGTG
>CM042755.1:13280568-13285568 GCA_022496165.2 Catalaphyllia jardinei
CACTTGTCTGGCTAAACATGTGCTCACACTGGGGAAAGCATTCACCCAACTTTACAAATTACTTCGTACATCAAGGGCGTAGCCAGGGGGGGTCCTGGGGTGCCCGTGACACCCCCCTTTTGTAAGCTTTTTTCTAAGCAAACAACCTACAATATTCAGGTGACAATCTGGCGAGTACCCTCTGTATGACTCATTTTTCTCATTGTTTGCACATTGTCATTTTCCGAATACTGATGGGTGTTGAGTCGCTGGCGTTGAAGTTCTGGGTTGAAAAAAGCCTCAGTAAGCCAGTTTGGTATAACAGAAGCATACGAACTGCTCATGTTTTGCATACATGATGCAGATGTTATAATGTGTTTATACTGATTCCATTTACATCATGCATGATACTGGCCTGCAGAATACTTACGGCAGGCATGTTTTTTGAAAGCTTTGACAACTATTCTACACATTGACTTCGCTTCGGATGCTTTATCTGCCTGTGATCTCCGTTTGGTGTGAATTGAGGTAAAGTCATCTATAATCAGCACTAAAAGCCACTTGTTTTCAATCGCATCTTGAATGAAATGTTTGAATGATTTGCAATGATTGTCAGACAATGATTTAGCAATGGTGTTCGCTCTCCTTCTAGCACAAGAGAGACCCATAATGTTCTGTGTTTCCATACCTTCTTGATTTATATTACAACTCAGGTAAAGGGCATGGTCAGTTTAAAGTGTATTGCATGCCTGACTCAAACAGTAGCAAAGGTTGTAAATAACTGACACAGCCAGTTTCTTATTAAGATTAATACGCTCTGCAGAGTGTCTTGCTGATGTAATTGCATCAAGAATGCCATCAAAAATATTTGTTGCCCTGCTGAGATGCAGAATTCTTAAACATTTCAGGCCGGTAGATGTGGATTCCCTTGTTAGCAATTAACTCACTGTATATTTTGTTTTTGACCAAGCTGAGTTCTTGTTTTATGTCACATCCTACAGAATACATGAAAGAATAAAACTAATTTCAAACAAACATAATGTACAAAATATGGCTTTTAAGGGTCATTGGAACGAGGGGGGGTCATAATGGTGTTAATTTTTGAAGAGTTCACCTTGTTGCAGTGCATTAGATGAAGATTCCTGTTATGTACATGGAACATCAAAAGTAACGTTTGTGTACCATTAATTATGTAAGGGAAAAAAGCTCATTGGGTAACTGCACAGTCAACCTAAAATACTGTAACTATTGGTACAACTTCAGTGAACCACAGACCCTGGATAGATAATGCTTCTATGTAGGTGGCCATTGTATAATATTGCTTGTACCATTTTACAGAAACGTAATTATACAAGTCTGGATTTTTATTAAAATGTATCATTATTTACTTCTTTGTTTCTTTATTTTATCAGTTAATTTGAAGCTAATTCATTTGATTGACCCCCTTCCATCAGTATTCATTTCTTTATTTATCATTATGATTTTGGAGATGGGTGCATGGCTGGAAGGTTGCTTCAAAGAGCAGTCCAGAAGCAGCTTGTCTGCCTGTCTGTCCACTACTGCCCTCCCACAAAGGGGGATAGTGGCATGAATGGGACAGCGAGAGTTTTATTGGAGTGGGCGGGGGTTCATTTACCACTGGTAGGAAGTTGTGTTAGGGTTTGGGAAATATTAAATTTTAATTAGCCAAATATTAAATTTTAGAGGCTTGGAATTGCTAATTTCCTCCTCAAAATTGCACTGTCCCTGTGAAATATGGTTATGAGTTTCTTCTTGCTGGATTGTTGTTTATACATTATTTAGTTTTGAAGACCTTTTATCTCAAAATTTCAAATGATCCTTCAATGTAATTTTTCTAGCATCAGTTTTGTTTATTTTTAAAGATGGTGTCTACACTCAACTACACTACTGATTACAGTTGTAATTATGAAAGGTTTATCTATAAATGCTGAGTAGCTGAATGCTCAGTGCACCAGACCCACTGTAGTTGGGCTGTTGCTAGTCCTAAGACCAAATTGGGACAACTTCTTGTAAAAAAACAACTGCTCCCGCCATATTCGCTTATTGTTATTTTTTTGCCCGATTCTTTTTTAGAATGTTTATGTGGAGTGCCTATTACAGCTGTAACTAGCTAGACCAGCTAAGCACACACCCAATGTAAAGAAATCATTTGTGTTATTTTCAAATAGACCCATTTACCTGTCATAATTTTTTGCATGCTGTTATGCTCTTCCCCCAAGTACACTAGACCCACAACTTTCCATTGTCCATAACAGACTTCATCTGCAAGTCTTCCTGTATTCAATTTTCAAAACAAGACATCATTAAATGAAAATGTTATTTGTTAATGCTTTGATGTCAGAATATAATTATGCTTGTTCAGCTCCTCATTGCAGTGCAATCGGGAAAGGGGGAGGGGGCGTCACTCTATAAAAAAGTAATATTGGTGCATAAAGTCCTTTTGCTAGGATATTAATGCATGCTGCACCCACAAGCTTGATTGATGTTGATCAGAGTTGATTCTAACGCACCTATCAATGTCAAGCCCAAGGCGGGGGGGGGCCCCCCCCCCAACCCAGGGGGGGGATTTTGATCGGACATACACATTTTATCTTTCAGTTTTATAGAGAAGAAGAGAAGTAAGCCATTTGTTTCTGCTAATTTTGACAATTCTTTTTCGCCCGGGACTGGGGATTTTGATAATTTTTTTTACAAAATGTTAAAATCCTCACCCTATGCCATTTCATCTAGGATGATTCCTTCTTCTCTACCTTCAGGGCAAATTTTTCTTTTAACAGCTTCCTGGGCCATCCACTGTCCTACTGATGCATTAACACCAGCATCGTGTGTGTAGGAGTTTTTGTACATTCGCAAAAGCCTCCCTGATGTTAACACCAACATGCCACTATCTCTTAACTCTTTGTAGGCCTCGGGGCTTCGGTTCCATATTGACACACTCTTATCACTCTGTTCAAAATGAAAGAGTTAGTTTACATTAGTGTTCTGCCCCTTCATAACATAAATGGGTTAATCTTACATGTATGTAAGACCTGATATAATAAGCTATAATTAATAATCAGTAGGATGGGTCTGGTTTTGTGGTTAGTCGGGCAAAAAAAGAGAGCTATTTCTTTTGTCTTCATTCAACCCTCCCCCCCCTCGAAAAAAAGTCTTCCTAAACACCTAAACACCATTTTTTATACTGGTGTTTGTGAGAAGTTGCTTAGAAAGCTAGGCAGTCCATGGCTAATGACCCTTCAGTTACTACTTGCGATCTAGTAATTTTTTTAATTAAACAGATTAAAGCAACTAACTTAGGGTGCCATCTGTATCCTTTGGAACTGGTCTGCAATAATGCCTTCTCCTGCGCCTCCCAGAAGACTTTCATGTCCTCACTTGGACAGGAAATCCTTGTGATCCTCCCCTTGGAAGGTCTTCATTTCTTCCTCCACCTTCTTTCTTAAGTCATCCAGCCTCCTTTCTGCATTCTCCCTCCTATTTTGCTCCTGTGAAAGATTTTCCCGCAACTCTTCTTCAGACATATAGCTAACTCTCTTTTTGGCTGCTGGCTTTTCCCCTTCCACCACAGAGGTAGCAGAACAATTTCTTTCAACCAGCCTTTGAGCACGATTCGCACAGTCCACTCGAGCTGCGTGTGTACTCTTGCAATAATTATACGTGGCAATGAGTAGAGCGAATGTACCAAGCAACTCTACTATCATCACGACTGCGCCATTCTTCGGTAGTCTCAACAGTGTTGCCTCTTGCGTCTTTGGCTGTGAGTTTTGCGACTACTGAGAATCCTTTGCACAATCGAAACCTGTTTAAGACATGGAAGAGATAAAGGACTGCTTTTTTGGATGCCCCAAGCTCGAAAACACCAACGGTTTCTTTTGCAACTTTTCGACTGTTGACGTGTACATTAAATGTCCAGGCTTTAAAGATCTTTATTTCAGTTAAAACTCGGTTGCCTTCGCATAGATCTTGTGACGGGACTTTTATCCACTCAAAGAAATCGTTGCTTGAGCTAGATAAAAGCCAATCGAATTCTTTTGTCAAAGCTGGCAAGTCTTCCCATTCAACACGGTCTTCTTCCAATCTTGATGTTTTTGAAAGTGGGTACTGCAATACTCGGCCACCGTTAACTCTTCGCTAGACTCTGCTCGCCTGTGGAAAGGCCTCTTTTAAATCATCCCCAGTTCTTTGACTTGCAATGGAAAATTTTCCTTTTCGGAGCAGTTATTTGCATAGTCGTCGAGTATTTCTTGTAAGGAGATAAGGTTTTGTTCGTTTCTTCGATAATTCATCGAAAGCCTGCAGGTAAAATTAAAAATAGTCAAGTTCGATCAGGGAAAAATCAAACACGGTTTTTTGTGGCTCACGTTCGAAAGCCAAATGGTCAGATATCTTAACATTTAGAAACAAAGACGTGTTTTTCTCTGTTCGATAATTTGGGTCTCTTCTCGTCCGGCTGCTTTTCGCGCAACGGAGCGGGTCGTTTCCTTTGTTTTACTCGGCACTTCGTGCCTCGGTCGCCCTTTCGGGCGACGTGCCGTGCGCCAGCGAGGCTATAGCTTGCGGTTATTGATTTCAAAATGGCGAACAACAAAGTCGATCTGGGTCAGATCAGAGGCGAATAAGGTGAGACTTTAATTAAGTAATTTATTTATTCACACGAAACTCCTCTAGACCCTGTGCTTTTGCCGCAGGTTTCTGCCTGACTGAATACTTACATTGGTCGAAGTAAGTTTGCCAAATTTGCGGTAAGTGTTGACGTTTTTTGTGGCGATTGCTATAAAAATTATGAAGGTGCCTCGGCGAGATAATTAAGCTCATTGTTCAAGAGGAATCCTTTTTAAATTCTTTAAATTTAAAGCCATGCTGTGAGAGTCATTTTATGAATTACATCGTTATAATTTCTTAATGCAATAACACGCGAATCGCTTTGTGGAGGCTGTTGCACATGTAAGTGGTAAATGTAGGGCGACCCTAAAAGCAGGAATGACGGAACTGCGGAACGG
>CM042755.1:13291529-13311529 GCA_022496165.2 Catalaphyllia jardinei
TAATGGTTCAATGTATTGGTTGTCTGTTGTGTAGTGTAGCTGAAATAGTTAAGATTGCTCGCAGTAGAAATATGCGACTTCTCAGTTTTCGCGTACAATTTCTACAGTTTTAATATAACGTTGTTGAGTTACGTTTTGTACAAAGAAAGTGCAAAATACTCGCAGAAAATTGCTAAAATTAAGAAATATTAAACACAGCGCTAGCGTTTTATCCTGAAAAGAAATTTTATCGGGCGGATTTCGATCACCTGCTACTTCTCAGCCGTGAGCACGCGTCACGTAATCAAAAAAACAACGCTGTAAATTGTAATTGTGGGCTAAACCGAAGCTACGGTTCCACTGTTGGTTCGCATTGAATCGTAGCTTGCATCGTTGGCTGTTCTTGTTTTGACATCATAGCTACAACTGAGTATCTTTCCAATTTCAGTCTTTTAAACTTTGGCTTTGAAGATCTTGCACACTGGCTGTCTCGGTAGCAATCTATTAAAATATCTTGTTTGAGGGGAATGGATTCTGATTGGTTTACGAGGATTTATCGATCAATTTTGGCAGAACCAATTTCCGACAAAATCGAGATATGGCGTGCAAACTAGGTTGCGGGCTCTTCTTGAGCCCGCAATTATTCATTCAAAACATTCCCCCGTTTCTGATTGGTTAAAACCACACGCAAAATTCGCCATGACCAGCTGCTTTTGACTAAATATTGAACCATTGACGTCAAAAGTGCAGCCTGCTGCAAATTGTTAAACCGATGACATCAAAATGACGTCAAAAGTGCAGCCCACTGCAGATTATTGAACCGTTGACCGACAAAACCTGGGGACAAGGTTGTGCTATTGGTGAGCGGAAAAACAAAGAGCGAAATGGCAAAACTCCTTTAAGAAAGGGGAAATATTTTGAATGAATAATAAAGCAATTATTGAATTTGGATTTCGTAGGATATGAAGAATTCTGCAGATCTCTGCGAGTGTTATCCACCTCGGTCTTCGGCCTCTGTGGATAACAGCCTCCTTGCAGAATTCTTTAGATCCTACTCAGCCTCATTCAATTATTACTAAATGTATGTAAATGATATAATGATATTTTTTTGACAGCTATGTGGTGAAGAGCTCTTCAACCTTTGTGCTTTTCAACCGCTTTTTTCACGGTAAGTTTATCTGTCTTTTTATTTTGTTTGTTCTTCTACGTAGACGAGTTCCACTAAGACTCTTCAGGCTTTATGGCCTGAATTTCTCGGTTGTTGTGACGTGTCACTATGTTCAGCCGAAGAAACGACTTCAGGACGTGGCCTGGTTCGTGTTTTCCTTCGGTATAACGTGTTTTATACCTATTTGCGGCCTTGACTTACGTAGTTTTCACGGCCTGCTGTTTGCATGAACGTTTCCAACGAGTTTGGAGTTGATTCTTAGCCGTTAATTTTAACTAGCTTGCAGCCACGTGGTGGACGAGTCCGCCATTTTGTTTTGCGAATAAGTTTGGCTTAATTGTTTTCCGTCTTATTCTTACACGATGACGGAACTGGCTAACTCAGGTGACACTGAGGATCCAGGAATTTCTGATCTTCCCGCGACTTCGGAGTTGAAGGCCATGCTTGCCGAGCTCCTGGAGGGTGCCAAAAAGGATATTTTGTCTAATGTGCAAGGATCCATAGAACAGATCTATGCAGACTTTGAATATGTGGAGTCTGAGGCTGAGGGAGCACAAGCTCAAGGAGACCCAGAGGCCAATACAGATAATGCTGTGGCCACCAAAATCGACAATTTTATACAGTCAAAAACCTCTGATCTTGGAGAAGGGTCCAGTAGTGACTCTTTTAAATCACTTGCTGAGGAGTTCAGTGTTGTAGAGAAAACAGCTCCAGCCATTGACTTGAATTCGGCAGAAATTGTGAAGAGTTTGCTCTTGGAAAAACTTCCTGAAGGCAAGCTAGCAGAAGTGCAAAACAAGTACCTTAGGCCTGAAAACTGCACCAACTTGGTGGCTCCTAACATAAATAAACAAATTTGGCAACAGTTACATTAGGAGACAAAGAACAATGACTCAGCATTCGAGAAGGCACAGTCTTTGCTGTTGTCAGGTTTATATGCTGTACTTCAGACATGTAATAGTTCAAATGGAGAGCAGAAGAATGTTTTTACCGATGCAGCGGTCCTCTTGCTGTCGTCAAATAGGGAATTAGTCCTTAAACGGAGGGATCTCATTCGTCCTGATTTAAATAAGCAATATGCTTCATTATGCAATCCATCCACCCCTGTGTCATCCTTCCTGTTTGGGGATGAGCTCAACAAAGATGTGGAGGAGTTAACAAAGTCTCATAAGCTCAGTAATAAAGTGACCCCAAAGAAGTGCATGGAACCCGACAAGGTTTCTTCAGGTAGAGGTGTGCGTGGTCGTGGCCGCTTTAGCCAGAGTGGTGGTCGGTGGTGGTTCTTTTTTAGGGCGAGGTCGGGGCCAAACATGGTCCCAGCATAGTCCCAAGCAATCATCAACAAAGACTCAGTAGGATCGTCAACAAAGGTGAGTCAAATTACTGTTGTAAGCATTATTGGAAATCAACTCCTTTTAAGGCAGGTGGTTTGCAATATTTTCTTCATGAATGGGAGAAAATCACATCAGACCCTTTTATCTTAGATGCAGTTACTCACTGTAATATAGAATTTGACTGGGTACCTAAGGCACTTAGTGGTGCTACCAGACCATACCAATATTTCTCTGAAGCTGAACAGACAATTATTGACGAGTTAGAGAAATTCCTTTTGAAAGGGATTATAAGGTTATTTCTGTATGAGGATGGCCAGGTGATATCTCCTATTTTTGTACGGCCTCAGAAGGGTGGGTCTCACAGGGTTATATTCAATCTGAAGAAGCTTAATGGAGCAGTATCTTACCACCATTTTAAAATGGATACATTAGAAACTGCCATCAAGCTCATGAGACCTGGTTGTTACATGACCTCTATTGACCTCAAGGATGCATATTATTCCATTCCTACTGCACCAGAACACCTAAAGTATTTGAAATTTATTTGGAGAGATCAGTTGTATGCTTTCAATAGCTTACCCATGGGTTTGTCTAGTAGTCCCAGGATTTTTACCAAAAGTTTAATGTGTTTGAAGCCTTTCTTTAGTCCATCGAGAAGCCAGTTCGGGCACACTTGTCTAGGTTATATTGATGATTCATTTTATCTGGAAGATAGCTATTTGGAATGTGAAGAAGCTACGCTTCATGCAGTGCAATTGTTCATCAGTTTAGGGTTCAAAATTCAGCCTGAGAAGTCAGTTGTCATTCATATTCAGGTTTTAGAATTTTCAGGTTTTACTTTGAATTCAATTCTCATGACAGTGACTCTCACAGAAAAAAAAGGCTGAAAAAATTTTGAAATTGTGCCAGAAGTTTTCTCATCCAGGTAGGCATTTCACAATTCGTGAGGTTGCCTCTTTCATTGGAACCTTGGTTTCTAGTTTCCCCGGGTTAGAGTTTGGTCCCTTACACTATTGACATATTGAGGCAGATAAAGAGCTTAATTTGAAATTGAATAAGTGGAATTTCGACTCACATATGACACTGTCTCATGACAGTTTAAAGGACGTTTGCTGGTGGTCTTCAAATATTCAGACAGCCACTAGAAAAATCCTCCATAGCAGCCCAGATGTAGTTGTTTACACAGATGCATCTCAAACTGGTTGGGGTGCCCATATTGACTATGGCAACAACACATGTAGTGTCTGGTCAAAGTCTGAGTCACTCAGACACATTAATTACTTAGAGCTGTTGGCAGTTAAACTTGCTTTAGCATCCCTTTTTACTAACGGGAATAACATCATGTCAGGGTTATGTCTGATAACACCACCACAGTCTCTTAAATCAATTTTATGGGGGGTTTTAAGTCTATAGAATGCAACTCTATTACTAAAGATATTTGGGACTGGGATAGGGAAAGAAATATTTGGTTGTCAGCAGCCCACATTCCAGGATCTAGCAATGTAGATGCAGATCAGCTATCTCAGAATTTAAATTTGAATCTTGAATGGATGCTTTCAAAGCCCATTTTCCAGAGAATTGTATCTCTTTTTGGCAAGCCAGGTATTGATCTTTTTGCCAGTAGACTTAATGCTCAAGTGGAAACCTTTGTCTCATGGAGACCACAGCCACTGGCAAAATATGTAAATGCTTTTAGCATCGAGTGGTCACAATTTTTCGTTTATGCACTTCCACCTTTTTGTCTTTTCTCTAGATGTGTGCAGAAGATAATTCACGATCAAGCATCAGGAATTCTTGTTATTCCTCGGTGGACAACTCAACTCTTTTTAACGGTTGCATTCAACTTGCTGATAGACATGCCTCGCATTCTGAAGGCTTCAGCTCAGAATCATCCACCTTTGGATAGTCCCCATCCACTTCATTAACGACTGGAGTTGCTGGTATGCAAACTATCAGGCAATCCTTGCAAGACTCGGGGATTTCTCCAGACATTGTTGAAGTCATCATGCAGTCCTGGAGGGAAAGTACACACAAACAGTACAAAGTGTATATCAACAAGTGGTTACAGTTTTGTGGTGAAGGGTCACATGATCCACTGCAGCCCTCTGTGAGATCTGTTCTGTCCTTCCTGCACAGTCTCTTCAAGAAAGGCTTAAGTTACTCTGCTTTGAATACAGCTCGTTCTGCAGTCTCTAATATGTTCCTTGTTTGCCGCTACCTTAAGGGTGTCTTTAACAAGATCAAAACTGTGCCACAATACAATACCATTTGGTCTGTGGACACTGTCCTGGATTACTTAAGTTTGTTTTGGCCCCTTGATGAGATCAGTTTGAAAGAACTCACTCTGAAATTAGTCATGTTGATTGCCTTGACAACTGGGCAGAGATGTCAGACCCTGACTTTTCTGGACATATCAGAGCAATATATGCAGAAGAATGGAAAGTCTTTCAATTTTGCCTTGACGAAACACCTTAAGAAGGATAAACCTGGCAAAGTCTTTGGTAATGTTTGCCTTTACAAGTATCCTGTGCAGGAGCTTTGTGTTTATGAAACACTGAGCTGCTACATCAAGACCTCTGAGAATCTGAGGAATTCTAACAAATTGCATGTTTCATTCATTAAGCCGCATAGAGCATTGACCTCGTCCACTATTGGCCGTTGGATTAAGATTATTGCTGAACACAGCGAAGTAGCCTGAAGCGACTGAGCGAAGTCAGCGGATATAATCGGCAAGGGAATCGAGCTTCAAACTTTTCTACCACAATGCATTGCGCTGTATCCACAAATGCAACCACAATGCCTTGCACGCCGTGTTTCTTGTCATGTGCTCTTCTTCTCGAAGGCGAGTTGTGCTTTTCCTTTAAGGTTTGTTTAAGCTTAAAAACTAAAATTTAACTATTATGGTACAAACGCATACTGTTATAGCGCTTTAAAAGGCTCTAACAAAGCTTTCGCGTAGTTTGCCTGAATGTTCCACAAAAGAAAATCTTATTTCGTGATTTGAATGTTCGAGTAAACAAGCAAGACATTACGAACTGGGTCACCCCAAAACGCAGACCATGAGACTGCAGACCATGCAGACCATGCAGACTGAGTACTTTTTTCTTATTTTCGCTTTTATATTCACTTTTGACTCGCATATTTTTTTGGCTCTGGCCACAAATTAAGTGTTCAGTTATACTTCAGAGTGTTTGTTATGCACTAGCTCGGTATGTGACTGTTGACTGTAGACTTTGCGAGGGAAACTCCGTTTGGTCCTAAGTATGCCTACGTTAAGCTATTTTAAAATGTAGAAATAAACTTCGCTTGTAATTTAATGACACACGTAACATGTGCATTTTCTACTCTTGGTGTGCAAAATGCAATTCCAAATGCCTGTTGGAGCGTGACCGCGATCACGTCAAAGAAGCCGAGCACATGGACCATCCCGTTGAAGCCCTGATTTTTTTTTCAGGCTTCTTCTTTCCAATCGCTTAAATTGGAAAATTTACTGCGATGACCACTCTTCACTTTCATCTACAACCGCAGTACAAATATGAATTATTTCATATATACTTCACAATGTTATCTTTGTTAGGATTTTATTGGTTTTTACACATGTTGATGCTGAAATGTTTGCCTTGAAGTAAAGTTGATTCAATTGTGTTGAACTTTGACTTATTATGTTCATTTACATTTTATGCATTTCTTTTATTCAAATCACCTCTTAAAACCAATTTAGATTCGTTTTCATTTAGCCAGTGCCAACTATCACACCTCCCAGGAACTTTGTTGGTTCATCATACTTTCTTGCCTAAACCTAAAATTAGTTCAGGATTAAATTAATTGTAGAAAAGTAACACGTGTTTTGCTTGAAATGAGTTCTCGAAGAAGTTACTAAAAGCAGGGTGAAGTTTTTTCAGAGTCAAGTTAACCCACAGTTGAGCAATAGGCCATTTTACAGTTGTGTGCTTAGTTACCTGGCCATGAGTGCAAGCAAGGCTGGAGGTGACCTTGCTTTGATACAGACCTCTCTGCTTTTCTCGTGTAAATGCCAATTAGTTAGCATAAGAACAACTTGATTTGTACAATAAAAGTAGTGAGGTCTGTATCAAAACAAGATGAACTCCAGCCTCGCTGCCATTCAGAAGCCAGGTCACTAAGCCGCCGACCTGGCGACTAGATCGAAGTAAGATTTGTAGCCCTGGCAACCTCTTTCCCATGCAATTAAAAGTTGCTGAGTAGCAGCAGCCGTCGTGGTGTTTAGAACGCAACATAGATTTCAAACCATTGTGTAACATGCTACAACTGTCCGCAAAATTTTGAATTGATGCTGTGTAGCACTTGGAATTACTGTATGAAGAAAGTTGTGTTTTTAAATTGCTATAGGAACATTAGCCCTTTTTTAACACAACTGTCTTCATACAGCTGTCCACAAACTAATGAGCACTCACCTTTTAAGGGTATATGATCTCAATTACCCCTGCACGTGGACGCCAATCCAAACATGCTCATGCCACTCTAGATACATATTTCTTTCCTCTTATGAATGCTTGTGTATGCTTTTGTTTTAATTTTAGGTCTTAATCCAGAGGCGGTGCTTCGCATGGGACTTTATCCTGTTGCACCTGCCCTTTTTGGGCTTGCCTTTTTTTATTCATGGAATTTATTGATGTGGTGTACCCACTAAAGCTGTTAAAAAAAGAAAATAAAAAAGAAAGGACGCTGAACAAATGCATAACAAATATTAATCTGGTTTAACTCTCAATCCTTTCGCCGTACGTTGCACGTCAGCATTGACTGCTGATAGGCATACTAGTATTAGGACAGGCGGGCATTGATACAGGAAGATTTTCTGGTTGATAGCACTAGGTGCGCTTCAACGAGCAAGGCCCTTTTGTCTGTCTCTACTGATGTAATTCTAGCCACTGCTGGTTGGACTGAGGAGTCCACCTTTCGGAAGTTTTACAATAAGCCAGTTGCTGTTACTAACCTGATAAGTTTGGCTGTTCTCAATTAGAATTGATTTTGTACAAAAAATTTTGTACTATTAAAGTGTCTGGGTTTTCTCCAGCTTTTGTGGGTGCTTGTTATTTTGTGCTCATCGCGTTAAAATCCCAGGGAAACCCGGATGTACGTAATGATTTGGTAGAATTGAAAATTAAACGAGACTTACCTGTAAGTTGAAGTTTGATTATAATTCTGCCAAATCATTAATACTACAGTAGGGTTAACATGCCCATAGTATCCATACTTACCCTCCCTTCTTTCTTTTTTGTTTTTCTCGGTCGCCTTAGTACATTCAATTAGGCGGTTCATATCCGCTTAGGGTGGGCTGAGGTGACCACGTCACAAAATGCTTTTAAGACTGACCTACGGCGGTGCGTGCGCATCTCATGTTAACCCTACTGCCCTATTAATGATTTGGCAGAATAATAATCAAACTACAACTTACAGGTAAGTCTCGTTTAATTTTCAATTCATCCTAGCAGGCCATCAGATAGGGTGCAGAAAAAAATGGGAAATTATGCGGAAATTTTTTGTTTGCCACAATGCTTTTTTGGAAAGTTGAAATCCGCAGGTTGGAATGGTTCCGTTATATTTATGGTGGCATGTGAAGTCTCGTCGTTCGTATTTATGTTTCCGTGTGCCATGTGCACTTCTTTGTTCGTAATAACCGCCGGATGGTATGTTCCTTGATGAGCAGAGCTATAGACAATTCTGCGGTTTAAGTACATTTGATGACGAAATGTTTTTTATAAATAGACTGCGTACGTTCAACAAAACTTGCAATTGGAATGCTCGACGAGCTGTGAAGCCTGACATCAAAAGACGGACTTCGCGCTGATCGAGCTAAAATCAGGACGCACAGTAACAACAGAAACAATAAATTCATGATCTTCCAAAAATCAAGGTTCAAACTAATAAACAATTTGTTTAAGAATTGCCTTATAAACTCAATCCAGTTATTACTTTGGATCGAAATTGACCAATTATGAAACAACGCGCCGCAGGAAAAAGAAGCCATTTAAAAGACGTTTACCTCTGCTAGGTTAGAAGCGAAAAAGTATTTTACAATAATTGTAACAACTAATGTTTCGTTTTGTCTATTTATCTGTGTGTTTGCCTTTGGCAGTAACTCTGGTCACTTTCGAATTAATGATTTTTTGCTATTTTTCACTCCGTTACTTTTGTTAAACTATTTTTTGTGTAATTTATTTTTATTCTTGCAAAAAGTGGGGGGGGGGGACTAAAGCAGCCCCCAGCCCCTCCCTCTGCGCTTTCCCTGAGTCATGTATTTCCTTGTTCAATGCAGTTTCGTTCCACAGTAACAGTTTTTGTAGTTGAGTTTCTCCGAAGCTTAGTAACCAGGCATTAAATAGGTTGAGGAAAACTGGACACCAAATTTCCCAAACTAGACCCCAGGCTCAGCAAAAGAGTATGGAATGCCTGAAGGTCCCTGAAGGTTTAATTAAAATTGTTTACGAAGGAAAAGGTGTGTTTTTGTCGCTGCTTTGGGTGAATAACTTCAGAATGATCAATCTCTTCGCTTTCTTTGCTTCTGAGGATGGTAAGCAGTTGCTTTCTCGCTTATATGTAGCAATTTTCTAGTTTTATGCGGAAAAATGCCCCAAGGATGCAGAGGATGCAGAAGTAGGTGAATTATGCGGATCCGCACCACCGCATCCTGTCAGATGCCCTGTTTTAGTGATCCTGTACTGGTAAGGGGAAAAAGTTCAGAATATCTCTTCCCCCAGCACACACCTGCTGTCTACTGGTGCGATAATTGAGAGGTTAAGTCTTGTCTTAAAGTTAGGGATAATGTTACAAAAAAGTTGCAATGAAAGTAAAAAGAATTGTAAATGTTGACATAATGTACATTGTACATCATGTAAAAGTTTAGGTGAGTGCCAAAGGTATACACTAATATTTAGGTAACTATTTACTTTTTTATCAGGATAAATTACATGTATATTAAAATACTTACAAGGCTTTCAATAACATTTGAAGTAGGCAGCTGGTTTGAGTAGCGTAACCGACTGTATCAAGTATCAACCAGGTTTAAATGCATTT
Source organism: Catalaphyllia jardinei (assembly GCA_022496165.2). NCBI lineage: Eukaryota > Metazoa > Cnidaria > Anthozoa > Scleractinia > Caryophylliidae > Catalaphyllia > Catalaphyllia jardinei. Next base: position 13,301,064 of record CM042755.1, read on the forward strand.
CTCTTATATTACTTTAATTTCTGGTTGAAAAGAGCCGTCTTTCATGGACGAAGTAGGCGACGAGTTTCGTCGGCCGTCGGTGCTTAATGTAATTATGTGATCAGAAAAATATGGAGTATTGGACCCAGGCAGTACCAGTTTATGGATGGCATATGCATCTACAGTAAGAGGAACTGTAAGCATTTCCAGGTAATTAAGTTAGTTTTATGCTTATGACTTAATTTCTTGTATTTGGAGTTTTTGTTATCTTTTCAAAAGAATAGATAATGAAAGATGTGTTAGTTGATGGAATTTATTTGTGAAGATATGTTTAAAGGTCTGCCTATGGAGTATGCTGGATACCAGCAATGTCTAAAGTGAATGCAAAGCTAACGCACTGTTAAAGGTGTATTTGCTTGCTAATCTTGAATAATCTGAGATGTCAAGGAGAAAATATTAAACCATATCTGTGATTGTCCTGAGAAGGAGAGCTGTTACATTGCTCATGCATGATTTTTCTCTTGTTATGATTTAGCTGCTAATATGTTCTGTAATTTAATATTAAGAGTCATCTGTCGGTGTGCAATGATCTTCACCTATATGTAACCTAATAATGTACAGTGTAATTATTAATTAATCAAATTATGCTGTTTTCAGTTGACGAGCGCTACCACATTGTTGTAATGTGATGTTAAATTGCACAAATCTACAGACATGCCTGGTGTGAACTTGTCAAATGTATGAACTGGCCAGAAAGTGTAGATTACAAAATTTTCTGCATGTTGGCATTACCAGGTAAGATATTTCTTAAAGCATATTTTGCTAATAATAATTTCTCAGACATTGTTTTCTGCAAGTTTTTTTTTATATAAGAGTTCCCTGGCCTGATACTTTGGAATTTCTAACGAATGGCCATGAATGGGTGTTGGAGGTCAATATCTTCTGGAATTGCACATTCAGATTTAGTAAGCAAGAACATCAGTTTTTATCCTAACAAAGCCTGATTTTCTTTTGCAACCTGAACTAATATAAGTAAAAAGTGAAGCCTTGGAGCCATACTTGTCCAATACTCTGACAAATTTATGCATAGCATTGTATTGTATTCTATTGTTTTGCGTCATTCTCAACTGTATTGTATTGTTAATCTATTGTTCATCTATTGTTATGCAGATATAATGCAATACAATGCTAACTGAATTTGTCGGAGTATTGGATAACCCTCCTTGGAGCCAAGACTGGCTCATAGCTGCCAGAGTATCCCGGTTTCTGTAGCATGAAGCAGCCAGAAGTATTTCTACTTCCCCTGGATGGGATGCTAGTCTTTTGCAGGTCACTCGCCCACAATTTTGTTAGTCTTCCCCGACAATTCGCTGATACCCATTTATACACCTGGGTGGAGAGAGGCATTGCGAGAGTAAAGTGTCTTGCCCCAGAACACAACACAATGTCCCCAGCCAGGGCTTAAACCCAGACCGCTCGCTCTGGATTCGAGCGCACTAACCATGAGGCTACCGTGCCTCCCTGAACTAATATACAGTTGTTCAATTATATGTACACTCAAATGGTCTGGATGGCTCTTTGATTAGGAATATCGCCTTTTTTTAGTGCAATATTCCAGTTTCTTGTTTAAAGCAAATTGCATTTGCTCTCAAAAGTTCATAAGAAATCTGCCTCAGTTTGGGTACCATCCATCTAACGTTTGATTCACTGCTAACCAACCATCAATGAAGTACACTGTATATCAATGAAAATAATTTCATCCTTTGGTGTGGAAAGATTATAATGAATTACTAGATGTAGCTCTCGCTAAGTGCCAACGAGCAACCATTCAAAACAAATTCTAATTGGGAACTTCGAAAGACGGAGTCATGTTTTGTTCAGGTAACTCTTTTATAGTCATCAAGTATTCAAAACAGGGTCAAATGTTATGTCTTAAACTTTGACGTATAAAACATTGTATATATTGCTTTGATTGCTTTTTGCTCGCTGGTGGTCACAAAGTTGGCTCACTGGCCGATGCCGAGTTTACTCTAGTGTGGATTGCTGGCCGATAGTTTAGTACAGTTGTCGTTTGTTTTAGCTTTACTTTGATTGAATTGAGTTTAAAAAGGTTTCTCAGTTCCGGGCTCAGTTTCTTTGATTGCTTTATGCCCACTGGCATTGTCTAGATTTGTCACGCTGGTCGAATTTGGCACGCTAATAATGTTATTAGACAATTATAATATTAATGATAATTAATTTTGATTATGTTTTTCTGGTTCTGGCTGCCAAGCTTGACTTCTGGGCACCCTAGCCAGCAAGCTTGGGTGCACGAGGGGTTCCTTAGAATTTTTCCCGGAGTGCAGCCTTGCTGTTCCTGTCCGTCAATATATGAACACTGTACACATGGGCAACCTGGATTAAAACATGAAAGAAAGCAATCATGGTCAGGTGAGATATTTCTAAAGGATTATACATTTAGAGTGCTTATGATTGCCTAATTATTAGGCACTGGTTTTTATTGTAAACAATCTCTTACTGAGCGTAGAACACAGAGACAACTCAGTGTTATGATAGAGGTATTAATGTGTGAAAAGTTCTATAAACAAACGCATCCTGGAACAAACTAATTCATCATGAATGCAGCTTCTGTGAGATCACCAATATCAAGGCTGCTTTTTAACGAGTGGGCAGGTTGCCTGAGGTGCCTGAGTTACAGTTGCAGGTGACTAGAGTTGTTTTCAAGGAGACTGAGTGGGCACCTAAACAGTAGTTTTTATTCACATCTACATGTAATCTGTCGGATGACTTCAATCTTCTCATGAAATTGGTTAAAAATTCATGCACACAATAAATTAAACAGAAAAAAATTAACAGCTACTCTAGTGGTCCTGTTTTGCTTTTATCACTCGAGATGTGGGCCAAAACACAGCAACAAAGTCTCTGTCCATTCACAAAATTGCTAAAAACATTGTCCTATTTGAAAATAGCCCAAAAATGCATTGCAAGCTCTGATTATTGACTAAGATTTTTTAAATCATATATGCCAATGGATTGTCTCTGTTGATCCCCTACTGATTCCAAGCTGCAAAATAACCACTTTGAAAAAAATATTTTTGGAATTGGAGTGATGTCCGCTTCTGACAATTTTCATTACTGTAGATACATATATACTCAATAAATTTCTTTAGTTTCTGAAAGGATATAATTTTACGACTTAAAAGTCAAAATAGTCAAGTAACTAGCCAGCAAAAACAAAACATGATTGCAATTCTTTTTGCATACTAGGGTTTTATTTTTAAATTATTAAGCAAATTGTTGCAGTTCCGCCCAATCTACAATAATGTATTTTCTCCAAAGAAGCAGCCAATATAATGCAGTAATGCTGCCTCAAATCCCCTTTTGTTTATCCTTATGTCTCAAGCCTGGGAAAGGAAAGCACATTTAATTTCAGAATGGCCAAATTCAAACCCCCGAAGTGTCTTTCATTTTTATTTGTTTTCATTGCATTTCATGGTTTGTACAATGTATCTTAAAATAGAATTACAAAACTCAAAAACAAAGGCAGCAATACAAATTTCTGTAAAGCTGCAGCACTTTCATGGATACACCAATTATTGAATTTGTTTGACCATAAATAGTGTTCTTTCTTAATCATGACCTGGTCATTTTGCTGAATGCTTTATCCCAAACATTTGGTCGATATTAGGCCTTATAATCCATGAAATATTTCCGCTCATGAGCGATTGGTCTAAACATGTCAGGTGACTAAATATTCCGAAGCTAAAACTGTGGAATATCTAAGAAAATCCACAGTTAAAATTCAAAACTGTGCGTGGTGCGAAAAAGATTTGAAGGGTAACAAACACGATAGGAATTTGGCACCAAAATATGCACAGATATTTGTCCCTGGACATTCTCTGCTTCTTAGAGCTCACCTTAAAGCTCGCTTCTTGAAACAGATAATGTCTGTGGACAAATATCCAAGCATATTTTTGTGCCAAATGGAGGCTATTGTAATATTAGTGTCTCATGGAAAATCTCTGCCCCCAGACCCCTCCCCCAAATTTCCACAATTCACTCCACTCCACCCCACCCAACCCCCTCCTATTGACCACAAAGAATTTTTCCTTGGCTCCTAAAAAGGTGGCTTGGGCTCCTAAATTTTGAAGTTAGGAGCCTGAAGAGCTCCTTAAAAATTTCCTTAGGCAATAGCCTTCAATATTAATGGCACATACACTCTACATACATGTAAAAGAGTTCAATTATTTATTACTTTCTTGTATTTACAGACAACTTGATGCGATCTTAATTTCTGCACAAAGTTCATTGAACACACTGACGTGGAAGTTCTGCATTCCCTCCTATGTGCAGTAACATTATAACTGCAACATTGTGGCAGATACCCTGTACACTGTATTACATTTTTAAGAACCGCATAGTAAGTGCCTGTTAAATTCATCAGTTATTCTTAAAGAGAATCTAATCATGGGTTTTTAAATGATTGTTTTTTGGCTTAAACTTGATTTTTTTTGTGTTTGGTGCATGGTGCATTTAAATCAATTTTGTGATAATCTGAATTAGGCGTGACATAAATTAATATCTTGCTAAGATGGATTGGACTAGGTCTCGAGTAAAGTTGCAGCATAATTATTTCTGTAGAACTAGAAGGTGGAAAAATTGTGCATGTAGGATATTGATGTATTGTTTATCCATTTTGCTGTAAATTATCTTTTATTGACGTGTCAATCAAAACATACCTTGGATATGTTGGGCTGTTCTGACAATTGTACCTATACTTCATAACCTTGAAGTGCATTTGGTTGTGTAGTGTAGAATAACGGACTAAAACATAAAAAGAGGGACCTAATTGTTCGTTTGCATACACGTATGCATCTATATAGTCTTAACAAGTAGCTTACATGTAAGCTTACATCGATTCTGAATCAGTTTACTTGTCAAGTTTGGAAGTAAAACAATCAAGCAAAACACTACCAAAAATAAATTCTTCCGGTACCTTTGTTTAATCGCTGTTGACCTCATCCGCAGTTGTTATCATTGTCTCAAAATGAGTAGCTTTAGTTTGGAGAAAAACAGATTTCGGTCAATCGATCCGACCTGCCGGCAATCACCCGTGGCAATCAACGTAAACCGCTGCGTTTACGATTCTCAACTGCCTTGAACACGAGTTCTTGAAAGGATTCTCGGTCCAAGGATGACAGCAGTCGTGGTAAAAGTTCTCCATCCTTTCAAATATCCCGGACTTAGAGTGATAACTTGCGAATAGATTAAAAATTTATTCACCAACCGCCCGCCATGTTTACTTGCCGAGATAGCAAAGGTGGCGCGCTTAGTAGCCAGGCCTCGCAAATGTTATATAAACCGCCTGGAGCGGTTTATATAGCGTCATATAAGGAACCGCTTGACCAATCAGATTGTTGGAAACTCTTTGTTCAGCTCTCAAATTATACTAATCCCATATATAGATGGTATTTCCTAAAAAAAATAACTAATACAACACTAATCACTTTAAATTAAATAAAATTACATGTTTCTCTTATATGCAATGCTTCATATATGAAGTAACCTAGTTTCTTACAAATGAAAGAATCAGCAATATGGAACAAGAATATAGTTTTTTCAGTATCGTTGAAAAGATTAAATAACGGAAATTTAAGTACAATGTCACTTTTTATTTACTGTCTAATAGTTTTCTTAACGATCACAATGAAATAAGAAATGATTTCGCTCTCAATTTGGTTAGAGTGGCAGTGTTGACAAATTCTAAGACATTTAGGTAATTTAGGTACACAGTGTCGTCCCGATTCGATTCTGAGACTGTGATTGCCTGATCGTAGTTTAGCCCAGCTCGTCTATGTTTTAAATTATTTATTTGTTCTAAATAATGCCATTTGCTTACATCTGCTTTGAATAAAGAGTAGAAACATAATTTCCTATTACAGCGGATTAGCTCCAGCTGATGTCTTTTTAAATTGTTTGAGACGTGACATTTTATTTTTGTAAATTATTTTTAATCGTTGGTATATTGTTAGGTTGGATTGCTTTATTATATGATTAATGATGAATGTCTTTATAATTATGCATAATTTCATTAACCGTTATCATAGATGTTTTTGCTTCATTTGCTAATTGATTGGAAATGATTAAGCATTGTTTGGCAATACTGTTTTCTGGAAGAGATTCAATATGTATCCAAAATTTTATTATTCTTAATAAGATATTCAACTTCAAAGAAAGTCGTCCAGTTTCATTACGAGCTACTACATTAGGTGCTCTTTTATTGAGGCCAACAAAATATTTGTAGAATTGTGTATGTAGCTTTTCTACAGGGTCTTTTTCCCATTTTTTGATGTTCAAGTTATCATAAGCTCCCCAAATTTCAGATCCGTATAAAAGAATGGAAAGAAATAAAGTATCAAATAATTTGTTACACGTATTGATATATAGTTTAGTTTTAGTGAAGGTAACGTTTAGAAGCAAAAGGAATTCGCAATTCTTTGATTCAGCACATGAGCCGCTTTCACCAGTCATTGCTCTTGTCGATTCCACGCGGATTTTTCTGTTGTTGTCGTTTTATATAGTTATATCGTGGAATATGCCTTTGTTTAAAGTGTGCAACGAAGACAAGCTGAACAAGAAATTCGTATTGGCTAAAAATTTTGCAGAACTTGTTTTCACAGTCGCTTTAACATGCCTGGAAGGTGGGGGATTTGACCCTCTTGAAGCTTGGGCGGTTTTGGAATTGACCGGTACATTAAAGAACTTGAATATCTCTGAAACGAAAAGAGATATTTGAAAATATTAAAAAGGCATTTTCTTTTTCTCACACAGACTACTTGTGTACGTTTTCAAACGGTTGCCATAGGAAAGATGGGAATTTCGTCATAGCACCACTTTGAATATATATCACAACGCACTAAAACATACTACAGGAGATTGATATCCACACTCCTGCAGGATATAGACCAAAGTTGCGGGTGCGAATTCCGAACGCTGTTTTGTAAAATCACAAGGCATGACAACATCCTTGATTTAAAAAAAAAAAAAGATAAAAAACCATTGTCAATTTTGAAGAGCCAGTCGCAAGAATAAGGTTTGTTCTTTTGAACTATTTCAGAGAACACTTGCCTTCACGTCGAATTGCTTCAGTTCTTGCTTTTTGCACGTTCCAGTCGGCGATTTTTTTTACGAACGGTGCAATCCATTCAACGATATGCGGATCCACTGAGTAGAACTGACTTGATCCAGATCTAAATTATCGAGAATTATGTGGCTGCCAATTAACAAGGAACATTGAAAGAGCAGTAAATTACGTACTGCAGATCTTGGGCGAGTTGTGGGTTTAACGACAGGAATGCTTCTCCTCAAGTTGACAATTTTCCCACATCACTACACTCAAACTCAAACTCTTCAACTGTGCTTTTTTTTTACAGAGCAAAATTCCAATTCAGTTTCTTTTTCACAGTCACAGTGTTGTAGATTGCTCATGATATTAATGTAAACTAGGTTGTCAAGCGAGGTTGATGTTGTAGGGAGAAGTTGTCCATCACAAGTTTCGAGCTCACCATTATTAGTCAGGGTTTCCATCGAGTAGTTAGCATTTTTGATGTAAGAATGAAGTTGAGATAGAGCTGCATTTAAAGATATTAAATTTACAAACCTCCTTGTTCACCGTCTGCTGCTCCATGCTGTCTTGGGCGAGTGGTTGCAGTTTAGAAGCCTCGACAGCCTCGTTTATTTGTGTTATATCTTAACAGTGGAGTTTCTCAGGTTCGGGTGACAGTTCACAGGCACCAGTTCACAGGGTCGCACAGTTTTATCGCGAAAGACGTAAGGGAACTTCGGAGTGGTCAAAAAGGTCGCGGACACGGAGTTTGCAGTTGATGATAGAGCAATACTAATTTCAGTCTGTGTCTCTGCATGTTTGAGATTTCGATTCCCAGCCTGACAATGGAAATCTTGTACTGTCAACTTTTCGAAATTCCCCCATCGACAAGCAGCCATTGCCGCGTAGCACTATGAACACAAATGATGTAACAGAGAATTAACTCTGAAGTGTAAATTTTAGTGCTAATTTAACCCATGAACAACCCACTGGGCGTTAGCCCTAGTAAAGGGAATCAGGGAACCACACGAGGTAAAGAAAAAATCTTTTGACCTCGGTGGGAATCGAACCCACGACCTCCGGAACAGATCTACCGTTACTCTGCCGACTGAGCTACGAGGTCGGACAGAGAAAGTCGGGGTCGATTTTAGATGGTGAATCGCGGCGAAGAGAAAGTGAGGGTACCTTTACAGGAGTATACATGGGTGTACATATGAATCCACGGGTTTACAGGAGTATGCATGGGTATATATATAAATACAGGGATTTGTATAGGAAATAGCACGGTTTCAAGGGTATTTGGGATAAATACCGCGAGTTTTGAAATATCATGAGCCGGTATTTATCCCAAATACCCCGAAGAAACCGTGCTATTTTTTGTTGATACTACAAGGTATAGAAATTTCGCACTTTATGAAACACACATTTTTATTTCGTCACGCGCAATTGATTGGGTTTACAACAACATGTGATTAAACATGTGATCGCTCAAACATCACATAACTTTGGATAAAACTGTACTCGAATGTCTGGAAGTCTCAAACAATCAAAGTTTAACAGTCATCTGCCTGTGGAACATTGCACCTTGGCTCGGGAAGCTTTTGGCTGAGCTGGAAGTTGATGGTTACTTGACAGCCCTGGAAATTGTTCATTGTTATCAACTGCTCTTCGTTCATCATCAGCGTGTTTTCCACAGCAGAGGAAAGGCCAACATTTTGAAGAGGACGGCGTTGGTTGGACGTGCTTGCCTGACCGGCTGAGCTTATGATTGATGCAATAAGCCGTTGTTCATTCTCATCGCCTTCTTTGTAGTCGGCTAAAGAGCGCTCGTTTGTATGGCCAGTGAAGCCAATAATTGCGGAGCGAGGTTGGTTGGCAGTTTTAAGTTTCTTCACCAGCGTTTTGCGTGCACTGTGGTTTGTGAGCCTTTTATCTTCAATCTCGGCCTGAGCAGCCATAGATTTCATGAAGGAATTAATGCTGTGGATCCCCATTCTCTGTCGCTGCTGCCTACTTCTTTTAAATGACGGTCAAGGGAAGCTATCATTACCCGCAAACTGTCTGGCTCGTAGTCTGAACCATCTTTCTTTCTCACCTCGGCGAAAAACCTTTGAAGCTTCTCGTCAAGTTCCTTGGCTTCGTAGCTTACAATATCCGGACTGTATCCTTTTTCTTCAGCCCATGTCGTCCAAACAGCATGCCAGGTCTTAGTGCTTTTCTTTGTGTTCGAATTTGTGGCATTTTCCTTAAACTGTTGCAGTTCTTTCGCGTCACAATCGGGAAACCTGTCCGCCATTATTTTAAAATTAGAAACAATCATTTCTCAGGTACCATGGAAACTGGCGTAATTTTTACATGTATTTCAAATTTGCCTTAAATACTACTTGTCTTAGCCAATCACATTTTAGAAATTTCTTAGCCTGTAGTATAACGACAGTAACTACAGCCAAACCTCTAGCATGTATACAGTATATTATATCGGTTCACAACAACAGTTAAACAAATATTAGAAAAACATCAAGTAATTTAAGGAAGTTCGCGCTTATACAATACTAATGTTTATTAGGGGATACCAAGCGTGCATGACTGAGTGGGAACTAGGCTCGATTTCCGCCGCTCTCTCGTGTCTGGTCTGCCCTCCCCGAGAAGAACGGCTGGACGCGTGAGCGGCAAACCATGTCTGTGACGTCAATTCATAATTTAATTCATGCGGCGCTCCTGGTCGCCGGAAATGTTATCTGATTACAATCTACGGCTCTTAAACATTTGTACATTTGCCGTTCTATTTTTTTAAATTTGCTTTTCCAACCTATTTTGTTTCACATTATTGCTGCGGAAGAGCGCTGTATGCATAAATGCTGTATGCTATGGAAGAGTTTGATTAGAGCAGCGCCGTTGGACTGTGGTTTAGCAAACTGGTCATGCATATCAAGATCTGTCAAAGGTGACATGTTGGTTTGCATGGTTAAGTTGATACTCTACAATTTGTCACGTACGTTTTGCTAGTTGGTTTGCTTTACCCACCATTTAGCTCACTTAAAAAGATAATTTTGCCTGGCTTCGCCAGACTGGTGTTGCTATCCTTATAAAATGCAATACTTTTATGTGCCTGACTGTTTTGTATCTTGAGCTCAACGTTTAGCTTGATCTGACTCTTTGTTGACTTTGTTATCTGACGTTCTGGAACCCAAAGATTCATACATATTGTTGGCTGAAAAATGAATGCATCTTGGCCATTTACAAACCTTTCTAGCGTTCCTTGTTTTGAATTTTAAACTTTCGATCTTAATTGTCTCTGAAGTTTTCTCGTATACTATTTATCAGTTCCACATCATCTGCCATCACGGGCCGCAATCCAAACTGACGAGATAATTTATGCCCG
>CM042755.1:13317918-13327918 GCA_022496165.2 Catalaphyllia jardinei
AAAACAAGTCGTTCTATTTTTACTCAAAACCGCACGGTTAAGAGAACTTGCAATTTGATCAGTTCAGAAAAAGCAACTTTTCAGCGTGAAAATGTCTTGCTATGTTATAAAAGCAATGGCTGCGCCTCGAGCATCTCTTACGCTACCTTCGTGCCCTCCCAACTATCCGCGTGCATCCCGAATTGGATGGACGCGCGCTAGGCATTGTCCATTTCTTTAACATAGGCCATCAAAGAATATTCGATTGTGCAGTCATTCCCATGGCCCTTTCATAAAATAACCGCAGAATCATTAAAATAGAACAGCTAAACTGTTAGAATTTTGTGCTAAGCAGTGCCATCATTCAAAGTAAATGCACTGCATAAATATTAGTGTCTTTAGAACATAAAGGAAAAAGATTCTTCTCCTATGATGTACTCAAATTTTTGGGGTTAAGTTCAAAAATATATTAGGGGTAATAAAATTTCTGCATGTCCCAGGTTAGAATCTAGGTATACTGTAGTTTATAACAAATTAGGTGGCTATTGCAGGGCTTTTATTAAGCACCGACGGCCGACGAAACTCGTCGCCTACTTCGTCCATAAATGTGGGCTCTTTTCACCTAAAAATTAAAGTAATATAAGAGAAATGCATTTAAAACTGGTTGATTCAGTCGGTCACTCTACTCAAACCTGCTGCCTACTTCAAATGTTATTGAGAGCCCTGCTATTGTGTTTTGAAATTAATATGTTGGTGTTATATACTTTTATTCTGTTTACAGAACTCTAAATGGTTGCGATTTATTGGTTCTATTTGAAACTCAAATCTTACAAGAGGCATACAGGTTGTGGTTTTATTAAATTGTACAAAAGTAACCGTAGTTGTGGGAGTACCATTTCAGATTTGTACTATCCTTGTCAGGGAAAGCTTAATAAGTATGTGTTGCTTGAAAAAAACAATAACAACCCTCAATCAGTCCGTAATCATTCCAGACTTTGTTTCTAGAATCTACTTCAGTTTTGAACTATTAATTTGTACAACTTTGGCCAAGGTTCGAAATATCGTTTGGTCCCTTAAAAGGCCAATCACTGCTATCACATTGTACAATAATTGAAGTGCATGGTACCTATGCAGTTATTGGAGAACCTTACAGTCAAACTCACAAAACTGTGAACACCTAAAATATATCTGGAATGTTTCTTTTGTTGTAGGTATAACCAATCATGGGTGAGATCTTCAACCACAGAAACTACAAAAACACGAGTTTCCATCAGTCATTGAACAAATTTGTTTTATTTTAAAAGGTCTCAAAATAAATCCTCTATTTCAATTGTATAAGACATTAGATACAGCTGTAATTACTACTGTAATCGATAAAGGCTATTTAAACACTAGCAAATAATTTTTGAGATATTTTTAACATGAGAAAACTATTTCCCTATAACCATTGTGCTGGGCTGATGCAACTGGTGGCTACTATTTATAGCCATGTCAAATTAATTCTCGCTTCACACAAGTATCTGTTTGAGTCAGCGGGTTTCTTGTTTTCCCAAATCCCACAAACTAAATACTGGATGCGGTTCGCAGTACAAAAGGATACAAATTTGGCAATTATAATTTATTTAGGCTTTCAGTAATACTTTAAGACAGAGGGTGTATCTTGGAACAAAGCGAAAACCAAAACTATACAATGACTCATCTATAGTTCTGTGACCAATGCAATACATCCATTTTCCATGGTTTCTGTAGTTAAAGATCTCACTTGTGATTGGTTAAATACACAAACATTCAGGGCATATTTAAGCTGTTCAGGGTTTTGTGAATTTGACTGCAATTTAGTATCGCTTTGCAAAATAGTGTTTCCTGTGTTTTAAGGATACCCTAGTAGGAAACTTTGCTTGAACCCCTAACAAGTAAGCTTCTCTTTTTTAAGGCGTGCATTTATTTATCACACCTGCCTTAGACTTGCTTTTTCTCTTGTCTAAGAGAATATTTGTTTAAAATTAACTGTTGTGCATCGCCTTTTTGAAAGTGTGGTCTTGACTCTGAATCGGTGAAACAATTCTTTTTGTTTTGCCCCGGTATGCTGCTCGGTGTAATGTCCTCTTTACCTCTGCTGCTAGTTTTCTTGGTGAAAGTTGGTAATAGAGCAGTGATGGTAGGAAAATTATTTATTTATTCAACTGTGCTATATTTTGCGAAGTCCAGAGTTTTATAATTAGTACTAACTGCTTTTCGATGGCTGGTGTTTCACTGTGAAATTAATACATTTCTAGCCTGATGTAACTTCAAATTACAACAAATTGCTTCCAATGGCTATGGTCTTTTCGTTAAATTAATACATCTCTAGTTATGTGAATTTCTTTGTTGTAACTTTGTGTGTTCTTTGTGTGTGTCTGTTTTGTTGTAAGCCTTATTACCAGGTATGATATTATGGTGAGCTTCCTTGATAAGCCTACATGCCTTTACACCCTTTACACGCTAAAAGTGCACTTATAGATTTTATTCTGTCTAAGGCCAGATGATTTTACTTGTCAAAGGCAGACCCTTTAAGGTTACCACACACTAGCCGATTTTTTGCCCACTGACAAAAAACCTTCACTTGTCGGCTAGTGCGCGGTGAATTCAGACAACTCTGCAACAAAATCGGGGATTGTCGGGCAATATCTGACAGTGCTAGATCTCAAAACGTCCTTTCGGGTCTTGTCGGCTAGTGTGCGGTGGACCAAGATAATTTGGCAGGGCTCGCGTGCACCTCAACCAATGAGGATTTTTCATGAGAGTCGCGTGAATAAGCGTCTTTTCCAACATGGCGGAGATCGACTTGGCCCCAAGCCTAAACTTGCGACAAAAAATCGGCTAGTGTGTGGAAAGCTGATGTCCCGATAAATTTTAACCCAATTTGACCCTAACAAAAAAAACTGCTAGTGCTGCGACGAAAAATCGGCTAGTGTGTGGTAAAGGGTTAATTAAAAAAAGTAAGCTGTTTGTGCCATTCCTGTGTTATGTAGTTTTGACTTGCACAGGTCACAGTCAGGAAGTGCAGTGTACAACATACTGTAAAATATGTCCTCTTGACAAGCACACTTAAAATTCATAGGGTTGTTTGTACTTTAAGCAACATCCTTTAGTTCTTTCCATTGAAATCTGTTTGTTTTTCAATTTTTTAGGGTAGTTATTATATCAGACATTCTAAAGAATCACCCATTATATTTAGGATATTCATATACTGCAAACTGGAAGACGTTATAGTCTTGCCAAAAAATAATTGGTTCCCTCTTTCTGAATTTTCTGTATCCACCTCATGATTTGATCATTGACAAAAGGGCATGCATTTTCAATGTTAGTAATGGCAATTTTGATTATGTAACAGAACTGTCTTTTGTGTTTGTTGACATTCTTATTCTTTGCTATGTTATAAAGGAGAAAGACAGCATTGTGCAGTTCCAGAAAAGTCCAATCCCCCACAGGAGGGATTGGAATTTCCTGGGGGGTGAGGGGTGCTGTAAGACCAAAAAAAATTAAAGACATGTATGAGGCTAAATTGGAATTTTTAGAGGGGCGGGGGATCTTTGAAGAAATCCCTTACGTGTTAGGAAGGCAGCGTGGCCAAGTGGTTAGAGCGGTGGACTTGGAATCCGTAGGTCGCGGGTTTAAATCGCGTTCTGTCGGATGCCCCGAGTTCAACTTCTCGGTTACGCTTGTAAATAGCCAACTGGTCTGCCTCCTGCCAGTTGGGATTCTTAACCTAGTTATGTTTATTTGAATATTAATTTGTCATTGTTTGTTTGCATTGGTCCTGAAAAGCCCCGATGGGGAGTGGGCAATTACGTATACATTTTTTTTTTTCAGGTATGGATGCTTTCTGGAATTATGTCATTTTTTACTAATAGTTATAGTCAGTTCCTAAATCTCTACTTTATATCTCCCAAAAATATCAAAAGTTAATAGTGTACTCTTGTGTAAGGTTGGATATTTTTGTATGTAACTTGAACATGCAATAAGTGCTCTTCACTCCTGGTGGGATGGTTTGGATATCATCTCCTAAAGTAAGTTTAAGTAGGGCATCTACTAACTATGAGCACGGTATGAAGAAATGAAAACCAATTTTTGGCCTCTCGTCTTGGCAAACTATACATGTACTGTAACTATGATGTACTTGCCTAGAAGTCATTCTTGCTAGCTCCCCAAAAATTTCATCTCTTACAGTACTTCTGTAATTTGAATTTCCTCAAAACATTTTCCTAGGAACTTCTAGATTTTATGCTATCAGACACAACTTTTTTTGAAAGCTAATAAGTTCAGAGAACAAAGTTATTTTCTCGAGTCCCTTGGCTGATAAGCCTTACAGGGAATACATACTAAATAATTCAGCTATTTAGTAAATTTTTAGGTTCTAATTGGTTTGAAATTAAAAACAATTGACCTCAAGTAAGTAATCTTTGTTTACACATGAGGTCATTATTTACTAAAATCCAAAACTAAAGAGAGAGCCACCACCATTTTTATCCTCATCAGGCTTAAAAGGGAGACACATTTGTATCTGTTAACAACTTTTCAGCTTCATAGCTTGCTTTGTCTGGGAACAGGCACATTTTGAATTTCAAAGATATATCAATGTGGGACATAAAGCTAGGAAAGCATCTGTAGTAAAATATTTAATTATCTCGTGATTTTTGTCCCTATCAGAAGTTGAAGTGTTAGGAAATTTAGTGCTTATTTAGATGTTGGCGTGTTAAATTCATATAATCAGTCGCCTAGATATCCAAAGTAAGTTTGAGATGTTTATATCATATCTCGACTGAAGTTCTGCAGTCTTTTGAGTCAATTTTTTTTGTCGGTATTTCAGTTCTTTTCTAAAGCTCTCACTTGCCCTGTCTCACGACATTGTTCGGTATTGTTTCATCTCCTTTCTCTAGCACTGACTGCTCGATTCAAGATTCACGACATTGTTTACTACTACTACATTGTTTACTACTACTACCTCCTTTCTAGCCCATGGCCGCTCTTTCTCGATCTTCATCGCCAGTTTTTTGGCTGCTAATGCTTGCTCTCTGTCGTTCTCTCTGATTTTGTGCTTCAGATAAACTCTATTTTAAACGATTACTCAACGTCCCCGATCGTTTGTTGACATACCAAATACGATAAGTTTTCTGACAAATCCTGCGGAGAAAAGATGGCATTCTTTAGATCCCCCGTGAGGCTTACCTCAACTCGCCCCTTCTCCTCCCCCAGAGTCTGTACGGACGGCGTTTACTCGTACGCTGACGTCATAACCAAATTTTCTGGGCTTGATGGGTTTTCATTTTTCCCCATGGTGCTTCGCTGGCGCGCTTCGCGCGCTGAAGCTCCGCTATTAATCTTACAAGCAAGTTCTTCAATTAAGTTCAAGCCAAGTAAATCGTTGACAGCTTGAGAAACAAAGTCCCTGTTCTAACGTGCAGAAGTGTTGTTTCTCTTGGCAAAAGGCGCTGGGAGTTGAAAAAAGGGAATTTTATAACCCTGCATAATAACATTCAAAATGAACTGCGAAACTTCCAAAGTACGCCAAAAGATGACAAACTTTTTAAGTCTACCGCGTACAGATGAATAAGTCAAATCGACCGCAAGTGGGCCTGAATCTTTAATGGAATCGAGTATAAGGCAATCAGTTCCTATCTCGGAAATTAACTTCTCACCTTCCTCTAAATCGTTCTTGACCTTCTCTAGCTGGGATTGTTCGGCAGCGGATTTGGCACCATCGAGCGTCTCGCTGAGGTTGTGGTTAAACTTGAACTGGTCCTCGTTAGCCTTTTTCTTGAATTTGTGAGGTACGTTGAACTTGAGGCGTTTGATTTCTTTCATCTGGCTCTCTGCTGATTCCTGGTTCGACCGTTTGATCTGAGAAACGGTCTGCTCCAACAGACCTTTAAACAAATCTAGGAGCTTGTCGTTGTTAGCGTTAATGAGCTCTTGGACTTCTTCTTTCCCATTAGACATAGTTTGACAGCGATTAGCATAGAAGGTAAGGAAAGAAACTTGGCATGAGCCAAAAGTCGACGGTTGGTTCCGGAGGCCTAGATGGATACCACGTGCTGTACCCCCTCTTATATACCACTGCGTCATTACCTATGACGCTCGAGCTTAAGGCCCAGGCCGCGTCGTATCACGTGCAGACAAGATATTTATTTCTACCTAATTCGCAGGCTTAATCGTTAGAAATACCATTTTATTCACAATGATATTATATGTTGTCAATACTGAAAAATTTCCTTTTTGGTTAATTATTATAACAGTAGTAATTACGCACTGTCACTTAATGCTCGAGGCATTCGAGACCTCCAGAAACGTAAATCCATATTCACTTGGATTGAAAAGTAAAAATCAGATATAACATTTCTTCAAGAGACATACAGCACACCTGGATTATAAGCGACTGGAAATTTCAATGGCGTGGAGAAATGATTCTTAGCCATGGTTCAAATCATAGCAGAGAAGTGTTTATCCTTATCAATGAGCAACTACAGTACGAAATAAAAAAATACTGTAGTACACGATGAAGGTCGAGACATATTGGAAATGACCATCCAAGAATCGCCATCAGTCCTGTTGCTTAATTTATTCGCTCCTACCAAACTAAATGACCGAAAGGTTTTTTTTTTTCAAGAAATTTTATCTGCTGTTCAAAGTGCTAATTTTGATACAGAATGTAGGGTCATGATTGGCGGAGATTTCAATGTTCATTTAGACGCTTATTTTGATAATTCCGAAGGCCAATTTGAAACTAAATCTACCGTAAAGAATATTCAAGATATCATGCTCGAATATAATCTCATTGATATTTGGAGACTACGGAATCCGGATAAAAGGCAGTTTACCTTGAGGAAACGAAATCCTATGATACAACGTCGTATCGACTTCTGGCTTGTAAGCGACGATTTACAAGACGATGGCAAAAAAGCAGAAATAATTTCAGCTATTAAACCCGATCACTCGGCGATCAGCTTATCTGTTAGTAGCCTCAAAGATCAACCATTTAGACCATCATATTGGAAGTTTAATTCCAACCTTCTGGATGACCAAAATTACATTCAGTTAATTCATTCAGAGTATCAAAAATGGATCTCCAAATTTTCAGAAGTTTAAGACAACAGAGTACCGTGGGACCTAATTCAATATTGAATCAGGCAAGCCACTCTTAGATACAGCAAAGTGATCTCTAAGAATCAAAAGGCGCAGCTTCCGCGAGCGGAAGAAATCTTAAAACTGCGCGAGGAAAACGTCAACAGTGATTCATCTGAACAAAATATTACAAAGCTGGACGAAGCTAGGAGTGAGTATGAAACATTATTGGCCATTCCAGAGTTGAGCAGGGGACTGGGGCGAGTTTCAAAATTTAACCAATCAATAAACTGACACCACCTCATGAAAAACAAACTTAACATTGGCCATTTGACCAAGTATGATGCTTTTAGGGCGAACAGAGACCATGTTCTGGACCTTGAAATATGGCTCAAAATCCATACAAGCGTCTCTAGTTTTAAGACAGCATCCCCCAAAATCATACAAACTCTTAAAATGTTTGTGATTTCTGTGATACTGTTTGAAATGGGCAAACATAGCAATTTTCATCTTAGCTTCATTCAAATAGTAGGTGCATGACAGGATTTTACGGTTGTCACAAAATTGATAAGGAATTTTAAGAGTTTATATGGTTTTGGGGACGTTTTCTCCAAATTAGAGACATTTGTATGGATTTTAAACCATATTTCAAAGTCCATAACTTGGTCTCTGCTCACCCTAAAAGCATCATACTTGATCAAATGACCAATCTCAACATGATCTTTCATGTGGTGGCGCCCCAGTCCCCTGCTCAATTTCGGAATGGCCAATATGATTACGTTATCCAGTGCAAAATAATATGATCGAAGGCGAACTGGTGCGAACAAGGAGAGAATTAAAAATACGAAATACTTTTTAAATCTTGAAACCAGTAAAGCCAAGAGAACATCAGTTCGTCGCCTTATTAATGCAGATGAGAAACTCGTCCTAAACTCAAAATCCATAATGAAAAAACTCGAAGATTTCTATATAGCACTCTTCAAAAACAGCGAATCAACGGACTGTGACCGAGGCTTTCAAGACTTTTTAAATGGTGTTGATAATGCTAAATTAAGCGAAGATCAGAAATATTTATGCGAAAGACTTTGGCAAACAGCGAATGCTTTAATGCTCTGTCTAAATTCCCAAACGGGAAAACACCTGGATTTGACGGGTTAACACCTGAGTTCTACAAGAAATTCTGGAACTTGCTTGGCCATCTTTTGACTGATTTCTTGAATTATTCGTATATACATGGTGAATTATCTAACTCGCAGAAACAAGCAATAATATGACTCATTGAAAAGAAAGGGAAGGATAGACGTTACATTAAGAACTGGCGACCCATTTCTTTAATTGTTAAATGTTGACACTAAAATTGCCTCGAAGCTTTGGTATTAACATTGGAAAAATTACTGCCTTTTGTTATTAATCATCACCAATATGCGTATACGTAAAAAAATAGAACAATTTTTGATGCTGTAAATTGACGACATCACGGAATATACGAAGATTAACCAAGCACTTGGGTTAATGGTCGCAATTGACTTTGAAAAAGCATTTGACCCTTTAAATTGGAATATTTTATCGAACGCTTTAAGATCCTTGGTAATTCCTTTATTAATTGGATCCCACTTTTTACACCAACATATCAAGTTGTATCTCATCACCCATGTTTAAAGTCGAAAAAGGTGTTAGACAAGGAGATCCTTTGTCGCCATACCTCTTCATTATAGCTTTGGAACTTCTTCTAATTATAATTCGTAACAGCCCTTGCATTAAAGGCATTAAGATAGACAACACGGAGGTTAAACTCGCTGCTTTTGCCGATGATTTGACAACATTTCTACAGGACAAAGGTTCCTTAGAACACCTGTTTAGTATTTTAAAAGCATTTGAAGGGTGTTCCGGCTTTAAACTCAACAAAGACGAAACGGAAGCTTACTGGCTTGGTTGCAGCCACAATTGTAACAAAAGCTGAGATATAGAAACGATCAACAAACCTATAAAAATTCTAGGAATTTATGTTACCTATAATTCACGCCTGCAAAATGAACTAAATTTTGATGCAAGTCTAAAATCTTAAAAGAAAACTTTAAATAACTGGCAATGGAGACATCTTACAGTCCTCGGTAAAATTATAAAACATTTGCGATGACAAAACTGTTGTTCTGAGCTTCCGTGTTAACTTTTGATAAGGATATCTTTAAAAAAATGTAACACAGTATTGTTTAATTTTTTATGGAAAGTTAAAGATAAAATCAAACATCTCGCACTGGTTAGTGATTATAGGGAGGGCGGACTTAAAATGCTCCATCTGGAATCTGCAATCATAACTCAAAGAATCATGTGCCTTAAAAAGTTTATTGAAAATTATCATAGTCCATAGACGTTAATCCTCTTGCACCATCTTAAAAATTACGGCGATAAATTCCTTCTTCACTGCAATTATGACGTTGCTGACTTATCTAAATTCCTTCCAAAGTTTTATCGCGAGTGTTTTGAAGCTTGGGCTACACTCACCGAGAAACAACCATCTTGGCGCGAGCACGTTATGGAACAGATGCTTTAAAATAAGAAACATATTCGAATCGATGACAAACCTCAATTTTGTAAAAAGTCACTTATGGCTGGAATCTCAAGAATTAAAGATATCTGCCTCACGAACGGAAAATTGAAACCTCGGAACTTTTTTTTCAGAAAAAAGGCCTTGACTTAAATAATTATCTGTTGATATTGGGACATTCAAAAGCAATCCCGGAATCATGGAGGGTTTGTTAAATTCAAGAACTACATGTTTCTCTCGGACCTCGCGGATTTCACTGAATTAATTTTTCACTCAAAGACTGGTGATGCCCACCTGATCCAACTCACTAGTAAAAAGCTGTACTGGATTTTTGTAGAGGATATACGCGTACACCCTACTGCCAGGCTAAAGTAC
>CM042755.1:13332918-13340431 GCA_022496165.2 Catalaphyllia jardinei
TGATAATGTACATCAAAAAAGCAAGGGACCCAGGATGCTACCCTGCGGTACGCCACAAGTAACAGTTCTGGCAGTTGACAGATTGCCATTTACATTACACCTTTGGGTCTGACTGAAACCACTTAGCAGTTGCCTGGTTAGCAGCAAAGTAAGACAGTTTACGTAAAAGAATTTCGTGATCAATTGTGTCGAAAGCTTTTTTAAGGTCCATGAAGACTACTCCGTTCAGGAAGCCGTTGTCGATGTTAACAGACCAGCTATTTGTCGCCTCAAGCAAAGCCGTTAGGGTCCTATGCAAGGAAAGAAAGCCCGCCTGACAACTGATAACAATTGATTGTCATTTAAGTATTGGTACAGTTGGTGGTAAACAATTTTTTCAAAAACCTTCGAGACAACCGGAATAACGGAAATTGGACGATAATTGTTGAGATCCGATTTTTCACCCTTTTTAAACACCGGAGTTACCCTGGCCATTTTCCATTCTGTTGGATTGATCCAAGTGATAATTGACTTTGTAAATATGGCAGTAAGCGATGGAGTAACAATACTAGCAGCCATTTTCAACAACTTACTTGGGATCATATCAAGGCCAATGGCTTTCTTTTCATCAATATTCCTAATAGGTTAAAAACAACGTCGAGACTTGGAGTTTTTAGATGAAATGCTTTGTCAGTGTGTAAAAGGTAAAATTCGGAATTTACTTCTGCAGCAGGAACCTCTTGGGCTAGCAATTGGCCAATATTTGTGAAGTGATCATTAAAAGCTTCCGCCATGCCGCCATGCATTGTTCTGTTGTCAACTTGGATTTCTAAGATATTCGTCGACTTAATAGTGTTACGTGAGGTTAACTCGTTAATGATGTTCCATGTTTTGCGCGGATTCCCTTTGCTAACTTTCAAGTTATCAGAAAAGTAGCGCTTCTTTGCTTATTTAATTGCATTATTTGCTTGGTTTCTAGCACATTTAAATTGCTCCCACATGTCATGATCATTCGATGAAATTGCTTTCTTTTTAATCAAATCTCGTCTATGCAATTTATTCAATAGCCCTTTAGTAATCCACGGAGCCCGCTTTTTACTAATTCTTTTTAGTTTGCGTGGTGCGTGTTTGTCCATGCAACTAACAAACATTTGTTTCCATTTATGCCACATGTCATTTGGATCATGACACAGATCAACATTCGACCATGGCATTTGTTCAAGATCATTTAAGAAATTATTCTTTTGAAAGTGTTTAAATTGCCTCATTTCAATCGTTCGTGGGCAAAAACGGTCATGATGGACTTTGCGCGTCATAAATACAAGAGATTGATCACTAATCCCAAGGTGAATGACACCTTTCTCTGGGGAGTTGGTGATACATAAATCAATAATTGTCTTAAAGACAAGAGTGCCGCCTGTTGGTTCAGAGATTAACTGACTAAGACCATAAATGTCAAAAATGTTTGTTAGATGAGAGGAAATATGAGCAGAAGCCTCTGGCGATAAATTGCAGTTAACATTTCCAAGTATATATAGTTCCTTACTTTCAGCGTCAATTTTGCCAATTACATTTTCGAATTCATTGAAACGTTCATGCGGAGAGTTTGGAGGTCGATACCAGGTGCCGACCAGGAATACTGAACTTCGTGGCTTACTAATTTCGACGATAAGGCACTCGAGGTCATCATTAATTAAATCATCACGTATTCGATAGTTACGATTTGAGCGCAAATAGATACAAACACCGCCCCTTTCCTTCCATTTACTCTACGGTCATTTCTAACTATTTCGAAGCCTGGCATGTAAACATCGCTGTCATGAACGGTTGAGTCTAGTTTAGTCTCGTTAACTGACAGAATATCAATTTTGGAATCATGCATAAAAACTATAAGTTCGTCAATGTGGGAGAGCAAATTGTTAATATTAAGGGAGGCGATGACCAAACCTCGGCCAAAAATACTAAACCAGTTGAACTTACCCCAGTTTTCGCGTGGACGGTCATCAGTCGAATCGGATTCCCAGACGGCAATGTCCTAATCTAAGCGTAAATAATTTATGAAATTCTGTGCAAGACGAGAGGTTCCAGACTTGTTTAAATGAAGGCCGCTACGGTTTAAGTAATTCGAGGTAGAAATGTTTGAATGGTCAACAAATTCCCCAGCTCTTCCAAGTGCAGCATCTTTGAGGAATCTGTTCACCTCCGCTATTTTGCAAGCCAAGGCTTCATCGTCAGATCTACATACAAGACTTGATATCGCAATCTTAGCTGGAGATTCACAGCTAACCATCGTGGCCAGGTCGGTTATTTCATCAGCACAAGCGCGAGGGGTGTCGCAGGATCTTAGGCTGTTAGTCCCCACATGAAGTATGATCTCGTCTGGATTCTTTTGTAGGAGTGGCTTTATAAAATCATGCATGTCTTCCGTTGTGCATCCCGGGAAAGAGGATATCTTAACTCTCGAATTTCTAGACATTTTATGGCCTTGGAGGTGCTTGAGAACAGAATCCCCGGCAATCATAACTTTCTTTTGACGATTAGGTCGCGTTTGGTTGCGCTTTGTTGTGGACTCGGTTGATACAGATTGATTACTCCTTTGTGTTGTAACATCGATAGGCCGGCACGAGGGTCTTCTGAACCTCATCGTTATCAGCAGTACGGTTATCGTAATTTCTCACATCCACTTGTGCTTCATTAATTCGACGAAGGGGCTAAAAACTGTTTCGAGTTTCGTTGATATCAGGGCGTACTGTCTTGTGGCTACGTTCACGATTTCCATTTTTGCCTCGCTTCTCATCCACATGGACCCACCATTCGCTTGACTTTGGTTCTTTGTTTTCAGCATCATCTTTTCTTGCATAATGATGGTTAATGCAAGCCTAAGGGATTCATTCTCTTGTTCTAATGACAAAACGCGGCTCTCAAAGGTCAAGCATTTTTCTTCCAAATCTTTGATTGCATTGTCTTTTCTAGAAACAGAGGATAATAACGTTTCGCACCTCTTCTTGTAATCAAGGAGTTCGGAACAAGAACCATTTTCATCTTGATGTTTGGTATTGATAATGGACAAAAGCTTTGAATTTTCTTCAACTGTTTTTTGAAGTATCAATAAATCAAGTTTTAAACCCTCAATGTCGGTCACAAATTTCGAAATTTGTCCGCCCTAGGGCGTCATTGCGTTTTGACCAATGACACGTGACACGTTCTCCAATCAGGAAACGTATTTGAGTTCAGTAACATCTAAACCTGAAGACGGCTGGTCTGATAATCCGAACTATTGTTATAAATAGAACACGTAGTGTCAGCCTTGTAGTAGTCTTTGACTTATTATCGTTTTACTTTTCAAGTTTGGCTGATTAAATCTCCTGCAAGATCCAACATTCAATCAAACAGGATCTTTGTTTATGGCTTTACAGTTTGCTTTTTATCTAGAGTTTTCCACATTTAACCGACATCGAGTGAAGTTTAGATTAAAGTTGTGTTCTCCAATACTTTGATTTGAACTATGAATGGGATGTAAAATGTACGAATTCCCAAATACTGCCTTTTGTTTACATTTTAGCTTCCTGATTGTAAAGATGGCAAGGAGAAAGAAACCCCCTGTGAGCTTGTTGGAACACATTAATGGGTCGAGAGATTTTTTAGATCAACCCAGAAAATGCTCTCAAAAGAGGCTAACAATTTTGATGTATTTTACGTGCAATATATATAGAGACAAGTGGTTGTGCATTGAAAAAGAAGTGCTGTCTCATAAGAAATCTTAACTACTCTAAGAACCTTAAGTGAAACGTTCGCACAAAAAGTAAAATATTCTTGAATGCATTCAAATGTTCCCACCAGGTAGGCCAACAGCAACTTCTGGGTGGTCGTAAGGAGGGGGGTGGGGGGGGAGGGTAGAGTACTCTGAATTTTTGGGCAGGAGTGTCCAATGTGAGGAAGAACCCTTAGCTTTTACCACTCCATGTTCAGCTGCAATTCTACTACCCTAACCATTTTGGAATATGGGTGCAACAAAGACCAACTTATAAAGCCTATGCTTCATAAGATAAGTGCGACCTTGCATGGTACAAACACAGCTTGTTTTAACAGTTGACGGCCCTTACTTAGTTTGGCCATAGGTCTCCTTTGATTATCTATGTTTATATCCAATACTAAATAAAGGTTACCTCCTATAATGATATCATCGCACTGAAAATCTCTCAAGTGATCGGGGAATCTTTCAAAAAGACCAGGATCGTCTGCATTTGGCGCATATATTGTAGCTAAGGTGATAAGTTTCTCATTATCACATATAATAAATCTTCCCGTATTATCTAAAAAATGTCTTTGTAGCTGGAAAGTGAAATAATTGTTGAAGAGGATAGCAACTCCTCCTCTGGAGGTGGAATATGAGGTAAACAGGGATTTGAGGCCGCATTCCGAGGACCATACAAGATTGGTGTTTTCTGCACTATGACTTTCCTGGAGTGGATAAATTGAGTATTTTTTTTTGCTCTTAACCATGCAGTTAAAAATTTCTCTCCCTTTTAATTGTTCTCCTAAACCTCGCAAATTAAGTAATCATACTTTAAAATGCGTCATGATCAAACAAAATACAGGAAAGCAGTGTTTTTTAAATGACCTTATTTATAAGAGAAGATGCGTCGAAGATGGGCATTCTGTTTTGTTAGGGACCGGTCGTAAATTAGAGGGGGTGGAGAGCTGGTGCAAACATGGGGAGGGACATTATTTTTCATGCAAGCACAAAAGGTCAAACAATTCGGTGCATGCCGTTAATGGGGACACTTATTTTTTAATGCAAAGTTGCTGGGGTTAAGGAGTCAATCTAGAATTTCTCTGCAGTCACAGTCATTCTTCTTTAAATATTACATTTGATGACTGCTTAATACAAACATGGGTTTTTAATGACACTTCTTGGTCCTATTTCTAGATCCTCCTCTGACTTGAACAAACAGTATATTGTCAAAATGGAATGTAAAATAAATCTTTTTAACGATTAATACCTTGTTGTTTTTTTTTTGAAAAGATGTAAACTATTTAACAGCTTCAAAATGATCATTGTTCTAGATCTGATTCACTTTCACTTCCAGGACTTTCACTTTGATTGTCTTCTGTGACAGGACGTTGCCCAGTTTCTTCCAAAAGACCTGGAATGTACTCGTCTATGGTAGAAAGTGCTATTTTTGCCATTTCTTTGAGGTATCTTATTTTATCACGCGTGACAGATAAAACACCTTCAACATTTACGTCATCGATGATTGGCTGTGAGGTATCAGCAGATATTAGCTCAGTAATCTCTTTAAATTTCTTCTCTGCCCTTTGCTCCTTTCTTTTCTTGTTTTTTTTCACAGGTAACCCATACTCCTTTGAAAACCGTCAACATGGCATTGTATAACAGTGTTGTTATTATAAGAGTTTGTATGGGAATAAAGCAATCGTACAGAATTGTTCAAAATAAGGGGAAAATACTAAAATCGACTCACCTTTTCTTGTTGTGTGTGTAACTTGTGTTTTTATGGCATTTGCATTTGGAGGCATCTATTAGGGTTGATCCAGGCGGAATCTTGAGGTGATTGGAGCATTTGGGGCGAATTTTTGGCCGGATTCCTTCGGGCGATCTGTTGGACTCCGTCACTCGAGTGCCCTACCTTTAGGAATTATATATGGAGAGAAATACTGAAAAGCTAAAACTAGCTACAATCGCTCTGAAACGCCCCCAAATTCCATAAAAGCACAAGTTATACACCCAAAAAGATAAGGTGAGTCGATTTTAATACGTTTTGCCTTATTTTGAACTATTCTGTACGATCGCTTTATTACCACACAAACTCTTATAATAACAACGCTGTTACGCAATGTCATGTTGACGGTTTTCCAAGGAGCTTGGGCTACCTGTGTTTTTTTCCTTCTGTTTTTCTTCTGGGACCTTTTGACAGATTTGTTTTTAAGCCACATTCCTTTAAACGTATCTGTACACATGTCCCCTTTCTTTTTCAAAAACTGTAATATGTTCTTCACCCTTTCATCATCATCATCATCATCATCATCAACATCATCATCATCATCATCAACATCATCGTCATCATCATCATCATCAATCTTTATTTATGCGCGAAATCATATCATTTTACATGGTCTTCCTAGGAATCGTGTTTAAAACTAGACTAAAGTACTCTAAGGAACTATTGACTATAATGTAAAAAATACAAAAACTTACATTATGAAAAATAAGAGTTACAATGGTCAAGGTGTGTTAGAAAAATATTTCCCATGAAATGAAGTTTTAAAAACATTTAACTCCTTCGGTGCCTAGGGGTTTCCCTTCGGCGAGTAAAATCGTCTGGCGTTAGACAGAGTAAAATCTATAAGTACGTCCTTGGCGTTGAATGGGTTAAGGGAGATGGTTTTTAAACTAGGCAGTTTTTTAATCTTGTTCCACAGAACAGATCCTCTGTAGTGTAGGCTCCCTTTTGCAGACTCAGATCTGGGTCTGGGGACATAATTTAATTCACAATTTCTGAGGTTGTGTGAATGTACATTTGAGGTGTTGGTAAAGATCCGCCTCAGATACAATGGGGAAAGATTATTATAGCTTTTATGCATTGTCATAGCCAACTGTTTTAGTCTTACATATTCTAGCCTTTCCCAGCCAAGCTCATCCAACAAGACACTTGAGCGAACATCATAGTTAGAAAAAGTGAGAATCCTAGCAGCCCTATTCTGCAGCTATTGAAGTTTGTTCGCTAGTCCCTTATTGATATTACCCCATACGACTTCACAGTAATTAAAATATGGCATAGCCAGTGCATTGTACATATTCAGTCTAGTATCAAATGGTATAGAATGACTTACACGCCTTAAGGTAGCAATACCAGCGGGTATTTTCTTTGAAATAGTATCAATGTGTGGGCGCCAGTTCAAACATTCATCAATTTGAAATCCAAGGGATATATGTTTAATTATTCTTTCTATGGGTGTATTATTGACTTTGACTGTAAAGTCACTATTTATTTGGGATAACTTAAATTGGCTCCCTATAAGCATGTATTCAGTCTTCTTAACATTTAAAGTTAATTTCTTTGCTGACAGCCATGACTTGATTACAGTGCTACGTGTCTTACCGTTACCACTCGAGAAAGTATTTGATTCAATTTTGACATCTTACTGACAACTTTTTGCTAACTTGAAAGCGAGCCAGCCAATCAGAACATGAGAATTCCAAGGGCGGAGATGTCAAATTATAAGTGCATTCACTCCCTTAAGAATTTACAGCTCAGAGAATGTGAGAAGGAAAATGGCCTTCCAGGTGAAAGTTGAATACGGAGGGAAAGGCTTCGCAACTTTTCTCTTGGAAAACGTATCATACGATGGTCTTGTAAGTAGCATAAGAAAGAATTGTTCTTTCTAATGTTACTAAGATTAGGCTTTAGGTAAATATTTGGCGATATGGTAAATATTTGTGAAGCAGATCATTATAAATTAAATGTTTGGAGAACTCGGAAAAAACCCGTGCCCCAGATGGGATTTGAACCCA
>CM042755.1:13350431-13352931 GCA_022496165.2 Catalaphyllia jardinei
GAGCACTAAAATTTACACTTCAGAGTTAATTCTCTGTTACATCATTTACAACAGCAAGGTCTAGCGAGGTATTTAGTTCTCTCTCGTGCTAACGTTGCAAACATAACATCATGTGCACTTAAATATATGAAATTCATGGTGCGTGACATTTAAAATCGGTCTTCATTGTCAGTTTTGTTTTCTTGGGTCACAATAAAATACGGAAGATCACCACGAAGCCACTTTATAATTCGCTAAGGTCTCCGAAAAAAAAAAAACAGAAAAACAAATTCAAAGGACAAAATCTTAATGATAATATTGTGTAAAAAAATGTGATAAAATTATGTAACATACGAGCTGGTAGGTGTTGTGGGCAGGGTGGCTGGTATCCCTCTGTCTCGTGTGCATGTTTTGGCACTCGCATTAAAATCTCCAAACTTTCCATTCTTGATAGCATCTTGAAGAATAGACAGTACCTCGCCTTCTCTTAAAGCTGAACTGAACTTCAGGGCCAGGTCAACAATTACACTTCCGCACCTGGAAAGAAAAAATACAAACTAAGCAGGTGACCAACATTTCACCTTCGCCCAGATGGTCGAATATCAGACAAAATTAAACGAAACATTTAGATTGTATTTTTTTAACCCGTTATGTTAGTAGTTATAGAGGGTCAGAATTAACCGGATTACTGCCTTCCGCCACCTTCCGCTACCTTCCTCCATACTAATGAGGTGCCTTCCTCCATACTAATGAGGTGCCTTCCTCCATACTAATGAAGTGTGTTCCTCAATACTAATGAAGTGCCTAGCTAGCTAGGTAAAAATGCGTTCCTCCATACTAATAAGCACTAGTAGTATAGTACAATACAAACAATAAACTTGCCGGCTTATAGTTAATCCTAATTGGCTCATGAGAACTCTTTTACGTATTCAAAATAAAAGCGCCAATATTAACGAACGCGTCATTCCTTCATTCAAACTGAACTCGCAGGAAACTTGAAAACTTTGTCCGATTTCGAAACGATTATCGTGAAGATGGCTTTCGTTACCGACGTTCGCGAATTTCAAACTGGTTTAAACGCTTGTTTAACTGTCCGTGATTGGGAAACATTGACAAGCAAATTATAGCGTAATAATTTCTGATGTGCGGTAGCCCCTCGCGAAACTTCACACGCAAGAGATCTTCCAGAAAAGAAAAAGCCAAAAAGGTGCCCTTTCTGCCCTTTTGTCCTGAACGGCCTCGTTTTGTCCCTTTTGTCCTTGAATGTCCTTTTTGTCCTGTGTTGTGGCCTTTTTGTCCTGTGTTGTCCTTTTTGCCCTTCGCATAACTGTTAGAATTTGCTGGAACTGTTTATGACTTGAAATTTATCTTTAATTTAATACGCAACGACAGCCAGAAACACCAAAAGCACCAGAAACGCCACATTTTCTCTAGGCGTGTGCTTGAGATCTAGACCTACTGTGTTTTGCACAGAGAGTTTATTTCTTTGTTAAGGGGATTCCAGTCTTGTTGTTCATTGCATCCTAATTTTCTGATTTACTTTGTGTTGACACTTGGTAGTTATTTTTAATTTTGGTGTATTCATTTCAAATCTGTGTGTATTAATTTTTTTGTATTCGCTAACTTCTGTCGCTAATAAAAGTATTGTTCAAGAAATGTGTTGTTCGAAAATATTTATTGTCGCGTGTTGACAACTAATTAGCACTCCGAACTTCTATTGTTGTAATTTCAATGGTAGAGCTAGTCCCATGGGTTTCTCCGTTGGAGAGTTTGTATGCAAATCTTGGTTTGCAAGTGGAGTTCAGTGCATGACTAACGGCGCGGAAAACAAGAAACGTTTGCTCAGATTTTATTTTCTCTCTCTTGTCAGCAAGCTGAGAGGTCAGATAAAAACATAATAGATATTTTCATGAGCCAAACAGGGTTAAAAAAGCCCGGCTCCGAAAATCGGAGAACGTTTTCAAAGAATACTAGAGAACTTCAAAAATTATTACGCTTTCAAAAATTTGCTTGTCAATGTTTCCCAATTATGGACAGTTAAACAAGCGTTTAAACCAGTTTGAAATTCGCGAACGTCGGTAACGAAAGCCATCTTCACGATAATCGTTTCGAAATCGGGAAAAGTTTTCAAGTTTCCTGCGAGTTCAGTTTGAATGAAGGAATGACGCTTTCCTTGAAATTGGCACATTTATTTTGAACAGATGATAGACTATACATAAGCCAATCAATGTTCACTATCAGCGGGCCAGACCGGGCAAACTTATTGTTTTTATTGTTCAGAGTGACGCTGATTAGTATGGAAGAAGGCATTTCACTAGTATGGTGGAAGACATTGTATTAGTATGCAGGAAATCCAAATTAGTATGCAGGAAGGCACTTCATTAGTATGGAGGAAGACACTGTATTAGTATGCAGGAATACAGCGTAAGGCAGCGGAAGGCAGTAATCCGGCTAATTCTGACCCTATATCACTACTTATGTTTTTTCGTTTGTCTTTTTGTTTGGCCTGGAACGAGAGAGA
>CM042755.1:13362931-13377931 GCA_022496165.2 Catalaphyllia jardinei
TAAGACCCTTGAACATTTGTTAAAAACATTTTGAAACAACCTTCCCGAATTTATCTCTAGGTGAGTGTGAAATCTAAGGAAAGTATACACAGGGGTACAAGTTTTTGTACGTAGCAACGGCCATAGCAACGGCTGTTTAAAGTAAGAACACGACCAAAAGTATAGATTTAGTTTTGACATATATTAGCGAAACTTTGTATTAAAGCTACAAAGAGATGCACAACACGATTGGTATAATTACTTGGGAAAAACTTTGCTTTATTTGCCATCATAGGCTCATTTTCTTTCCTTTTTTTTAGGAACTGACTTCCTACAGCTGCGGAAAGTTTAAACAAAATAGAACAACCATTACATCCCCTCCCCGGAGATCCAATCTGCACATCATTCCCCCAATGTTTCGCTTGTTAAACGCTTAATCCATCACGTAAGAAACTTTAAGTGCAGTTTTCTCAAAAGTCTACTTTTGTACTAGCTGACTTCACTGTAACAGTTCTACTTTGGTGAGTATTAAAGAGAAACTCCTGAAATTTGAGGTAATCAAAGACAGTTAGTGTCGATCGTTATTCGATAAACTAAAAATTCTTAACATTTTAACGTCTGTCACGTGACAACAGATAATTTGTTCACTGGGTTTGGTGCAAAATAAGGTTATTTCCAAATAAAGCTTTTAAAAAGTACTGTAAACAAGATCTAACTGCCAAAATATATGCTTGTTTGGAAATCAATTCTTGTTTTGTAAAAGAGCAGAAATTGTTGGCGTTACTGCAATGAAATAAAATCTCCAAGGGCTGTGGCTGGTTCCTATAGCAACCTTTTTGAGTAAAACCTAAGAAAAAATTATCTTTTTTCATGAGTGCAATCGCACATAATTGATCTTTCCTCACCATATTTAAACAAACGTTTTGGTCGCCTTCAGCCTATTGAACCACCTTAATTTCAAGATAGGGGTGTAATTGTTGTCGAGTTAGATATTATTTTACGTTAAGGACGTTCGCGCCCAAAAACTTCTCTTTGACTGCAGGTAGAAAAATGATAAAATTAGATTAAAAATCGGGGGTCACTGAACTCGTTTTGAAGATAAGGCGTAGCACAAACCATAGCATTTCTAGGATTTCCAGTCACTCGAGGCGATTCTGGCCGGATTCATTACTATCGGCATATATTTAAGTTGAAGAATCATATCTAA
This sequence comes from Catalaphyllia jardinei, assembly GCA_022496165.2. Classification (NCBI taxonomy): domain Eukaryota; kingdom Metazoa; phylum Cnidaria; class Anthozoa; order Scleractinia; family Caryophylliidae; genus Catalaphyllia; species Catalaphyllia jardinei. The sequence continues at coordinate 13,364,118 of CM042755.1, forward strand.
GTTGTATGTAGAACACAGCATATATAGGCCTATTTGATAGATCTTTGCTACATATGTCATTAAATCAGCTGGAATTAACCTTAAATAGTATATGAGAAATAATTAAAACTTCCCACGTAAAGATTTTTTTGTTTTTTAGTATAATGGAACGAATCAGAAAAGGAAGTGATCTGCCAAAAAAAAAGGTGGGGTCACCGAGCATGCAGCAAAAATATTCGCACATAAAGTTCCCGCAAAGGTCATTAGCTCTATGTCTTGTTGGGTTTTCGACTCGGTGCGCGCGCTTAAAAATTACGTGGCACGCGCGTGACTAATGAATAGCGTGCGCACTAGAGATGCGCAATAGCAATGGGCGCGAACGTCCTTAAGTATTAGTCTTATTACGTATTAGGAACGCTTCGATATCATATGTCAGACCCCGCGCGTTGTCGTTTTGCGATAGTTGTTTTAACACAAGAGAGCTTATTGCGAAGGTTTCCTGTGTTTATCTTGCGGATGATGTATTCAGGCGTTACAGAGAGGACAATCGGCAAGCGTGTATTTATTCCCTTGTCCTTGCCATTGCATTTCTTGGTCAGTTGTTGAATTAGTAGATTTCCTCGCACTTGTGTGTTTAAGATGCATTCGTGTTATGTAATGGTTATTTTAGTTTTAGTCTTTAGCGCTGCTTAGACTTGGTTTTGATTGTATTTTAGTTTGACGGTTTTGGACATCAAATCACGATTGAGTAGAATAAATTACGTTGGAATCATACTTAATCTTTGGTGTTCGAAATTAGTACTTCGAGCGAAGTCCTCGTAATAATCTGAGTGCATCTTTTGCGACATTCCGACGTTTTCACGACGCCTGGAGCTACAAAGGGTTATTGGGTGAAGTTTCATGGAGATGTCATTTTGACAACAGAGGTTGCAAATGTAACCTGATGATTTAAGAAACTGAAAAAAATGTCAGCATCATGTCTTACAGTGGCCTGGTAGATTCAGTCATGATTTTGTGTACGTAACCAAGTGGAAATGATTTCTGAGTTTGTCCAGGGCAAGTGATGTAAAATTATTAACTCCAGGGAAGCATTTCGTATGAATGTTTTTGACCTTTTGTGTACCAGTGCAGGAGCACAAACTTTGCAGAAGGACCGGGACATACAAGAAATGATGTAACCTAGACTAGAAGCCACACTGGCAGCTTGATTTAGTTTGAATGTATGACTAATTTTTTGCCAATATAAGCATATAAAGTGTCACAGTGCTGTATTTTCAAAAAAGAAACACCGAAAAATGTAGTTGACGTAAGTGGCTATAGGGTTGCAATGGAAGAATTTGGGGGAAAAGACAGACGCATAACAATCAAAGAACAAAACACAAGCAATATTTTAATAAATCATATGTTGAGTAGTACTTATTAACATTGCTGATAATTTTTAACTTAATAAGATTAACAATGTTACTTGGAGGTTTTATTTAACAGAAAGAGTAATTGCTGAGGTTTGAATAAATTAGTCAGAAATTATTATTCTCACTGCACAATTGAGAGGTTTGTGGTTTGTAAATGGACGTGCTAGGGCTATGTAGGCTTTGCATGGGGAACTTAGGTCATTCTAGGTCCGTCATTCATCGTGTTTGCTCGATTTTCTTTCAACTTAAGTTAATCTTGTCTATTTCGAATGAAGTTCAGGAGTTTATCAATACTTCGTTGGCTCAAAACAACGCAGTCTTGTTAGATCAAATTTCTAAATTAGCTGCAGATTGTGCGGAGAATAGCGTTGAAGCTGCCGACGAGCAGTTAAGGGAAATCAAAAGGCTTCCTCGAGACCGAAATCGTTCAAATGTAAAGAGAAAGAGATTCAGTACAAATTCGATTCTAAGCTTCAGGACATGCTAGAGGAGGTCAAATCACATCTCGAGGTGAACGTAGTTTAGAAGGTTAAAGCTTCACTCTCAGAAGGTACGTCGTTGGGTGCTTTCCGAAATACAAAAGCTTATCTTGGTGGCAGATCAATCGGAGTTTGGTGGGAAGACCGTGGAAAAATACCCAGCATGAACTTGCTGACAGCGAGGCGGACGGCGAAAAGATTCGCAGAGCAGAAGAGGGAGCTGAGAAGGCTTTGAAGTCCGCTGCTTCCAAGATATCAGTTGAGCGTATGGTCCACAGAATTCTCGTGGTATCTCTACGTTGGGTTCTTAGCGTAACCAGAATGAGCGGTTGCCATTTACTCGTTCTTCTTCCTTTCCGTCAAGAAATGGTAACTGTTTTGCCTGTGGTAAGTTTGGCCACTGGAGATCGAAATTCCCCCAAACTCAGCGTTCAGGTAATTTGCCCGGTAACAGATGAAAGCACGATGATGGAAAAGGTATGTTTAACAATTCTTGTAAGATTATTACCCAGTGTAAATCCGCCGAAGTTTGTCTCGAAGTCTCTTTATTCGAGAGTGAGAACTTTAAGTTTCAGGATGTCGTCCTGCTGATCGCCCTCAAGTTTCTGTCAAGGGAAAATTGTTTAAATCCGTTGGACCCTGGCAGCTTCCAGGCGCTCCAGAGTTTATACTGAGCATAATTAGACGAAATACCGTTTATTTCGACGCCTCCGTTTGAGCATTACAAGAACAACCGGTCAGTTAACGGGAGCGAATTTGTTGGTGATGCTATTTTGGAGCTTCTGCGTGACAATCATATCGAAGAGGGGTTCTCTTCCCCTGATATCGTCAATCCACTTAGTGTTTCAGTTCAAAGTTCTGGCAAGAAGAGGATTATTTTGGATTTGAGACATATTACCCTACACATCTACAAACAGACATTTAGGTGTGAAAATTTACATTCCATTAACAACGTTTTTTCAACGACTTTTTTCCTTTCCTCCTTTGATTTAAAGTCTGGATACCATCATGTGAAAATTTTTTCCTGATCATCGAAACTATTTAGCATTCTCCTGGGATTTTGGTGAAGGTCATACAAGATATTTCCAGTTTACTGTTTTAACTTTCAGTCTCTCGAGTGCGCCTTTTATTTTTACCAAGTTGTTAAAACCATTAAAAACCCATTGGAGGTCACAGAGGATCCCTATAGCAATATGCTTTGACGATGGAGTTGGCCCAGGTTCATCACTAGAGGCGGCTAAGAACTACGGTTATAGATGCAAGGGAAGTATGATCCTCGCAGTAAAGTTTCCAATTTCAGCAATTGGAAAGAAGAAGGCTGAAAAAAATCAGGGCTTCAACGGGATTCGAACCAATGACCTCCGCGATACCGGTGCGATGCTCTACCAACTTCATACCAACTTCATGATATGAACTCAATAAATTGATCTTGTTCCCAATGTGTGGCTTCATAGCTCAGTTGGTAGAGCATCGCACCGGTATCGCGGTATTGCTAAAAACACCCTTAATTTTAGCTTTAAGCGCTTATAACTCAAAAACGAGCTCGGTGACCCCCTTTTTTACTATCATCGAATTGTAATGAGCGTGATAAGATGCAACTTTTTGCAAAGTTAAAAAAAAAATCTGCGAAGGGGGTTCAGAGCCACGCTAAATTGCCCAGGTTTAATTCCAGATTCCTACAGCCAGGTACCGAGACTGTTGATGCTTTCTCACAGGATTGGTCTTCAGGTAATAACTGGCTTGTACCATCTACAACTCTCTCTCTCAACTCTCATCACATGCGTGACTTTAAGGCAGTAGGAACTCTGATGGTACTTATGCGAAAATCTGCTCAGTTCTGGCCTTTATGTATGCAGTGATAGTGTTCATCTAAATTCATTCGTAAAAGAATGCCTGTTTCTTCCGAACAGACCGGAACGCTTTGTTAAGGGTAGGGCCAAGAATACATTATTTGGTACCAAAGCACTTAAGTCTCAATGTCTGGCAATTCGGATTTAGTAAACTCGGGAGCACCAGAAAGGTTGATCTTCGGTCCTTTTCTTTTCTTAATTTATATAAATGATTTTGAAAAAGCAACCAATTATTTTTCCCTAAGACTATTTGCTGATGATACTTCTTTAACTGCAACTGGGAAAGACCTAGATGAAGTGCTTCAGAGGATAAACTCTCAATTGCCAGCTATTCATGAATGGTTATGCTCACACACATTAACCCTGAATTTAAGGAAGACAAAATACGACAAAAAAATTAATTCTAATTTATATCCTCCTCTCAAATTAGCAGGTCAGTACGTAGACCGGCCTTATAGTGTTAAATATTTAGGACTCATTATTGATTGTTTCCTGTCATGACGTGAGCATATTTATATATCATATTAGTAGTAAATTATTTAAAAGTTAGCAAAAGTGTCAATATTATCACTAAATTAAAACCACATGAGATCTCAGTAGGCGATACAACGCGCGCTCTGATTGGCTAAGTGCAACTTAACGCCAGTGCATTATTCTCCCGTAATGCCCACGGGCCGATTACGGATTATGCAAATTAGGAAAGAACACGAAAGAGATCCAAAGCTAGGCGACATTTGCTTTATTTACATTGAAAATCGTCGTGATACAAGACGATGAGGGACGATTAACATTCCGAGAGTTAATCATATTGCTATTTTAAGGAAAAAAATGAAGTTATATCGGCAAGTTACGAACGAATTAATTGGTCAGAGAGAAATTGAAATGTTCGTAAGCTCACATTTAAGAGCAAAACCACGAAAGGAAAGGAAAACTGCCAGTAAAATTAAAACATCTAAGAGATATTTGTCGTCAATAAACAAAGGAAGCACAGTAGAAGTTTTGGACTTACCGGCGGCTGTCTTTGACCACTTATTGGCAAAGTTTGTTGTTTTTTTTTTATAGATATCGGAAAAGGGATGGCGACGATTATGAACCTGATACCCTGTCGAGTTTGCAGCGAAGTATATAGAGCTCGAGGTGCCTTTCCGAAGGCAGGTCTCCTTTCACTGTCCTTTCACCATTCAAAAGGCAATTGCTGACACCGAAGCAGTATAGCAGTCAACAACTTTCTTGTTGTAACACAAGCTATTTCAAACTTCTTCAAGGACCATTAGATCTGAACAGCCGAGCGGACTATATTTTTTTTCCGGGGAGGACATTCGCAGCATCTCTGAGCGCCAGTTCAAGATCTTTAACGGGCCAGTAACTATAATCCAGGAACCTCAGAAAAGGCGAAGAGTTTTCATCGAAAGTGACGACTAGGAGTAGTGCTGATTCCGTTTAAACTGTATTTTCTTTTGCCGACACGGCTGGACGGCTTTTGAGCAAGTTTGAAGAACTTTTCTGTAGGAACTGACGTTTGGCGGTTGATTCTTGAGAATGTCGATGAAAATTCTCCTGTAATATACTAACACAACTGTTCTAAAATACTTTTTGCAGCCGTATTGATCATTGTTTTCCAAAAATAAATATATTTTCTTGAAGGAGTACGCGTTAGTTCACTGAATTCTGTTATGCAGTTTGATGGTTTGGAAAGATGAATGAATAGATAAGCGCGCGCATCACCGGATGTGAAGTAACGACTTCCCCTTGGATTTAGATTTTTTTTCTTCCTCTAGAACCGTTTTGTTAGCCATATAATAAACAGCCTAATAACCTCGATCGTTCGGTCGTTACCGGAAAATCTCAAACCTCGACCTACCGTATCGACTTCGCTATCGCTTGGTCAATACGGCAAGGCCTCAGTTTGAGATTTTCCCGTAACGACCTCACTCTCGGTTATTAAGTAGTTAGTATACCCCTATCTTACCTATGGTTGCGTAGTTTGGGGTAATAATTACGAGGCACCATTATCACAATTGGCGAGACTACAAAACAAAGTTGTTAGAATTATCAATAATGTGCCGCTTTGTGATCGCATTACTCCCCATGATGTGAACCTTGGTCTCATTAAGCTTCCAGACATTGTTAAATTATATACATGTCAACGATTTTATGATTACCTAATTAATGAGAAGTCGAATTTTAATTTGTCTCTAGTATCTGAGCAACATAATTACGTTACTCGAAGCGCATCCTTACAACACCTAAATCCAGAATCTTTCAGAATAAATATAAGAGAATTTTGTCCAACTATTATAGGATGCTATTATTAGACTGATATTCCTTTATTCATACGCAACTAGCCAACTAGAAAACTGTTTAAAAAAGCACTTACCAGTTTTATTTTGCCCATTATTGATAATTCCAACATTACCGATATATTTATTTACTATGCGTTTACTCATTACTCTCTAGTTTACTTCTTATCCTAAAATAAATGTACTTAAAGAGCATATAATTAGTTTACTATATTTTTTCCCCTTTCCACTTCCTCTTTCACTGTACTAATTTTGTTAAATATTATGAATTCATGTTTGCTAAGTATTAGTAGAAAATAAAAGAAATAAAATAATAATAACAATTCGGATTGACTTCGCTGACGACAGTTGTTTTTCCACTGTGGGCTTTTGTACCTCTCCGAAAGGGTGGTGTTCTGTGTGTCGATCTTAGAAGATTTGCTCAGGTATGCCTAAAGTGGATTTCAATTGTCTACTTCAACATTGTACTGTTCATTACCATGAACAAGAAAATAACTTTTTTTGTAGTCCTGCCTACTCATGGTGGTCGACAGGTGGATAGCGCCCCCGGCGGCGTTTATAAAGAATTCTATGTGCGCAACCCCGGCGGTGTCGCAAATGTGTACGTAAAGTTATGAGTTGTGACTTATTTTAGTAGCCCCCCGGTGGCGTTTAAGAATTCTATATATACACCCCCAGTGGTGTGGTATGCATTTGGATCACGCCGTTACAGTTGTGTTTTGCTTTGGTGGCCCCCCGGTGACATTTTACAGTTCTATGCGCCCACCCCCGGAGGTGTGGCATGTAATTAGGTGACGCTTGCAGTTGTGACTTACTTCAGTAGCCCCCGGTGGCGTTTTAAGGGTTCTATGTGTACATCCCCCGGTGGTGTGGCATACGTACCGTTGTTCAGGGCCGTTCGGTTTGAATATTTGTTATCTAATCTTGTTTAGAGAGTGCCAGGGATGATAAAACGACTATCGTCGGGAATGAGTTGCTCGTTCCGTTTGCCAGCGTTTTCGGGTTGGTGCTTCCGTTGCTAGAAGGGCTTGGGTTCTTAGAGTTTGTGCGGTACCTTGGGGTATATCGTTTGTTTGTTTCTTTGTTTTTTGTTGGGGGGGGGGGGTCGTATTTCCCTTCTTTTGGATGTTTATATGTCAATTCAATGCGATTGCCTTTTGTTTTGTAGTATATTTCGCTAGATGTTTTTGCTTCTGGGGCATGGGTTAGGTCAACTGGTTTGCGTGATCCCTGTTTGAGAGAGTTGGCTTCGAGATTGGAGTCCACGGTCATCGCGTCCAGAGCTACAGGGACCACGGATGCGTATAGGAGGGCTTTTCTGAGATGGAGACGTTTTGCTGTTTTTTTGGATGAAATCCAGGCTTTCCCTGCTAAGCCGGAGCATGTGGCCCTGTACTTTCTCATTCTGCGGTGGATTCTGCGATTTACGGTATTCAGTGGGCTCACAATTTGGCTGGTATTCCTTCTCCTACCAACAGTCCCATTGTCCATGCTATTAGCAGAGCTTCCAAGAGGATAATTGGAACACGAGTGACTAACAAAAAGAAACCGATTTCGCCCGATATGATCAGAAAGCTTGTCAACATTTCTAATTTAGAAAATTTGCTTGAACGGAGGAATGTGAGTATTTTTCTCTTGGCATAGGCCAGAAATGAAGAAGTGATTCATATTAAGTATGGCGACATAACTTTTCATAGCGGTTATGTAACCATTAATCTTGAGGTCAGTAAGACCGATCAACTTAGAAAAGGAAATCAAGTAGTTATTGCCGAGAGTTCAAATGATGATACTTGTCCTGTAAGATTGATTTTTAAACGTTATTTGTCTCAACTTGAAAGCCGTCCCATTGAACGTGCGAATTATGTTTTCAGGGCTCTTTCTAAGACCAGATCAGGTCATACCTTAGTTTCCGTAAATATGCCTATAAGCTATTCAAGTGTTAGAGATTATTTTAAGACTTCCTTTACGGATATTGTACCAAACATTGCTTTGTTTAGTACGCATTCATTAGGAGCAAGAGGTGCCTCGGCCGCCGCTAATGCAGGTGTGGCTGACAGGCTTTTACAAAGACATGGTGGATGGAAGTCAATGTCCGCTAAGAATGGCTATTTTGAGAATTGGAATCTAGATTGTTAGTTTCTAAAAATTTGGGAATTTAGCTTCCTAGTTCTGTGTTTCATTAATTCATTTATTCCGTGTCTTCATTAATTCATTTTCCCTTTCTTTGTCTCTATTAGAATACATTGTACACCTGATGACTGACTGACGCATCCTCAATAAACTTGCACATTGAATGTCTCCTGTTAGTGTAGTCAGAATGTTTAAAGGAGATAGAGGGTGCATTTCCTTGGGTTCACTGGTGCATCAAAGGAACTGATGAATCCTCTCTGGCCACGGATTCATCGGTTCCTTTGATGAACCATGTGAGTGATCTTGGATCACTGATTATGATCCAAATCACCCCAAAGTAATGCACCCAGATTGTCATCATAATAGATTTCAGGATAGTAAACAGAACGATAACTCAAAGACAACAGAGTTCAATGTACAGGGAAGTTCAGGATGGTATCGTGTGACTTTAAATACCAGGATTTTTAAGGTTTTCTTTTTCTGGACATTGTATCAAGAATGGCATGTAAACATTGTAGTACATAACTTGAGTAAACCAAAACACTACTTCATTCCATATTTTGTATTGTCCAACAACTTGTTTCGACGTTGGTAAATAAAACACAGTCATGTAAAACATCATTAGCATTATATTCCAAAAACGATCCCTGAAACGCTACAAAGCATCTTTTGTTTTAAGGAAATTATCATAAGAGCCGATTCTTGATCAGTATTGTTCAACAGAGATTCCCATATTACTTACTTCTGACGAAATCGTGGGCTAGTAGACTCTTGTCAACTGTGTGTGGATGATTCGTCCAATTCGATTCAACAACAACAGCAAGGACAACACAAGCACAGGAGAGTACCTTTTCCTTTCAAGTACCTTCAGAGCCTTTCAAATACTTTCAGACACTTTCAGATATACTCAAGCAAGTCTGTTTAGCAGAATCGAATTGAAATGTTGACTTGTGAGAACATAACTCCTCGCTGTAATCAGCACTTAGAAGCTGATTGGAAAGACTAGAATATCTAGATAAAAGCGATCTTCGACAACGCGCTGTCTTACACCCACAAAATGGGGGCTTTCCGAAGCTTGGAAGCTTACGTGACTTAGCCGAGCGTAGATTGGAGCCTATCTTCGACGATAGTAAACCACGTGAAAAACACTCCGTTCACCGCAAATTCAGGGATAAATATCTTCGGCCATTGCATTGAGTGGTTTACACTTCGTGTAAGCCACACAACAATTGGGAAAAACTGCCAAAAAACGGTTTGCTTGACGCCAGCTGACACACAGATTTTCCGCGATTTACAAGGACATGACCTGCGAGTCGAAAGTTTAAGTTCTTGTCTCCATAAGGAGCTAATGAGTTTTGTTCACCCCAGGGAGTTTGTGAGTTTTGACCCACGGCACGTGAGACGTGTTGCGAGGTATAACAACTCTAATTTTAAGCAATAATAGATCATTTTACAGACCTAGCTGCTTTTGCTATGTAAATCAAGTTGTTCCAATGCTAACTAGTTCACATATAAATGAGAAAAGCAGAGAGGCCTGTATCAAAGCAAGGTCACCTCCAGTCTCGCTTGCAATCACAGGCCAGGTAACTAAGCAAACAGTTGCAAAATGGCCTACCGTATCGAAAATAAGCCGCTTTATGAACTCGGCCTGGTAGGATATAAAGAATTCTGTAGACTCTAGGAGAGTGTTATCCACCGAGGCCGAAAGAACCTTATCAGCCTCATCAGAAGCCCGTCACCTGACCTGAATCAATGATACCGAGTGGTAACAAATTGATAAAGACGATATGATGACCTCATATTGGAAGATATCATTTTTGATAACATTTTTTGTCCGTTTAAGTACACTTAAATTGGTTGGTGTATGATAGAGCCTTGGTTTGATGAGAGATGTTTACCTTGGTTTTGTTTTTACTTTACTGAAGTGAAGTTTTAGTCGTGTAAACACAATAATAAACCTCGGTAAATGGCGGCAAAATCAAAAGTAAGCCAACCTGGGTTTGTCGACAGTTGAACGCCTTATCAGGCATGGTTTAGCTCAGTAACCGACGGTAACCGAGGAAAAGCAAACGCTGTCGCGACATCTTGGCAACAAGTGCTCACGCGTTCAGCGTGTAAGAGAAAGATGCCTTCTGATATAAGTTAGGCTTCAAGTCAACGGGCAAAGAGGCCAAATTAACTCGTGCTTACGCCAAAAAAAAAAATCCTGGACTGCAGTTTCCCTTTCATCGTTAATACTGTTAGTGTTTCCTTTCCTTCCCGTAGCGGTGTACAGGCAGGCGCAACTAAAAGAAGACCTACCACAGAGAGAGACAAAAAAGTCTTAATCGAAGCCTATGGAGAAGAAATTAAATTGTCAGAGCGGCCCTGAACATGATAAGAAGAAGTACCGTTAAACGTTTACGTAGCCCGTGCTCCGCGGCAGATGCCGTTTCAGGTGTTTTGCGGGAAGAGGCTCGCCGAGGTATCAAAATTTTCTTGCCACTATTTATCTACAGAGCTTTACATTTAAGGAGGGTTTGGGTCGACATCACAGCCTGCAAATTGACAACGACCTGCGTTCGGCATTGGAGTCAGAAAATTCATAATTTTCCAATAGTTTCCGCGAAACATTGCAGCACTTGCTTTCTGAGAATACCTCAAACCGCCCGTTGTATGCGGCCTACTTTAGATAATTAGCTCCGTGTAAACAGCATCTTTAATAACTACGACTTAGTTACGAAACCTCGGTAAGCAGTAACCGTAGTAAACCTCTCTCGTGAAAATACGGCAAGAAACATCTTCGGAAACTGTTTGGAAATGTTCGGAAAATCATCAAAGAGCATTACAAGTTAGCTCGAAAATATGAATTTTATGTTTGAGTGGCAAGAACAATATGACACTCGTTCGCTGCGGTTACTCGTAACATAAAATTCATATCTTCCCGCAACCGCCTAACGTGTTTAATGTTCTCTATGTAAAGTTCGCTCTTTCAGCCAATCAGAGCACGTGTTATATCAAAACTTTATTATAAATATCAATATTTCAACTTTCAAGACAAACTTCATATTTGTTTTTTTTTTTTAATTCGTACCCAAGTCTCTTCCTGAAATTGAGAGGCAAAAGAAGCTTAAAAAAGAAAATGAATTTTGAGCCGAAATCTGAGGAGCCATGCTACAATATTGGTATACTAAACGTGGCCTATCCTTGACTGCCTCCTTTATTCACGTGACATTGTTTAACATTATTTGAAGTTTGCACTGACAAATATAAATTCTTTTTTCACAGATTAGTATAAAATATCGTTTTCACTGTCACGCAACGAAAAAAATACATCGAAAACTGTTTAGTGGACAAAGTAAAAAAAATTGTTATGTTATGTGACATAGGTAAAAAAGACAGTTTCCCGAACTCGAAATATTCGTCGAAATGCTCTGCCAACATGGCGGGCGGAAAATAGTGTAATTACTGTGGGTACAAAGGCGACTGACTATCTGAACTGAACCAGCAAATATTTACCTAAGAACTTTTCCTAACACTTTAACTCCTAAAATGGCTAAAAATCACTGGATAAGTGTATATTTTTCCACCAAAAAACGATTGCAGCAATATGTCACGTACAGCAAAAGATCGGATTTTTAAACTGCGCTGCTTTCCACCCAAGCATACTATTGCGCTGAATAGTTTTAAACAGACATAAACTTATATCCCTCTATGTCTGATGAGGATAAAAACAATGAAAACAATCTATATAATTTTAATGCTTACCTGTTACAATGACTCGTATTCTGTAACTCCATGTGTTTGAATCCGTTGTAAGCTTGCACTGGTAAACTGCTTGTTCTTTTTCAGTGACGTTTTTTATCATCAAGGTAGCCACTTCACTTCCACTGATATCAAAGCGTGTTCGGTACTCAAATCTGTTAAATATAACAGATGTCGTTCCAATATCATCGAAGCTGCCATCATTCAATCTTAAAGAAAATGTTGTAAATATCAGTGAACCAGATGACAGGGTGTAACTCCACCTCAGAGGCACCTGAGTACTTCCTTTTACCACTGGCATATCAACTGTTCTAATGTCATTTGGATCCGTCTGAATCCAGACTGGAGGAGGTGCAGTCCACTTAACTGAAGTTGCTGAAAAAAAAAATGTATTGCTCAGAAATTTATTTTGTCTACTCGATTTTCAAAACTATATTTTAAAAACTATGGTCGCACTCAATCATTCATTATTCTACGGGATAACAGTCAAGGCGAATCAATTACTCCATCTCAGAACGTGAGTATTAGCATCTTTTACAACTTGCACAACTTGAATTCTGTGGCAAATTTTTAATGCCATGATTCTCTTAGTATACTGTAAAATCGAATAATTTCCTAAGGAGAGCAACATGATATGATTTAGGGTAAGCTCGACAGACAAGTTGAGATGATTGAACTAAACAAAATTCGTAAGAATGGTTTATTCTAACTCGAGCACAACCGTATAATTTTACCGCAAAAACAAAACATTGATTTAGCCAAATTGAAAAGAAGAATCAAGGCAAAGATCAAGGAAAAAAATATCAGTATCCATTCGGAAATGCCTAGATATAGTTTCGTGTCTGATGAGTTGCAATGAGTGAGGTGAGAGTGATCTGTTTCCCTTGATATAAATCTACTAGCGATGGTTCCATCACGAATGCCGTACCCTTTCTGGAGATTTTAGGAGGCGCCACGCACCTCTCGTAAGGTCTAACAGGATTGGCCGAGAAAACAATAGAATAAACAACAGAAACAATGGCCCTAGTCCTGAAAACAATAGAGGTGGATGACTCCGGGAGCAAATAAAATTAGAGGTTCCGAAGAGGTGCATGACTACTGGATTTTAGAGAAGTAAACGAACGAGATGATGTTGAAGTCGAAAAGAAAGAATGAGTTGCAACGAGTGAGGTGAGAGTGATCTGTTCCCATTGACGACGGTTCTATCACGAATGCCGTACCCTTTTTAGCTACGCCACTCATTTCTCACTATGTTTTAGATACCTTTGAAGACGATATAGATAGTGAACTAATTGACCAGTATATTTGTACTTCTCAATGCTGCACCCTCATCAATTATCACGCGATCGAAATCTCAAGTTCACAACTGATCTGTTTGTTTAAGTAGAATCTTCGATCATTCCTTAAATTAATTGTGAACTTCATGCAGCTAATATCCCAAGAACACGACAGAACATGTACCTGTATCCACGAGACTGAACAAAACTTTGCCAGGCCATTCGTCTAAAAGAATAGATGAACGGTTTTTGAAAACAGAATTGAACGTTATCAGACTTTTTAACCTCATATCTACAAAATTTGCATGCAAATCTCATTTTATTGGAAAATGATTTGTTTTTGATACATAGTGTCGCAGAAAATTCTTAGATCCCGTCCACGCTACGTGGCCCGACCGTGTTTTAATCCGTCACGAAAACTGAGCTTTTCAAAAACGCTCATAGATGCTCTTCAAACCGGACGGGATTTAAAAACGCGCGCTTTTTATTTTACTGTGGACGGAAAACAGTTTGAAAATTAAGCTTTTCGAAAACGATGACATTTTGATAATCATGCGATTTCCCTTCCCGCGTGTTTTAGTCAAATCCAAAATGATCAGAGATTAAATTCATCTTGCGTAGTGTGGACGGAAAACACGTTTCG
>CM042755.1:13379101-13392143 GCA_022496165.2 Catalaphyllia jardinei
CTATTACTGAATCAGACGCACGGCAACATGGAATCTATTTGTTTTATATAATAACGAAAAGCTATTTTTGGTTTCAAAACATTTTAACATAACGCGAAAGCCGGCCTTTTGCCCCGCCTTTGCCCCGCCTTGGTGTGAAAAAAGCCATTTGAAGTGATCTATACATTCAAAATGAAGCAGTTTCATTGGTTACTATGCGTAGCAAAGAATTGTGATTGGTTGAGAAAAATCACGCCACTGTCAAACCTGACTCGAGCGTCGCTTGTCGTGGAAATCTATTTAGAAATTTTAGTCTTGGACTCTTAAACAAGTTTCTATTGATTAAATAATTGATGACGTCACTTTTAATGACGTCACAAATACGTTTTGAGGTGCTTAGAAGGGCAGGGAAAACATCGATGGGCATTCTTTTTAATTACACCGGTCCTACTCAGATAGGATTGTCAATATGAAACATAGGTAAGATTACTAACAGGAAAACACATCTTCAATTTAAAAATATTTATTAAGGGGGAGGGGGGTCACCATTTCTGGATTGTGATTTCTCTAAAATTCAAAATGCCGTATCTCCTTTAATTTTTGAGATATCAGCTTTTAACTCCTCTTGCTATGCTCTTTCTAAAGAAGTACAAAAAAAGTTGGGATTTAAAAACTTTTAAGGTTATGCCATGGCGTCATTAACTGTGACGTCATAATTTAATATTTGATGTCAGTTTTGTTGTCCAAATTGGACATTGTCCTCTATTCAGTTGCCAAGTTCCACGACAAGATATTCACTACATTTAGATTTATATATAGTTATCAAATTTGCGACTTCTCAGTGACCGATTTAGGGCCGTTTGGCCCCATATATCAGTGCCGAGCGTAAAAAGGGGCCAGAGAATTCTTAAGATTGCAGAGGAACTCCACAGAGTACTGGTTGAAATAGAGGCAGCATTCAATCCAGACATTTGGGTTCAGTGGAGACATTGAAGGGCCTTTGACCCCTTCCCACTTATTGTGGGAGAGACGTGTATTAGGATGCCAGAACAAAAAGAAATTGAAGTCAGCCTAGTTGACGGTGAAAACTTTAGAGGGAAAGTAGCCTTGCGAGACTAAAGGAACATTTCTGGACGCGCTGGATGAAATTCCTACTGGTTTGAAATGAAAGAGGATCGATGGTCTACAAAGAGGACTAAGGAAGCTTTTACGAGTAGGAAGAATCATCAAAAGCAAGAGGGGGATTATTCGCGGGGTAGTGATGTTGTCAACCACGCGTAAGGAGGGGAAATCGACAATGTTCAAACATCCATTGCAAGAGCTGTGTCCATAGAAACTTCGTACCTATTCTCAAAGGAATTCAATGGCAGACAACTCAGATATGCTTGTCAGAACGATCTAGACTGAAAGCAGTACGTTTGATTTAGATTTGATATTTGAATTTTGAAGCACTTTAAAAGGACGGCGAATGGTCTCTCGAAAACTCTGGGGCTTGCAAAATTATAGTTAAATTTCACGGGTCTCGCATTCTCGTTCTTTATGTGTTTTGAGAACGTTAACATGCTCCTAATCAGACTTAACTCGAGATTTTCTTGCCTGACTTTAATTTACTTCATACCCCTAGAGAGGGCTCTATGTGCAGAAAGAACAACTGAAACAATAAGTTTCCCAAGAAAACCATTTAAATTAAACATAGCGTGACACACAGCTATAATGGCAAGAAAAAACTGCTCATGCATAACGAACGCTTCAGCACAAACCCCTTCAGTGAGCTAAAATAAAAAATCAGTCAAACAAGATGCAAATGAATAAAGGATCTTTTTTAACACTGTGTCGTACCACTTAAATTGATGTAACCAGAATTCCTCCGTGCTGACGCGTCCATGATTAATTTTAAAAGCACAGCCGTAGCTCCAGTGATTAAATTTCAGTGATCTGTCTTTAGCCCGTGCTAACGCGTCGATGATGAATTTTAATAGCACATCCGTAGTTTTAATGGTTAAATTTGAGTGGTCTTGATCTTAACTTGGAAGCCAGTCTTAAATTGTTGAACGCTGCTAGTTATTAAAACATAACCTGGCAGCATGTACTGCATTGCGAGTTAACAAAGACAGGTTAGATGCTGAATTGCCGCAAGCATGTTAGGGTAGAAGCATGTTAGGTTTAGGAATCTGTTGACTGGAAATCTATAGACTGTCTTAAGATCTTAAGACTGAACTAACAAAGGTTGCTACACCATTCTTACCTGTTAAAGGGCGAAAAACGAGAGCAACTATCAAGAACCAGAAATTATACGCAGTAACTTCCGCCATGGTTCATTCGTCCGATAAATTATTTACAAACCAAATGGAAAGCGTGGCAACAAAGCTGAGAATCGTCCACAGAGGCCGCGCTCCCCATGGTCAGCAACAAGAATCTGGGAAGATACGTGATCTTTTTCATTTAATGGTTATCTATTGTTTGTCTTTGTCATATAGTGGTTATCTATTGTTTTTTTGTTTGTTTGTTTTTTTAAAATAAACAGTAGAAAAAAAATACACCAAGTACCTACCAGAATCTGCCAGCCCCCTGCCGGGTGAATTGTATGAGGGGTGGTTGCCGCCAAAATTAAGATTGGAATTTTAATACGCTTTTTGCCAATGCGGTTTTTGTAACCACTGCGCTTGCGCAGCAGTCACTATTGCCATCGTCTGAGTTTTCCGAAAGTAAGTAAGTAACAATAGGATATACTTCGGAGCCTATCAGCACTACAAATGTCCATCTTGCGGTCTCTCGTAAGTCCTTCGCATCACCGATGATTTGCCGATAGTCATCGATAGCAAACGAAGATTCTCTGCTGCCTCCTTCGACGTTGGAGGTATCCTTCGAAATTGAGGTGAGTTTTTTAATGTTTTACAGCATTGTCATTTACTTCTCGCAGCTTTCATAATTTGATTCCAAACGATCAGATGGAAGGTTGCGTGAGGATTTAGGACAAGATAAATGGCGAATATTTAGGATACTGATTATCGATTTGGCGACGCGTATGTAAACAAATTCGCCGCTGCGCAGTTATTTCTTTGTTATTTGGAAAATTATAGAAAAACCAACAGAAACCTCTTTCCAGTTGACGACCAGGAATTTAAATATTCTACTTTGTACTTTGCCGACTCTTTGTACACCTGTACGTGTGCAACACCGACTTTCCTCTTGTATACAAATAGTTCGTTAGCGGTGCACTTAGCTTTCTTTTCAGCATTAAGATCTATCTTCCGTTCCCTTGGAAGCTATCCAGCTGAACAACTTTACACTAATGAAGTTTTATTAGCTTCCTTGAGAGTTAGCCAGCTGAACTATATTTCAGTAATGAAGTTCTATTCATAGGATAAGTTATTATTGCTGTCGGTAACACCAATTGAGAATTTCCCATTAAGTATCTCATTTTTAATTTCCTAAATTCCTGGTCTATTTTAATCTCAAACCTTTCAACCTTTGATCTCAGCACTCTATTTTTAATTTAAAAAACTTCGTAGTGTTGATTGCGATTTGCTATCGTAATTCAAGCTTTTCCGCTTGTATTGTATGTTAGGAGTAACGGTTTCATTACCATATTGGTAACACTTAGCTGGTTAAGGATGATATATAAGCAAGTGCATTGGTAAAGTTTTTCGATTATATCGACGATTACATCCAGTATGCGATTACATCGACGATTGCATTGACATCGATTACATCGATTACATAGCCAAGAACAGAATAAACTACTGTTGGACTAAGTTATGTCTCTTCCTTGACGTCCGTAGTGAAGACCATCGAAGTAGATCCCGTGTACCATTAATTCGTGACGAGATTCTGTTCCCGCAGGCAAAGCAGTGCTCTCCAGAGCTAGATTTCCCCAGTTGTCAGTTCAGTTCTCCGTTCAATTAGAAATTACAGCGCTCGCAGGAAAAACCTATCGTCACAGTCTTTCATGCATGTAACAACCCTTGCCGATAGTGGATACTCCATAATTTTAAAAGTGTCTTTAGCCTCGTATGGGAGAAAAATGGGCCTCTCTGGAGAAATATTGCGTTATGTGAACGATACCTCTTCGCACCAATTATCGAGCTCCGGTGTTTCAAAATTGCGCCGCTCGAACGACCATGTGGGATATGGTGATGGAAAAACCATCAATGTGAAAAATGTGTGTACTTTTGAAAGACACGAAACAACTAGTTCAGGTAACTGTGATATGGTAAATGATCGTAGTGGAAATGAGCCATAAACTGCTGTAGAACTGCTGTGAACAGACTGTCTGTCATAAAGCTTTCAATTGTAAACAATTGACTTTCGAATTAGTCTGTAAGAGACAGCGAACCATTAAGACTTGCTGGTGATGAAGTTTTCTTTTTATCTCAGGATGTATGGTGGTCCCACGTTTCATTGGAATAGTAGAGCGATGGGCGTTTGGTCAATATTTTAGGAAACCGTGATCCCGCGAGATTTACTGAGATCAAATTGAGATGTTCCACAGATTTGTCAAGTTCTCGACGACATACATGTAATCCAATCCACTTATTGCAGATATCAATGTTATGTAGGTCACATAGATAAATTACACTATGTATCAACAGCACCATTCAACTTTTGTACCCATGTCAGCTGTCACTTACACAGGTTTGGTGATGTTCTATTCTATCAATAGAGAATGACTGTTGTGTTCAATGTAAAGTTTTTCTTCGATGAAGAAAAAGAGTTATACAAACATTTAACCTACCAGCTTTGAGAGAAAAATAATGAGTTACAAAATTTCAGTGGTAATATACAGTAAAAACCTAGTTACATGTATATCTAGCTACAAATGTGTACATATATTGTAAGTTGTGTTTCATCATTTTTTGGGGATAGTATATATGTACCATTATACTTGGGATCATGTATGTTTAAGAAAGTGCGACCCGCGCGACAAAAATTCTGGTTTGCGTCTCCCTAGTTTATTTCAAAATTGGAAGAAATGTTTACGCCAAAAACTTGCATCCGTGGTAACCCTGGAAATCTAGGTTACCATAATCTTTAAACAACCTTTGTGAAAGTAGAAACAACGGAATGTTTAACTACGTGTAAAATCCGTTGCCTCCCTTCGTAGCACGTGATCAAAGTCCAAACTCATGCCAACAACATGTATATTTGCGCGCTATAAAACTAAGTATAACGCTCACAGAATTCCACCCCGCTTTAAGAGTAGAATTCTGTCGAGGCGCTAATTTCGAGAAAAATCAACATCAGGGAAGGGGTGTAACAAAAAGGCAACATTTCATAAGTTCACATAATTAGATTTCGTTCTCTTAGCGTTTCTGCCACATTATATTACCATATTGTAAAAATTCAGAACAGAACGAACTGCTCCATTTTCACGCATAAATATCCTTTCAATAGGCCAAAAATGAAAACAACGACATTTTGCGAATTTTGCTAAAATGTTTTCGTGTGTCTGTCTGTTGTAGCTTGCGAACAGGCTCCTGGTTAGGAGAATCAGCGAAGCGGTCAGCAGAAAAAAAAATCGGCGAGCGCGGTACAGAAGAATGGGCGAAGCGATGTCTGTCGGTGTATGGCAAGCACACACTCAAATAAACTGTTCGCGATATGATGAGAAAACGTGTGTATAGAACTTGATTTAAATTTAAATATTAAGTGTATAAAAGCTTACAAGCTGTACTAGTAAACATCTTGCACCTAATGTATAAGACGCATATATGCGTTTGTCAAAGACGACAGACACTACAAGCTATTCGCGGTACTATTGCACTGACATACAACAGCATTATGGACTGACGTACCTCAGTAAATGCGGGTCTTTCGCTGCACACTGTATCGTACCGTCCCACGAAACGATTCTGACGGTTCCTGAAACAAAATTACAAATATCCAAAAAAGTAAATTAAGAATTTATCATATGTGTTAAAAACAACAAAAAAGATCTAGTTGTCTAAGCGGAAAGCTCACCGATAATGATAAAGATAATGCATAATTACAATTGGCATCCTGACTTGGTCAAAACAATAACGGCAAACCAAGAAGAGTAGAGTGAAAGTAGAATAGGTCAAAAGTACACAGTTACCAGACAAGAGAAGTTAAGGAAACATACCTTGTTGTCCTATGAACTCTGTAGAGCACTATAGGCAAACGTTTTTGCTGAGACTTGAACGCGCGTTCAATAGCAACGTTTGACACCCGGGGTTTGACAGCTCTCTTGTCACACAGGGGTCAAATAACCACTGTTGAATACAACGCAGCGTATGTCGGGATTGATGGATAAAACTGTTACTTTATCACCAAGCCTCACCATGAGTCCATGAACTGCCCGTGAACTGCCTTCGGTTGATGACTGCACGCTATATCATTCCAGAGTGGCGGCTGGTAATGAAGTCTACCAGGGAAAACCTTACATTTAAATTCACCAGCTAGATTCATCCCGAAAACGAGCATTTCCAAGCTAAGTTGAGCTTCTAAATTTAAACCAGTAAGCAAGGAACTTTTTTGAAGCGGGCTTCCCAGGAAGTTCCAAGCCAGTGCAGAAAAATCCCAGCAAGTGCATCAAGCCCTGCGGAGCGGATTTTTTGTATATCGGCACCGGTGAGCACTTCTGTCTTATGGGAAGCCTCGATTGGCATATTAACCGATGCATCGGTCAATACGTCGCTCGATACTTTCGTTGTTACTTGATTAACACTCAACTGATATTTAACCGATACTCGAACGACTAGCAACCAGTGTCACAATTGATACTCATTCGATATAGCAACCGAGATATATTTATTGCGGCCGATATAGTCGGCGGTACACGGACACTTCACAAATTCTACACAGACACTTTGTCGAGTATAGCGATA
The DNA here is from genome assembly GCA_022496165.2 of Catalaphyllia jardinei. Taxonomy (NCBI): domain Eukaryota; kingdom Metazoa; phylum Cnidaria; class Anthozoa; order Scleractinia; family Caryophylliidae; genus Catalaphyllia; species Catalaphyllia jardinei. Next base: position 13,385,929 of record CM042755.1, read on the forward strand.
CTCACTGTTTACAAGCAAGTCTTTTGATATTTAAATTTTGCCAACCACAGAACAATAGAATTGTTTCGACAGCCAGTAAACCTCTGATTGGCACCTTAATAAAAATAGGTGACGTTCCAGTGAGTGTCGCTATATTTTTTAAAACGTAAATCAATTTATTGGACAATATATCGACCGATTTATTGGTCGTCCGAGGCGGTTTTAATAGGCCGCCATGCATATTAGTGGAATATCGGATTTTCTTATAGGGTACCTCGGTCGATATATCAGAGGATATGTTGGCTGTTAAAATAGCTGATAGACAATTGATGTATCCATGTAGTGCTGCCAGCAACACAGTGTTGCAAAAGTTACCTTTGCTTCTGATGTAGTACAGGTACTCTCAATTAACCCCAGAATTGTTGCTATATGATTTGTACCTTTCTTGTCGTGTTGTTTACCTTAAATTTTGTTTCATCAAATCATTAAAATATTAAAAAATGGTTTTGATCGTCTAATCATGTTTGTTTTCTGATTAATTTTCATACACTGTTGATGATTGTACATTTAATTTTGTTATTTATTTATTTTTTTTTACACTGGCAACACCCACATGTACTGATAGGTCATTTCTGATGTTTTAAAATTCTGACGTGGAGGGTTGTTGGAATACACCAAAAAAATCACACTAAGGTCGAGGAATGAATAATTCATTAAATTTGCTTTATTCCACTCAGCCTTGGAGCCATGTTATCATTTTATGGCATTGAAAATGGCCTATTAAAAACCATTTTGCTTTCTTCTTTTGGGAAAATTCAAGCATTCTTTAACAATGGCTAATAAGCATTCAATAATGCCTCTCATCACCAACATTCATCATATAACCATTTGCATATATTCTTATTTTTATAACTGCATATATAGAACAGTTCTACTTTTTCATTTTGCAGTAATCACCTGCGCCAATATGGCGCCTATTTTAAATATTTTCACTGGTGTTTTTGATGTTAAGGACGTTCGCGCGAATATTTTCCAGTCGATAGGATTTTTTGAAATTTTTACTGCAGGCAGACAATGAGTTACTTGTGCCAGAGATGCAAAAAAAAAAAAGGAAAAAAATGGGGGTCACCGTCTTCGTTTCAGAGATAAAGCGTGTGGTCCCATATAATTGAACGCGGTCTACACGGGTTTCTAGTTAAAAATATAGAAGGTGAGTCAACGAAGGCAAACCGTCTTAGTCATATTTTGTAGAGGTGGGTCTGTTGCGTAAATAATTCCAATGTTGCTAACGTTTTGACAAAATTTAACCCTTCAAGATCCATTTCAAACCGCCGCACAGATGCACGAAGAGCTAATAAGAACGAAATTCGATGGTGCATTTTGCCAAAAATTCAAACTTCTAGTCGATAGATTTTCTTTATTTTTGCCCTAAACGTAGAAAATCAGTAGAAAAAATGAACCATCGAAAGAAAAATTGGGGTCATCGAACGTCCAAGATCGTTAAATCCAGGTAAAGCTCTAGCAATTGCCATTTGTCCTATCATTTGTTTATTTTGACTTAAGCGCGTGCGCTCATGCATGACGTGGCATGTGAATTTGCGTGATTTGCGTGCGCAGTGAGAATGCGCAGAAACAATTAGCGCGAACGTCCTTTAAACGTCGCTGTTGTTTTGTTGTTTCCGTGTTCGATTATTCGTTACGAATTATGTTTGTGTCGTTCCGTAAGGTGTTATGAGAAACCTCGATGCTATTATTCGTGTCCGTATGGTGTTATTGGAAACCTCGATGCTATTATCTGTGTCCGTACACATGCTCCCCAAGCTAAAAAAAACGTGGTGTATGCGACAGCTTGTGTATATAGAAAAATTCAACGGCCGCTTGCGCTCGCGCTCAAATTCAAATGGACCAGTCAGAGTTGAGGATGAAACCACCTTGCGAGTGGCCGTTATCGCGGACCTCATTACAAGCCTCTTAGGAAAGCCGAAGAGGCGAATTTTAAGGCATTTTTTTCGGTCTTCACGAGTCGTTCGACCGGCGAAGCACACGCATTTGGAATGAAATTTATTGGGCTTTCTGGAAATGTTGGTTTCTTGTAACTCGGGACTTTTCCTTTTAAGGAGAAAGCGATTGTAAAGTGACGTCTGATCTGCCTTTCCATTATTTTAGAAAGAGGAGTAACGGTTTCAAATAACTTCACTAAACAGCGTCAGAATGGCTTTAAAATAGGCACAAGAAACAAGTTAGCGACACATTTGAGGTAGGAAAACTTTATTTCAAATGAGATAGTTATTTACACAATTTTGTTACCATCGGTGATTTTCCCATACAATTCTATATATACACAAGCTGTCGCATACACCACGTACTTTGAGCTTGGGGAGCCTGTGGTCCGTATGTTGTTATGCGAAACCTCGATGCTATTAATCGTGTTCCGCATTATGTTCGTCTTAATCCGGGTCTTCAGAGAGCTCGACCGGTATGGCCTGGCCCGAGTGATATATTAATTATGCCTGTTCTTCGGCTGCGGAAAGAAAGTTTATGCTACTCTCGACGACAGAGGTTGCGAGAAAATTGTCTTAAACACTTAGAACAACTTGCCTCCCCAAACTTGGATTCTGATAGTCAGAAACCATTTTTTTTTTATCGTGTTGAAATCCTGTAAAACACAGTTGAGAGCGTTCGATGCAACAATATTATTACCCTATGGTTAAAGGACCGGCATCTGGTAAAAGTTTTTAAACACCAAATGTCTGACAGTGTCATATTTTTCTCATATTTAATGAATCGAAGGAACCCAGTCAATTCAAACTATCATAAGCTGATTAAGAACTGTCAAGCGATCCAGAAAAGTTAATAGATCGCAAGTTAAACGCTTGGTTTACGCTCCAGAGAGCGAGGACCATGGTTTGTGACGCTTAAGACTTCTGTTTACAAGTTGGTTTCCTTTTTCTCGTCGTGGTGTTTTCTAAAAGAAATAAAAAACATGTACTCCGTGTTTGTATCGAGTTATACAAACACTCGTGAAAGTTTGGGAGAACTCGAAAAAGCTGTGGAAACACTCGCCTGCGGCTCGTGTTCCCACAGCATTTCTCGTTCTCCCAAACTTCCACTCGTGTTTGTATAACTCGATACAAACACGGTACATGTTTTCTATTTCTTAAATAAATGACCGAACGAACCGATTATATCCAAACTATTATATGTCGAATAAGAAGTGTGTGGCGATCATGCAGATTTTTATAAATCACAAGTCAAACTCTTTACGCTGGGTTCAGACGTTTAATTGTGACACTTTTTGATCTTTTTATAGGTCGACTGTTGGACACGGTTTTCAAATAATTATTAAAATGAACCGGCAATATTCATACTTTTGACTGTTTTAGGGAATCGAACGAGCTGATCATAACCATGAGATTGTGGCAGCATGATAATTTTATTTTCGTTATTAAGTTTTATATTTATATTCATTTGGATGTAGGTGGGCTCCTGACGCAAGGGGGTATGTACCTAAAACTTTAAGTTTACAAACGTCTCTGAGCCCAGCATAAACCAAGAAGACTCCAACAGTTTGACTTGTGATCCATAAAAATTTACTTGATCGCTTCACACTTCTCATTAAACTCGGGCTGTCGGTCAAAATTAGCTAAAATCGATACCCTGTGTATGACCAAAATGGCTGTAAAATGTCTGACGAATGAGCTTGCGAAGAAGGCCGAAATAACTATTTTGTCGGCACGGGAATCTGCGCGGCCTGGGCTTCAGGCTGGTGCATCATGGGTAGAGAGAGAAAAGCGTATATAAGGGAAAGTGTAGCACGTGATAGTCATCTAGGCCATTGAACCAACCCTGTTCAGAGCTTCGTTTAATTATTCTAGTTTTTTAAGGTATTTTGTTTTATTGCACTATCGACTGCTTTACCTTTGTAAAGCCTCCGTATGAAAGGCTACCAACCGCAGGAGCATGAGCCATGGTTCCTACCCAGAGTTCCTGCTTGTTTTTTCCCTAAAGGGTTTTTTTATGGCAGGTTTTTTTTCTGGCCTAAGTTCTAATCGCACGTCTATTGTAAGCGGTTGCTCAGCTCCTGTATTATTATTGCCTTGTTTTAAATTATTGTTTTTACTTGTACGATATTTTTGTATTTGACTTAATGTGTTTGTTTATAGGGTTTTTGTCCAACGTAGTGGGCACCCTAACCTAACTAGCATGATATCATTTTTGTATATGGGGTTGTTTGGTCCATAGTAGCAGTCAACCCAGCCTAACTGGCGTGTTATGCTTTTGTACGGGGATTTTCGTCCAAGGTTCTGGACACCCCAGCCTAACTGGCGTGTTACGTTTTGTATGTGGATTTAAGTCCAAAGTTGTGGACACCCCAGCCTAACTGGCCTGATATGCTTTGTACGGGGATTTTTGTCCTAAGCTGTTGATACACCGGCCTAACTGGTCTGATATGTTTTGTACGGGGATTTTCGTTCAAAGTTGTGGACATCCCAGGCTAACTGAACTGATATATTTGTATACCGGGATTTAAGTCCAAAATTGTGGAAACCCTAGCCTAACTAGCCAGATGTATTTGTGAACGGGGATTTATGTCCAAAGTTGTGGACACCCTAGCCCAACTGGCTTATTGTATTTGTGTACGGGGATTTCTGTCTAAAGTTGTGGACTAACCTGCCTAACTGGCGTGATATGTTTGTAGATAAAGTTTTTTGTCCAGAATAGTGGATATCCCAGCCTTCTCGCAGCACACAAAGCGTGCTGTTTATCAGGCCGGACATGTGATGAAGTGCTTTGATCGCTAAACTACAGATTCCAAGGTCGCAAAAATGGTGCTGGAGAAGAGAAGGAAGTGAATGGAAGCCGGTATGGACAGTTCTGCCCCAAGCGCAAGAATCATGTTATGAGCTGATTCACTGCGAGTGCAAGAAAGGATACAATGGTCAATGCAAATGCCGTAAGGCAAGCCTGAAATGCACAGCCCTGTAAAACTGTGGAGGACATTGCCTAGTTGATTAATTGCTTACGGCGAATATAGCGTAAAGTGTAAACTTCCTTTCTTGCAGTCAGGAGATAGGCCATGTGACACACACTGAAATTTGAAGACGCTTTAATTCTTTCTTGATTTTCAAGGACAGTTTGCTGCAAAAAAGTTAAACTTCTACTCGCAAAACTCGCCACTGCTGGAGTCACGTGAATTAGTATAAAGTGTAAAAACTCCCTTTCTCGTAGTTAAGTGATAGACCACGTGACACACCATTAAAAATGGAAGATGTTTTTTATTTCTTTGATAATTATTAAGGACTGTTTACGGTGAAAAGCAAAATTTATATCTGCAAAAACACTGCTGGAGCCACGCGAATTAGTATAGAGTGTTAAAGTGTAAACTTTCTTTCTTGTGACATACATTATTGGAAATGTTATGCAATAAAGATGCTTTTGTTACTGTGACCATTACCAAAGACTGTTTACCGTGAAAACTAAAATTTTTACCTGAAAAAACAATTGTTTTATTTCAGCCTCGTATTCATGCTGACTAGAATCGTGTGAATTTGGCCACGTCTAGTTATCCTCTTAAAAAGGCGATTTGTCGCTGGCCCTATATCAGAAAATGATCAGTACCTATAATTGCATCATCCTGCTAAGTTTCTTGCTTTTATCAAAAAGGAACGATTTTTGGCTGAAGAGCTGGGCTAATGTGCTAGTTGCATGCTTGTTTTTTTGTTCTGTAACACGAATTTGTACACGTGAGATATTTTGTCCCAGAGTAGTGGACGGTCTATATAAACACTCGTCTAATACCTATTGTAATATGTTCACATCTACTTTGAAGGTGGACCCTTATTAGTTTCTTATTCATGTAGTGTTTGGGTTGCTTCTTGTCAGGCCCTCCCCAAATAACTTATTTGCCTATTAGCTCTGTTTTTCATTTGTTGTGAAGTGGAGACAAAATACCATACCTTTTGGGGCCGCACATACCTATATAGCCCATATAAGGGAGTACCCCTCCCCTCCACCGCCCACTCCGGGGGATATGAAAAATTCTGCAGATCTTGTTTTTCTGCTTACCAAAAATAACACAACCTCGTCGTCAGGTTTTCTCGGTCAACGGTGCAATAATCTGCAGCTGGCTACATTTTTAACATGCATTGTTTCGTTATATAGTAAATGGTTTGAACCCAGGAGTATCAGTAGTTCGTATTGTGTGATCGTCCGGGTGAGAATAGTTCTGAAAAGAA
>CM042755.1:13392243-13409890 GCA_022496165.2 Catalaphyllia jardinei
GAGTTAGCAATCAGGAAAAGCCGACGAATCATCTGGAATATTTCCGTGTCTTCGCATAACTTCAGAACATTTTTACACATTGAGTAATAAACTTCCAGTGAATAGCAGATCATAAAGAAGAAGGCAATGAACAGAATCATTTTTAAAGCCGTGGAACTGCGGCTTTTTTTTATCTTGATATTGGAACGTCCTTTCGATTTGTTCCCGTGCTGTAATTTTTGTCTTCTAGCAACGATGCTTATACGAACCACAGCAACAAATATAAGCAGACATGGAAGTGCTTCAAAGATGACCAACAGTATGGGCAAAACAAGCTCTAATGTTTTTCGTTTATTAACGTAGTAGAGAGGAATGAAAACAATACCCCGCAAAACAAACGGAACAAGCCAAGAGAGTGTTATCAATACAACCACAACTCTTTCAGACACCTTGGTTCTGTGATAAATGGGCGACGTAATGGCAAGATACCGGTCGACTGTCATGGCACACAGATTACAAACTGAGGAGTATATGAAGATCCAGCGAAATGATATCATGATACTTTTGTGACAGGAAATCCAGCACTCGCAGAAAAACAGGGGCGGATAAAAACTCAATCCCACAAGGAAATCAGCGACAGCAAGAGAAATGATGAACCAGTTGAGCTTACTTGAGCGCAGGCGTTTTCTTGACACGGTGATAATTATTAGGAAGCCGTTGCCAAATAACGTTGTTATTGTCAAAATCCAAGCAAAAATCTTGAACAAAGTAGGTGACATCTTTGTCAAGAATCACCGAGCTCGTTTGCCGCGAAAGCTGTAGGAGTATAGCTCTCTAGAAATGTTTCCGGATATCGAAAGAATATGCAAATTATGAACAGCTGCAGCTTAATCAAGCAGTTTCGCCTTTAAATTAACAGAACAATAGATTTGGACCCATTTTAATGATAAACAAAGTTACTATTATTACGTTTACAACAATGATTTATGCTAACTTCCGCAAGCAGGGTGCGTTTGAGTAATACCACCAAATTTTGACTTATTTGTTCGCAGTAATATAGTAGTTGGGGGTATGAGCACATTTTTTCAAACTATCTCATTCCTCCCAACTATGCATCATCAAATGCATAGTTGGGAATGCATCATCAAAACCAAACCATAAACCAAAATCTGAACCAAACCTGAAACCAAAATCATAAACCAAAATCTAAACAAAACCATAAACAAAAAATATCATCTTGTCATCAAATGTGGAACCAAATATAGGAATAAAAATATAGGAATCAAATGCGGAGCCAAGACCAAAACCCGGGACATCGGTCTGGAACGAAAACCTTGAATCATTATTGGGACCAATACTGGGACTAATATGACTAATGTTGATATTTGTAAGTAGACCGCCACAGCTGTGTCGTAACATCATATAGTTTTGGATACATCCACTTGGTCCAACCACTGAATCCTATACTTGGATTGTATTTTTTCATTGCGTGACTTTCTCGGAAAACCAGATGTTGTATTCGGGGATTCCCCGCTGACAAGTCTAGACATGTCTGGAAAAAACAGGAAATGACTCATCACATATCCTATTGTTTCAGAATTATTAGATATTTCTTACGCGTAAGAAACACATTCGTAATATGGTATAAAAAATATTATCTTATATAATATTATAAGATGAATTGCAATATATATATTCATGATGATTTGAAAAAGAATGATGAGCTGATATGTCCTTTTTGTGATCAACAATTAGTAGAAGTTAATAAAGTGGTCGAGCAATGCTGTAGTGAACAGGATGTGGAAACTGTAAATGGTATGAATATCTGTATGAACTGTGGTTTAAGTCATGGTTATGATTTTGTCACAGAGAACTTCAACTTCTATGATAAAATGCATATGATACGAAAAAAATCGGTATATCATAGGAAATACCATATTGAGAATGTGATAAATAGTATATCTTATGAGAATGATGTCCAATTGACTTACCAACAAAAAGAGAAGATCTATAAATTGTTTATTGAGATTGGTAGTGTTCTACATGAGTTTGATGATGGACGTAAACGGATGATCAGTATTAAATTTATTATAAAGCAATTATTCAAGATGATCGGACTTCCTCACCATGATATCAAAGTGACGAAATCAAAGAGAAAATTGAAAGATTATAAACAATATTGGGAAAAGGTAATATCATTGATAGGTAATAGAATCCAGTTGATAATTAACAAGTAAATTTTTCATCGTATTTACTGAGATACTTGTCAACAATGGGACTGTTGTCTGTCACATAATCATCAATGTTCTTCATCGTATTATGAATATGAGATGAATTGTAATTTCCACTTCTCATCATATCGGCTAGATTGTAGAATACCCCGCTTCTAAAACCTAGAGCTTAAAAACTTGCTCTCGCAGTCCCGTAGTCATCTAATTTGCATACAGTTTTCGCCAAACTGTTTAAGAGCTGCTCCCGCGCTCTCGCAGTCCCGCAGTCCCGCAGTCATCTTATTTGCATATGGTTTTCATCAACTGTTGAAGAGTTACTCCCGCGCTTTCGCATTCCCACTGTCATCTTATTTGCATATGGTTTTCATCGGACTGTTGAAGAGTTACTCCCGCGCTCCCGCATTCCCACAGTTATCTCATATAGCGATCATAGAGCTACTCCTGCACTCTTCAAATTTTGAGAGATCTTTCAACAAGTTTCAGAATAATCTCTTTATATTTCATTCAAAACCAGAACTAACTTGCATGCATCTTTCACTATTTATGTGCCTCCATAGAAGAATCAGAACAACTGTTATATTATGTACAGGTAATTCATTAAACCACTCATCCACGAAAAAAGCTAAAAGCGTTTTATCAACAAAACTTACACCGCGCAATCTCTATCAGTTTTATTCTTAACAAGAACTAATGCACGCCACAAGAAAAGACACGAAATTTGTAAACTTACATCGCGTATTCTCTATCAGTTTCATTTAAAAGGAGAACTAATGCGCGCATCGCATATCCAGTTCTTCTAACTACAACACTGTTCCAATACCACAAGAAAAGAAACGAAATTTGTTTAAATTACTCACTATATAATTTCTTCACGTCTCTTAGGAAGATTACAAATAAATCGTCTTCCCCGTTCTTGTATCTCCACATGAACTCAGCTAAGTAAGAGGAGAAGTTTTGCTTTCTCACACCAAATGGGGGTAGCTTCACCTTCGCTTGTCTCCAAAGACCTTCTATTTTATTCGTATTGTCTCCCTGTTCGTTTACAAATTCTTTCGAGTGATTCACTGTTCTGTGTGTATACCCATGCTTTTCAAGATTGCAGTACGCTTTCCAGCAGTCGGATATTATGACTGTTCCTGGTTCAATCCACCTTTCTATCAGCGGCAACAAAGTTGCTTCGTCTCTTTTGTCCACTGCCATCATAAAACATTTTCTGCTGTCCTGCTCGATCCCTCCAAATACCCATTGTCCTTCGACATGATGTCCTCGATGATATTTTCGCTTGCCAAATTTGCTTTCGTCAATCTGGACAATCTTTCCTTCCCCGCCTATTTTTTCACTATTGTCGAACATTGCAATTTCACAAACTTCTCGACAAAAACTGTCCCAATCTACGCCTGTACCACTTGCTAGTCGTAGTTCACGCGTGATCTGACTCTGTTCAAGATCTTGACACCACCAATAAGTGAACTTAAATATTTCTTCCAATGTCATGTTGCTTTGTGCAAACCAGCTTCCCCTTCTTATTGATAACTCCGTCATGTGTCTTTTAGCGCTTGACTGTACTCTACACTCTCATTTTAAACCATCCGATCCGATCCATCCGATCGGTCGTTGCATGTCATTAGATGAAATAAGTCATCATATGTCCACTGCCTGCTGTCCTTCTTGCGCCCATAACTTCCTCGTCCAAAACCACAGTGAGTCCCGCTGTGTGTTGTTTCAGTTGAGGGAGTTTGTGTTGCCTGACTACATAACCGTGGTCTTTTAAGACCTACGGCAACTTGGATTCCCTTATCAGCCATAAATGTTCCTTCTTAGCATTACAAGAGTTAATTCAGTGAGGAGGATCAACTCTATCGGTTTCATTACACATTGTAGTACAGGTCACTTAATGTGCATCTTCAAATACTGCTCCCGCTTTCCCACCGTGACCAAATTAACATAACAACTGGATATAAAAAACACGCCAAAACTTTATCGAACGTGTTGTTCCAAAACCGTACAAACCAATAAAAACCGTAAATGAATGTGAAGGAAAACTTCATATTTACCCGGGATTTGTCCCGAACTAACTTCCAAATTAATTTTTCTCCAAACATATTGTGTTCCATTTCACGTTTCACGTTCCAAATGTCTTTTTTATTTTTTCTGTTGAGCGATTAACCATTCATTACACTAATACTCCCCGCATTTTGTCTGTTTTAATCATCTCACCTCTGACAAATTCTCACACCCTGCTTTTGAATAGACTGATTTCGCACCCATTTACTTTTCGGAAGATAAACAAAGCAAAGAAAACTTTGAATTAAGCGCCTGAACTCCCATTGGTTAAAATTAGCTTGCAGGCCGATGTATTCAAAATAAATTTTTTAGTGTTTCCCTTAACAGAGCGCTATCAGTCTTCACTGCAGTCTTTTCTAGACGGTCATCAAGAACAAAATCAGTATGTACACCTTGTCAACACTCAACAAACAACACGAACAAACCTGGGTGAATCTCCAGAAGCGTTTAAATGAAGTACAATTTTCATACCGAAAATTATTTCCAAAACCTGAAGTCTACGAGTTTATAAAAAGCAAAGCCGTGTCCGTTGGAAGTTGCGAAGGATATTTCGTCCCCTCACTCCTGACCACAACTGCGTATATTCTGGCCTGTAACCATGCACGAGTACAGGCCTTAACGCACGATCAGCCCCTAAACATCTACACCATATTTGTGGGATATCCTGGAACAGGTACGTTTAACGCGCACTATTGGACTTTAAAGATTGTGGACTTTCAACTGTATTTGTTACATGCGGAACGGTTAAATTTTAGTCTATGATGACTAATACTCTTTGTATAATATTTTCACAGGCAAATCATCGGCAATCCAGCATGCGTCCCAAGATCACCTCGAACAACTAGATTACACCACATCCATCATTTGCAAGACCACGTCCTCGGGTTTGGTGAAGTTGCTATCAACGCAAAAAAAAGGAATCATCCTCTCCCCAGAAGTTTTCGATATCTTGAATAAACAGATGAAATCGGACAAGGACAATGCAACTGGCGATGTTCAATTGCTTTGCAAATTGTTTTCCGGTGAACGCAGTTCCTACTCTTATTCCACTGAGGAAACTAGAGTGATCCCGCCAAATACTCCGTTCAGCATCCTGGGATCAACACAACTCCTTAACGCCGCAAAACTCGTCGCCAAAATGGACCATGGCCATGGCTTAGTTGATCGCATGCTCATTACAACTCCCCTAGCCTACAGGCCAACTCTTTCCGAGATGGAAACCGCGGCAGATCAGCTCTCTACAGAAGTTGTGGACACCTTTGAAGAATATTTCGCTAATGTCAACGAAACGGTTGACCAGCTGCATTTCACTTTTGCGGAGGACGCCAAGCTGCTATTGCGGGAAACTATTGATGATTTTGTTGCTGAGGTTAACACAGCCATCCAGCAGGGACAAGTACCTCCCAAATCAAAAATGCCAGAGCTCATCCCAAGAGTCGCCTCAGCCCTCCATGTATTTAATCACACCATGGAAGAATTGCTGGCAGGTGTTCCCGCCTCTTCGCCACCGTGTGAAATCTCCAAGACAACACTTGAAAGTGCAACGAGCTTTGTGCATCACCTGGAAGGCCAGAAGGGCATTCTTAGTCAGGTAAGATTAGATTTTTTTAGATTACAATTTCAAGCTATTTTAGGTACCTTTCGTAACCTACACTGCCATGTTTGCACAATTTAGCAAATTGACCAACTTAAGCTTTACAACAATGTATCGCATTTAGGAGAACTCTGAAAAGCTAACATGTCTTTTCAGATCAAACAAATAAAAAGATAACTGAATTTTACTTTACAAAATTTCCTCCTTGAGTGCACTAAAACCTAATATGTCATTGTTTAATACAATGCGATAAGCAAGCTGAGCAAACCGGCAGACAAGGCCAGAAACAAGCGACACAATGTATATTCTTCGTTCTTAACGCGCGGGCCACGAACAATTAGCTAAACAGGATATATATTCTTCGTTCTTTAAGTGCGCCGCCAGAAACAAGAAAACCAAGTAACCGATTTCCGTTCTCAGACGGCTATTAAAGACTATGCCTTTGTTTGTTTCCAGTTCCTAAAAGAGATCACAAATACCTCATGTGATAAAACAATTGAACAGCCAACCCAACAGTTCATCAAAGATCAGATGTTGCTTTCTGCTGGACCAGTAGTCAACTACCGAGCCTTCAAGCATGGGAAACGATCAGCTAAAACAATAGCAGAGGAAGAATACGCAAGAGCCACAGAATACCTACAAGAAGATGGCTTCGGCCGCGTAGTGGAGTTCAGAATACCCCGAGCACGCAGCCAATGTAAGGTTTTCGTGAAAAGCAAGCTGGTACCCTGGCCTAGCAGCACAACCCTAAGGGATCAGCAATACGACAATGCCATTTCAAAGCCTATCCACAGCGACATAACCGCTCCAATGCGTGCTACAGAGGGCGACCTAGTTTTACCTCTGTCTTCTTTTTGGTTGACCACGACAAGAGATTCAACGCCAACTGACGCCAACAATTCTGTGCTTGCGAAAAATCCATCAAGGAGTTGAGTATTTTGATGAGCTGAACCGAAGCGTCGGCTCCAATCTTTACCAGCCACAAAAAAAAACATCAGTGTCTCGGAGATTCTGAAGATGAATCCGATGCTAAAATAGTTTCTGTCCCTGACTCTAAAACTGGCCAGCAACAATCTCCACATATACAGTTCGAATTGATGCGAGGGCAGCCACAGTAAGGGAACGCTGATAGGGTTCTTGTCAAAGTTTTCCGCAGTACTTTTACAACTGTTATGTGCAAGTGCACAATTAAAACTCTTCTCGATGACTCAAACTTGAACGCTTTTCAATCTTCCTGATCAAGGTTGAAAATCCTTCGTTTGCCAGATGTTCCTTAAATTATAAATGATGGTAATTTTCGTTCCGCAGACTCGCCGGCTTCGCTTTCAAATTTTCATTCAACGAAAGTTTACAACCGGCGCGCATGCCATGTGACTTCCCACTTGCTGTTGTTTTTGCTACATCAACTTCCGGTCGTTTTGTAAAATTAAAAAAATAGTAAAATTTAGCTCTAATTCCCAAGCATACAACCGCACCGAATTTAATAAAACAATTATTCCATTCGCGCTTGTTGGATATGAGATGGTTATAGCCAACTCATATCCAACAAGCGCGAATGGAATAATTGTTAATTATTAAATTCTCAACCTCGGTTAATGCAATTCTAGCTTTCTGATTGGTTCACTGTATCTCGGTTACCAGCGATTATACCTACGTTTGACCTTAAGTAGTATAGTAGTTGGGGGTCTAAGCACACTTTTCAAATCTTATCATCAAATCAATTTTCTCCAACAATTAATCAACTGCTGGAAAAACCAAATGCTTAAACCAAATAATAAAATATTTATGAACCAAATACTGAACCAAATATAGGAATCAAATGAGGAACCAAGACCAAAACCCGGGACATCAGTCTGGAACCAAAACCTTGAATCATTATTGAGACGAAATGTTGATATTTATAAGCAGACCGCCACAGCTGTGTCATGACGTCATATAGTTTTGGATACATCCACTTAGTCCAAACACTGAATCCTATACTTGGATTGTATTTTTTCAATGTGTGACCATAGGCGTACGGGCCGGGGGGGCGGGGGGGGGGGCCGCCCCCCCCCCCCAAAATTTTAAGCAACCTAGATTTTTTGGGCAGCAAGAGAAATTTGGGCAAAGCCAATTATTTCAGATGTTTTCGAGCTATTTTCTGAATAGATAGATATTTTCTATTTTTACCTGAAGTCGGCACTGTAATGCCAGTTAACTTCACACGAGACAGCGGTTGCCTAGCACGTGACCGGAGCTTCTGGTCATTAGCAAAGGGAATACAACTATCTCTTTTTTTTGGCACTGTACTTTACTGCACTGTACTGGCTGGTGTTGTAAATTAATAAGAATCAATTTCGGCATAACATTCTAGAATCATATCGTAGTTTATCGACTCAGTGGAGTCTGGAGACTCTCAGAAGATCTGAGTCACGTGCTAGGCAACCACTTCTCGTGTGAATTTAAGTGCGTGAAGCCAGTGAAATTCACGCCCGTAGTTTCGAAAAAAGAATTACGCGACAGTAGAAGCAAATACGCATCTTGCATGCGTTTTCTAGTAGAACTGTCCTTGTATACCATATTAGACATGTCAAATCCAGCGCCACAGAAACGAAAGCAGGCCTATCGCCATCGCGTTAAATGCTCGGAATGTAAAAAAGAAATTGTTGCTGAGTACCAAGACGCTCATGCAAGAACCAAGCACGTAGGCAACATTGCTCTTATTAACATTGAAAGGGCATATGCCAACTCTGTTCTCAGCAATGACATGGACCACATCATTGATATCTTCGGCCGTCGAAATTGAAGAGACAGCTCTTTCTTCTAGGTTTAAAGTGTTTTTCACTCATATGTAGATTCATATATCAAAAAAAAATTCACTTCATATGTAGGCCATTGTTAGTGCATCGTATGACCCTCGTTTCCTTTCGACTGTTTCGTAAAATTTGGGCAACTTGTAAGAATTTTTTTTGGGCAAATGGTTCCCCGCCCCCCCTGGCAAAAAAATGCCCGTACGCCTATGTGTGTGACTTTCTCGGAAAACTAGATGTTGTATTCGGGATTCCCCGCTGACAAGTCTAGACATGTCTAGAAAAACAGGAAGTCGATGATGTCATACAATAGGGGGTTTCCCCAGGAAATGAGTCATCGATGCTATTGTTATCAAGTCATACGATTGTCATATGACCTATAGTTTTTGCTTTATAGTTCAGTCTTACCTTTAAAATGGTGGGGAGTTAAACTGGTTTAACTGATTTGATGGATGAAATTGATTTAGGAGATGTTTATGACATTGGTTACGAAAGGGATGTCGATGTAGAGGTAGCTGATGGGTTCTATCACCATAACATAGACTGCTTGTGGCACTTGTGAATTATAATGACCGCCACAGTTGTGGCGTGACGTCATTCAGACTTTTGCTTGTTTTAACATATAAATGTAGATTGCTTTTGTGACATTTGTAAGTAGACCGCCACAGCTGTGCCGTGACGTTATATAGTTTTGGATTTTTGCTTACAGACTTGAAATTATATTCTTTACTAATAATTTATAGATGAAGTGTGACTGTGTTATTGAGATAACGTGTGACAGTGATATTCACAATGAATTTATCAACAATGGAGAGCTTATTTGTACTTTTTGTGATCAACAATTAGTGGACGTTTGTAAAGTGGTTGAGCAATGTTGTAATGAACAGGATGTGGAAACTGTAAATGGTATGAATACCTGTTTGAATTGTGGTTTAGTTAATGGTTATGATTTTATCACCGAGAACTTCAACTTCTATGACAAAATGTATTTGATACGACAAAAATCAATATATCAAAGGAAATACCATATTGAGAATGTGATAAATAGTGTATCTTATGAGAATTATGTCCAATTGACTTATAATCAAAGGAAGCAGATTCACAAAGTATTCATTGAGATTAATGGTATTCTTCATGAGGTCAATGACGGGCGCAAACGGATGATCAGTATTAAATTTATTTTTAAGCAATTATTCAAGATGCTCGGGCTTCCTTATAAAGATATCCAAGTAACGAAGTCGAAGAGGACAATCAGATATTATAAACAATTTTGGAAAAATGTTCTATCATTGATAGGTGATAGAATCCAGTTGATAATTAACAAGCGAATTTTTCATCGTATTTACTGAGATACTTATCAATAATGGGAATGTTGTCTGTCACATAATCATCAATGTTCTTCATTGTATTATAAATTTGAGATGAATTGTAATTTCCACTTCTCATCATATCCTTTATCTCATTCAGAAGATGTTGGTAGCTTTGGTAAGCGTAAGTACAATTTTGGATCTTAAGATCAAGGTTTTTATGTGACATCCAACCCTGAATTAAAAGTGCTGCTGTACTGATTGCAATCAAACTGATACCACCAGTTGCTATACTGCTTGCTAAACCTCCAGATGCAAATATGATGGATAATGAATTCTCAAATAATTTCCATTCTTTGAAACGTTTTAATGCTTGTTTGTAGACCCAACACTTTTTGTGATATGCTTGGTAGTAAGAATTTAATTCTTCAACCTGTTCTTCTGTTAATTCATCTGAAATATGATTCCAGTTGAATATGCTTTTTCCCGACTGTTTCATATATATTAGTTTATATATTTAAATTCATGGATGTAAATATTGGATGTAAAATGTGCTGTGTCCTACTCCACGAAGACGAGTTGAATTTGACCTGAAAGAAAATTGAATATAATCACCAATTTCGAATTCAAGGACAATGTTTATAATTAATGATGTCCAATTTGATTGGGAGTCGAAAGATGAAATAAATACTGGTGTGGTTTGTTTATGGATTCTGAATGTGTCACCATTTCCTTTATAATAATCAGTGTATATAATGTGATAATAACCACTAAGTTTTATTTCTATTGCTTCATTTATTGTTGATATTATGGGGTATTTATTGAAAAGATTGAATTTAACATTTTTTGTGTTGTGATTTAAATTATGTGTGTAATAATAATATGTTCTTTCTATAATGAATCTATCAAATTGTGATTTTGTAATAACATCACTGTCTTCAGTACCATCAGCGACTCCAGTTATTTTATTATCATTCATATCAATTGCTGCTTCATATTTAACGGAATCATTGTCATAATAGTAAAGACGATCCCAAAGATTTACTGGTACATTATTGACTTGACCTTTAACACCGTAAACAACAACATAAATAGTAGTTTGGGGATCAGTTTTACTTTTCAATCTTATGTCAATATCTAAATCATCAAAACTGGGAAAGATGATCTTTTTTGATAATTGTATTATGCTTCTTGTACTTGTTCCATTTATTTTTGAATTTATTTTGATCACTGATAGAGTTCCCCTTCATACATTTATCTCATCAATTGTGATACCATCTTCAACATACATTTCACAGACCATTGTGTAAGAACCTTTTGGTAGATATACCAAATCATTCACAGACCATTGTGTAAGAACCTTTTGGTAGATATACCAAATCAATTGATAGTCTGGTGCTATAATAACCAATACTGGAATCATAATCAATCTTGAAGTCTTTTTGTTTACCAAATGAAAATTTTTATTCTGGACTCCAATTCTGTGAATGTCATCATCATCTTCTTTGAACTCATCATTGTCCATCGCTCTTTTGATACATTTTCTTTTTCAATTGACTCAATTGAATTCTCTTCTGATTCTTTTATTTTCTTATCAATTGTACCATCAATAATTGTATTATTATCAACAATTGCATTGGCGACAAATTTTACATTAGCAGCATATGTGGCTTGGTGATCTTCTGGTTCTTTCAAATTAATTATAGTTTGATTTCCCATATCTAAATTTCCAGTCATTGCTTCACTTCCATCTGTTAATAAGTAATCTATCTCAGAAATGAAACGGACTAAATAGTCTCGTGTACTTTTTAAAAGTTCAAAATTAACAGCTTTATGTTTTATTTGTTCATAATTTGGATTTTCTCCATCGTCTTCAACAATTGTTTTAACATTATCAATATCATTATTACCCATATTTAGAGCTCCAGTCATAGCTTTACTTCCATCTGATTTCAAGACATCAGTATCTGGTTTGGGTAATTTACTAATTTCAGCGTCTACATAAGCTTTACTGACCAGACTGTTATTATCAAAAAGTCGATCATAGTAAGGTTCACAGTTTTTTTATTATATTCTGTTTGAGATCAAAATATTCTTTACCATCTTTATCTTTTAATTTGATAAAATTTATATTCAGATATCCTTTATTAACAACATTTCTTATGTCTTTGACACGATATTCTATAGGATCATCAGACTTATAATCATCTAAATTTTCCACAGAGAGAATATAATTTCTGTCTATATCTAAATCACCATCCATTTTTCTACTACCATCTCTCGGAAGTAATGGTGTAGTATCTATATGGACTTTTGCTATTTCTCCATCGACGTAAGATTTACTGGCTTTATCAGCAATAACAATGTTTTGTTGAGAGTTTTGAATGTCAACGTACTTCTTATTAGCAGCATTAGCGTATGCTACAGGATCACCTAAACCATCAATAAGTTTGCTATTGAGATTTAAATTCTCAAAATAGAGAATCATATGATTATCAACAACATCACGGACATTAAAAATAGTATGGTCGAAACTTGTCGACTGTTTACCCTTAATCACTCTTGAATAAAATAAAAATTTTATATTTTTATTGTAATGAGAACCATAATATCTAATTTGGAATTTTATCCCATCATTTACTCCAGCTCTTCCATCAGAAGTGAATTGAATAATTGATTTAGTATATTGATTGGATATTTTGTCACTATCGAATGTATTAATCGTATGATAACTGTGACCATGAACCTTAAAAATTATTGTATCATCAACAAGAAAATCACCAGCATCACCAATAATGAATATTTCAAAAACAGAGGTATAAGTACCACTCTCTAATTGATTACCTTTCATTTTTATACTAGACCATGCTTCTCCACTAAAACCCGTATCATCACCTTCTTTCTCAACTATATAAGCATCATTATGCGCTTTATGATTTTGAAAAAAAAAATGGTCTGGCGATGTATTAGGCGGTGTTCCTACTTCTAATTGGCTTTTGTCACCAAAGTCTTTATCAAATTTAAAACTCGGTTGTAAATGATAATTATTTTGACTGACTTTAGTATGTTCTTTCAACACTTTCAAACTGACTGCATCATTGTCGACAGTAGACTCACCAATATTAGTTAATCGCTTCCTTTCAATATCATAATTACCATCATCTGTTAAATTGAATCCAACACCTGGTAACCCAGGTAGTCCACGTTTACCAATGGCTGATGACAATGAAGGTAAAAGTCCGTTTGAGTAACTCATTTATATTAATAGATTATATTTTTTCATTGACATTTTTGGTGGAGAATTTTCGTGGCTTATCGATATATACAAAGGAATATGATTCCTTGGTTGCTTTTCCATATGATTCTTTTGAAATACTGTTTTCACGGCAAATTAAACTCTTTTCATTAGCACTTGGAAACTCATAAATGGAGAAGTGAGAACAATTCAATCTGATGTCTTTTGGCGTCTTATAGTAGCTTTGACTCAGATAAATCACACTACAATTTTTATGCCTTCGTCGTATAAAATAGTCGATTAATGGTTTTTGGTTTTTATCACATACATAATCATCAAAAATGACGATTTTTTGTGAGTCAGAGTCAAGATCTTGAACTGGAATAATTTCATCATTTCTGGCTTCAATAACATCATAACCAACCTCATCACTTGTTGGCTGAAAGACATTCATGAGATTCTGATACTTGGACTGTTCTAAATTTTTGGCATATAGATAAACTTTATCAAAATATAGCAGATTGTAGATCATATGCATTAATGTGTTTGTTTTCCCTGAACCACTTGGACCGCAAATCAGCATCCGAAAACATTGATGAGGCATGAAATCGTATAGTTGTCTGAAGTTTGAGACCACATCGTCTTCAACATCATAATTCGGTATTCTCATTATATTATATTGGTATATTAATTCAACATGGTGTTCAACACGGTGTTTAACATGGTGTTCAACATGGTGTTCAACACGGTGTTCAACATGGTGTTCAACGTTGTTTTTTATATATGATATGTTATTTTTATATAACGTAATAATATAACAAAAATGAGTTTGCTTAAATGGAAAGAACTCGCAAAGAGTAAAACTAAATTAGGGAATAAAATTAATTATGTCCATGATCTAATCACAAAACATAAACTCGGTCAGCAGACAAGCCAAGAGTCATTTGCGATGGTATTCAAACCAGTGACAAGTAAATTAGATGATGTAATTGACAGTAATTTGGATTTAAGGATGTCTCAAAGGAGAAAAAGACCACTGAAGAAAGGGGAAGTTCCAGATTATGGTGTTGATATCGATGATGAAGTTGAAGACATGAATTTGGGTGATCTTTTCGAAGAACAACCAGTACCACCGCAGCAGGAAAAACAACTAGTACCAAAACCTCCAACATATGAAGAATCGTTGGCGGATCTTTTGGAAGGGAAGAAGGAGATATATGTCAATCCCCAATATTTTCCAGAGCAGCAGCAGCCACCCAAACCGGAACAGCCACCCGAACCGGAGTAGCCACCTGAATACGATGAGGATGAAGAAGTTGATTATACTATTCTCACTGCATAATTAATTAGCTCATGGCGGAAGTTTTCATCATGCGTTCGAATTCCCCCTTCCCGAGCATACTTATTGCGGTGTTGATGCGTTGCGGTCTTAGAGT
The DNA here is from genome assembly GCA_022496165.2 of Catalaphyllia jardinei. Classification (NCBI taxonomy): domain Eukaryota; kingdom Metazoa; phylum Cnidaria; class Anthozoa; order Scleractinia; family Caryophylliidae; genus Catalaphyllia; species Catalaphyllia jardinei. The sequence continues at coordinate 13,406,879 of CM042755.1, forward strand.
ATATATTTTGTCGCCCCGCCTGAAAAGTGGTCATTTTAACCGTACTCCGGGACGACGGCCAACTTTCGCGTCTGTTCCTTGCGCAGTCAACCGCCACCAGCATAGATGGCGGAACATCGTCTTCCCCGTCCGCCCGCTCCCGTCGCGGCTGCAATTGTGGAGCATGCTGCCGTTGAGCCGCCACCAGTTGTAGAAGAACCGCCTGTGGTTGATCCGGTTATCGCACCGCCCCCGGCTCCAGTTCTAGCGGCGGACCCGGCTCCGGCGGTTGAAACCGTGGAAGAGGTAATTTTCCTAGTAATTTTGCTGGCCCAGAGCCAAGTTTACGTTTTTTATCATGTTCTACCCGCTGTCTGTCGCTTTAGTGCCTGCGTTCGTCTCCGGTTCATTTGTATTTTCTTTCCCGGTTCTGTTGTCTTGGGTTTGTTTCGGTAAACCTGTATGCTCCCTTTTGTTTTTGGAACTATTGTTTCATGCTCTGTATTGTTTTAGGGCTTTTGTTTCCTCGTGTTTTTGCATGCCCCCGTGGCCCTCTGTTGCGTTTTTCGCTTCCGCAATTTAAGTTATGTAAAAAAAAAAAAAAAAAAAACGAAGGATCCTTGGTTTTAGTTCTTTTTGCATACGTTTTCCACTAGTCTAGGCTATTTCTTGTTGCGTGGCGTTTCTAGCGCCGTACCGCCGGTTTAGGCAATTGCGTGGGCGTTGCTTTGGTATTCCACCAGTGAAGGCAACGTGTTGTTGCATGGCGGTTATGGTATTCCGCTGGTGAAGGCGACCTGTTGTTTTAGCGCTGTTTTTTACGAATACCGCCGGTGAGGACAACACGCTGTTGTTGCGTGACCTCTGGTCAAGTCCGCGTATCGTTGAGTAACTATTTGCGTTTTCCACCGGTGAAGGCAACGTGTTGTTGCGTGACTGTTTTTGCGCGTACCACTGGTGAAGGCAACGTGTTGTTGCGTGACTGTTTTGTGTGTACCACCGGTGAAGGCAGCGTGTTGTTGCGTGACTGATTTTGCGTGTGCCGCTGATGAAGACAGCGTGTTGTTGTATGACTGTCTTGCGTGTACTACCGGTGAGGGCAACGTGTTGCATGACTGTTTTGTGTACCACTGGTGAAGGCAGCGTTTTGTTGCGTGTTTTTCTTTTTTTTTTTGCGTGTCTGTGTTTGCGGGTACCACCGGTGAAGGCAGCATGTTGTTGCGTGATTGTTTTCGTTTTCCACCGGTGAAGGCAACGCGTTTGTTGCTTGACTGTTTTTGCGCGTACCACTGGTGAAGGCAACGTGTTGTTGCGTCACTCTTTTGCGTATGCCACCGGTAAAGGCGACGTGTTGCTGCGTGCTTGTTTTGCGTATACCGCTGGTTAAGGGAACGTCTTGTACTTGCGTATACAGCTGGTGAGGCAACGTGCTGTTGTGCGACTGTTTCTGTGTAGTTCTGGTACGAGCAACGCGTTGTTGTGATTCTTTTTGTGTGTACCTCTAGTAGAGGCAATCTAGTGTTGTGGTATACCATTATGGAAGGTATTACACGTTGCAAGATATTGTTTATAAAGAGTGAATTTGAAGTTTAAGCCATATTGATTTGGGCTGTTTATTTTGTCATGGGCCGCTGCCCGTATTAAGGTTCTTGAGGACAAGATTAGGTCGTTGGAGCAGCTGAAGACTTTAGAAAGTTCAGAGTCAGCTCTCGCAGCCTTGCGTCGACATATCAGTCGCCCTGCCGCGATGTTCGATAAATATGAGGCCCTTGATCTCCTACAGTCTCTAGTTCGTTTGGCAAGAAACGAAAGTCACAAGAAAGCGGACGAGTATGCGGCTGCTCTTGATGAGATCAGAGCCAGGACTGATGCCTTGGACCACCTTCAGCTGCAACGCCTTTTCCTCGGGTTATTGGGGGATCCTGTTCGTGCTAAAGTTGCCAGGGAAGCCACTACTATTTTGAAGGGCGTGGGCAAGGCTCCTACTCCCCTTACTGGCTATGGATCCATTGCGCGTAGACCCTCTCCTCACCCGCCTCAGCAAAACACGCAGTGCTTTCGATGCTTTAAGTGGGCATGTCGCCCGTTCATGCCGTCATAACCCAGTGAGACGTCAAGGTGGTCGGGGACGAGCCGGTCGTTTTTAGATCCTGGACCTGGCCTTTGAGACAGTTTGTGTTCTTTTCAAATAAATTGTTCTTTGCAATCGTTCCGTTCTCGTTCTTCCACATCTGCTTTCTTCGTTGACCTTGGAGGGACCTGCTCTGTGTCTCAATTTCGGACCTAGTTCGGAGCTCGGGGTCAACGAAGGGGTGGGTTCCCTGCTTGTGTCCTTTTTTCTTGGTTTCACGGGATTTTTTCCTTTGCTCCCCTTGTAGGATCCTCCTTCTTTCCATGCCAGGGTTGTTGCAGTTGCCGCAAATTCGTCAAAGGGTGATATTCCTCTATGTGATATTACGCAGGGGCCCTCCCCTTTCGTTGGCCCCCTCCCTTCGCCAAGTATGGTCGCAGCCTGCCCCAGTCAAGCTTCGTTAACCAGCTTCGTTTCCTCAGCCCTGCATATTTCGAATACCCTTAATATGATGGGTTGCTCTCCGGAGGAGATTTCTCGCTACGTGGGATGGAGGAACGGCGATATGGTTAGCCATTACAATAAATGTACACTGTAGCTGGTTCCTCCTCTATCTCTAAGCGACTCCTCTCGAGTACCGAGTGTCTTGTTCGGACTCCGATTTCCCATCCTTGCAACCTCCAGTGTATCTTCTAGTTATGGGTTACCAATGTTTTTCTGGTAATACTTTAGGGCTGGTGTATCGGCTGGCTTAGACTAATGATAGTCAGGGGCGGGGGTGGCGATTGTTTGTTACGAGGCTTCTGAGTATTGGGGGAAATAAAGAATGGTGCTCTTGTCTTGTCTTTTGTTGTGGCGATTCTTTGGGGCAGTGGAGGTTTTAATCGTTTAGGTCGTGATGGTGAGGGCAGGAGCGAACTCTTCCCATAACTTAATCTTTTGCGATGGGGTAATGAGTATGC
>CM042755.1:13409900-13430874 GCA_022496165.2 Catalaphyllia jardinei
TTAATCTTTTGCGATGGGGTAATGAGTATGCAGTGAGGATATTATACAATAGCTGATGAAGATATAAATAATCAAACGTTGGATGATTTAGGTTTAACTAACTATGAAAGTGTTGATAAGGTTCTTAATCAGCCGGAAATGACAACCAGGAAAAGAAAAAATTATCTTAATAAGATTATTGATAAAGCCAAAAATGAAAGGTATAGGATAAATGCTTATAAAGCAGATGTTACAAAAAAATACAAAAAAGGGGAGATATCGGAAGCTAAGAAGCAGGAATTAAACAAACGGTTATACAATACAGGATTTGTATTGAATGAATACATTAAGCATCATAATGATAAACTGAAAACAATAAAAGGTTCTGGGATCAAAGGCCGAGGAAGAAGACAGAGAGGTGGGAATGTTATGTTTTTCAACGATCCCAAACAGCTTCTCAAGAAATTAGAATTGATCATTGGTGAAACCGTTGCAGGCAACACATCAATTAAAATGAGAAATACAGGAGTTAGTATACTGGACACATTATTGAGAATGTCAACAATTAATAGACAGCAATATAATAAATTGTATAATCAGTATTTCAAAGTTTAATTGTGTAAAGTTATTATATATACATGGATCGCGAGATTGTTTTATCATCATACAGTGTCAAAGATCAAGGAAACAACACTCCTCAGAATTTTATAACCAAATTCAACAGGCCCATAATATTGGATAGCAATTCTCAATATGTAGTTGGCTTGAACCGAATCATTAACATGTCATTCACATGGTTCAATGTAAATTCATCATACAACAATCAACTAATAAAGTACAGCTCTTATAACGGTTCAACATTTCACAACATCACTTTCCCAGCAGGAGTCTGGAACTATACTGACTTTGATACATACATCAAGGACATAACGAAGATTGTCAAAGATGGTGCTAATAATAATGAGTATCCCATCACCCTCGAATTTGATAATACAACATTCAGGGTCACAGTCACATTAGCCAAGAATTATCAACTTGATTTAACTGCAAGCAATTTCAATGACCTAGTTGGGTTTGATAAAGAAATATTGAAAAATGAACAGAATATAGAACCAAAGGTGCCTAATCTCAGTCAAGATACAGACATTCTTAATATCCACTGCGACCTTATCAATGATTCACTTGTATTCCTTCTCAACCAGTGTGCTTCAACCTAGTTACTCCTTTACCATTGAACCGAGAAGAGTTACATTTAATCCAATCAACAAGAATAGTATAAACAGTATCAGGATACACATTACGGATGGAAAAAGGAGATTAATTAACCTGAATGGAGCTGATACATCTTTTTCATTAATCCTGAAAAAACTAATATAACATAATAGTATAATGAAACTATTTGAATTCACCAGGGTTTATCATCCAAAACTCGGTATTTTTGTGGATAAACATGTAGGGTCAGGGATTATCGTTGATAATATTTTCAAACCAATGAAGAGTGCTGCGTCATCTGTTGTAAAAAAGTTCGCCAAGAAATCAGGTGAGAAGGCATTAAAATCAGTAGGTGAAAGGGTAGGTAAAAAGAAATCTGAGAAGTCGGGAGACTTGATAATGGCCGTGTTTTCACGAGCGGTTTTTCAGGTCGCTCAGCGAGTGACAAACGGAAGTCCCGTGAAAACAGTTGTTTTTTCAACTCGCTTAAAGTTAAGCGAGTCGGCAAACTTCAATGGAATTCTCATTAAATTTAAGCCACCAAACCAGGTTGCTTAAGCGAGTTGGTAATTAATTTCGGCCAATTAGGAGTCGTTTGTGGTTATTCATTTGACAAGGCTGTCAAATCGGAAATACAACACGCCTGCTATTTTTGATTCATACCGGCGTGAAACTTTTGCGGCATTAGAAACAACATGGATAATCATAATAGACCGAATACTTTTCCTTTTTATGATCCAAGAAGCGACCCATCAAATGATGCACTATCAAGGCATGCAAGGTGAATTTCTTTCGCGTCCTTTAAACATTCGAGATATAAAGCATTCAGCTAACGTAGCAAATTATCCGCTTTAGGGAATCTCGCCGATTCGTTATTCCTCCTGTGAGCGATCACTTTGCCAACCCCGTTCCCGCACGTGGTCCATATATTTTTCCAACCTTCCAAAATCAACTGTGGCTTCCACAAGCAAGATTTTCGCGACCAGATTCGCCGGCTGAGTCACAAATGAGCCCATACCAGAGTGCCAGTGTAAGTGGTGTAAGTGAAGGCCCCGGCGTTGAAAATTCCAGCAATGATACCAGTACCAAAGTTCACTCCCCCACCTGGTCGGATGCAGAAATACGTTTTCTGATCGAAACATGGAAGGATCACCATCCAATTAGCAAAAGGCACAATTCAGCTGTGTGGGAATCTATTGCCAGAGAACTGAATAGTCTGTTAAGGGAACAGGGACTCACGTCCATCCGCACTGCAGCCCTGTGCAAGTCCAAGATCAAGAACCTCGAAGACGAATTCAAACTTGTGAAGGACCACAACAGCAAAAGCGGAAACGACCGTGAATCCTTCACGTATTTTGAAGAATTAAACGAGATACTAGGCTGCCGAGCCAAAATTACACCGAAAACCGTTGTTGAATGTGGTTTCATAGACGACAACTCGGTAATTCCTGGACCATCATCACTGGAAGAGTTATCAGAGTTCGGTGACGACCAGAGCATCAGAGATGAAGAGGAGCAGAGCCTTTCGGAAGCTCTCTTTAGGCGTGAACCAGCTGCCAAAAAGGGCAAAAAGCGCTTGGCTACTACGCCGAACTCGTCTAAACAAAAGGGCCCAAAATCAGCCAAATCTGCTGAATCCGGGGATGAAGACCTCGCATTTTCCGAGTCACTTTTTTTCAAGAATAAACGTGGAAGCGATGGAAACCAGAAGGGTAAGAAGGCAAGTACATCAACCCAGCATCCAGCTAAAAGGGCCAGTAAAACGGAATCTAGTGGGAACGCTGAATATTTTGCCTTCTTAAATGAGAGCCAAGAACGCGACAACGAATTTTTTGAAAAGCTGGCTAAAAAGGAGGCGGAGAGGGAAATGAAAAGTCAGCAAATGATGTTCTCTATGGTGAAAGATGTCGCAAAGATCTTTAAGGGAGAGTAAAGTACACGTGAAATTCTTCAATACGTTATATGAACAAATATTACATCAATTCAAGAACAACAACTTTGTTTTTAATATTGTTTCGTTTGTAGTAGGATATTTTAAATCTTAAAGCTCGTGATATTATGACTAATTTATCACTCCAATCATTTTTAAACTTATGCGGATTGTTTCTCTCATAGGAGACATATGTAAGATATGAAATTATCTGAATTGAAAACAAGCAAAAAGAAATTACTGTCAATGTAATTTTGTCAAAATTAACTTTTGATTTTTGAATTAAGTGTGATTTACTGAATCACTTTTCTTGAAATTATCACATTTCAAGCAACGAAACTTCTGATTAAGAGAACATTTCAGATACATAACTTTTAACTCACTGAGATTTTGTCACCATTTGTTGATTTATCTGAGCTCCGAAGCTACATTTTCTGTAATGAAATGACGGTTAAAGGTGCTTTAGAGGATAAGTTGTTCATTAAATATGCATTAGTTACTGAAAAAGGCTTCCTTGATCTTGTTCCTTAGCCGGGAACCTTCGTGATTCATGTGAACTGGGAGTGGAGGAAGGTCGTCTGGATCATCATCCTCGGGGTCCACATCGACATCGTCGCGAACTTCAATGCAGATATTATGCAAAATACAGCAGGTTATAATAGTCAGAGGTATTTTGTCCACCGACTCGTCGAGTTTGACTAGGAGACAACGCCATCTCCCCTTCAACTTTCCAAATGCCTGCTCGATAACCACTCTAGCCCTACTTAGTGCTTTATTGAAGTTACGTTGACTAGGAGTGATTGCTCTTGTTTCAGGATAGGGCTTCATACACCAATTAGTAAGTTTGTACGCGGGATCGGCTACAAGAAGGGGCCTTATTTCTTCGCCAGTCCCAATACGAATAACGGGAGAAACTAGTTTTGTCCTATCTTCCACTTCGTTGACTAGTGAACTCATGCGTAGAACCCTTGCATCATGAATACTTCCTGCATAACCAGTGCTCACATGTATAAAACGCCCGTCTGCATCAGCTACACCTTGTAGATTTATACTATGGAACTGCTTCCTATTGTAATAGTCATTAGGGTCGATTTTTGGGACAATAATCGGTATATGTGATCCGTCAATGGCACCAACCATTTGGGGAAAACAACTGATCTCTTGGAATGCCTGAATAGCCCTTTTCGTTTCAGCTTCTCCTTTTGGAAACTTGATAAAATCGTTAGCGCTCATGAGAAGCGCTGAACAAAATTCGTCTTTTAGATTCATCGAAGTGCATCTTCCTACTCCAAAAACAAGTCCCGTGCTCCGGTAGGAATTTCCGGTTGCGAGGCGCCACAAAGCAACAGCTACTCGCTTCTCCACTGGAATCGCTCTTCTCATGTTTGTACCTTGTCTTGCTAGATGTGGTCTAACCAAATCACAAACAAAGCGAAAGGTTTGCCTTGAAATACGAAAATGTTGTCGCCAGATATTATTTTCGTAATGGCTTAAAACCATATGCTCGAACCAGAACTGTGGCCTTTCAAGAACCCAAGCGATTTTCTTTTTACGAAATTTCCTCCGTAACTGAAGAAAGCACGCATCTGTTCTTCTCATCTTGCTTCTAATTGTGAGCAATCGCAGCCTTTGTTGAAATCGGCTCCTCCGTCGGATGAAAGCCAACCGCATAAACACAGTAATAAAAGAAGAAGGACGTACATGCGACCATCTTCACCGTCTCCCGCCATATTATTCAAATTGATTTATTCGCGCGCGTGCACTCCTCAAATTACCAAAGTGAAATGTAATAATCTTGCTCGGGAAAACACCTATCACTTTTAAGTCGCTTAACGTAGTCTGTAAACAAAACACCTTCTGGAATGTTAAGCGAGACATCCGGCGTCGTGAAAACACGGCCAATGAAAAAGCTTAGGAATATGAGAATTGGCGATGAGAGACAGCAAGAAAAAAGTACAGATATGATCATTGATAGACTGATATCAGGATCAGGAAGAAGGAGGTAAAATTATGTAATATATTAATATAATGGCTTTCAGAACAAGTGAATATTTGCAAAGATATGAGTTGGTTCGATTTCAACTGAATGATGTTATTGAGATCCCACAAAAAAATCAACACCAGAAAAAAATGGGTATAAGTTCACAATCAATGATAGGTCTGCGTTCTATGATTGGTATAATGCTTATTTTGAGGTGCAGTTTCAGTTACAGGCATTGGCTGATGGAACAGGTCTTCCAAATGCAACCCGATCAACAGTTATCAATGGAGCTCATTCATTAATTAACCATTTGACAATAAAGAGTGCTGGTAAGATTGTATATGAAACTGATAATCTTCATAAAGTAACTTTTGTTAAGAACCTCTTGGAATACAGTGATGATTTCAGTCGCTCGGTAGCTAAAGATAGTTTTTGGTATCTGGATGTAGCAAATTTAGCTGACATGACTGCTGCTGGAAATACAGGATTTGAGGCTAGACGAAATTTAACGAAAAGAATTGGTGAAGGTGGTGGAGCTGAGGATGCCTCCAAAGATGTTAATGTAATTATACCTCTTAATCGATACGGTTTCTTTTGAAGAGTTACATGATAAAATGCTAGTCCCAATGCAACTTCAGTTCGATATACAGTTACAGAATGACACAGAATTAATATATAAGGTAGCTGCAGCAGCTGCTAGTCGAGTGGTTGTCAATAGATTCTTACTTTGGGTCCCAAGACTAGTACCAAAGGACACTTTATACGATAAGTTTATTGAATCCTTTTTGTCGAAGAAATCTTGGACGTATAAAACAGAATTGTATACAGCTTCCAATCCAACACAGAGCAGTGGATTCTTCCAGATCTCACCAAGTATTGACAATGTTGTTTCCGTCTTTGTTTACCTCCAACGAAATAAAACAAACGACGAAGATACAAATCCTTACCACTTTGATACTTTCAAACTGAATGCGGCTGATGATAATAGCAGTCTAACATCATGTAGATTGGAATATGGAAATGGAGTATTCTATCCAGAAACTGAATACGATTCAGAATCAAAGGTAAGGATCTTCAACGATGTGATGTCATATGGATTGAGAAAGAATAATTACAATAGCGGTACCCAACTCAACATGTCCAATTACAACTCTCTCTATTCTCTCATATATTTTGATTTGTCCTATCAAGCAGATAAAATAACTAGAGACCCAAAGCAGTTGATATTCAGGTATAAACTAAGCGCAAATAGTGCTGCAAATTTCAATGCCCATGCTATTGTCCTATATGATGAGACTATCGTCATCGACAAGGTGGGAAATGAATTGGTTATAGTATAAAAGCATTGATAAGAATGAGACATTCTTAATTCAGATATGTTTTGTAATAGGAAATTATATAACATATATTATATACAAGAAATGACTCAGCTTTTTGCAATAAATGTTAAACTATCAGAAAATCAGAAGAAGAATATTGGTGATGCTTATAGTAAAAGAGAAACAGTCGTCATAAGGCTAACTAATGACTCTCTTCATGGGAATGACACCCTACATGTCCCAGCTACAGTGAAGAAGAGATTTGAGAAGAATCGGAAATTGAAGGTATGGACATCAAACTTTCCAAGACCAATATCAGAAAGCAAGTTGGTGGTAGTTTGTTGACTTCAGCTCTAGCTCGTGCGCGTGCATTTGGACCAACCATTGCTAAAACAATGGGATTAGCAGCTTTAGCAGGGGCCTCCAGTGCAGGAGCACAACAAATTGTTAAAAAGATATCCGGAAAAGGACAAACTGGAGGTTTTCTCATTCCACAAAATAAGATTGATAAGCTTATTGCAAACAAACACCTACTAACTGTAAAACAAAAGAAAGATATATTGGACGCTCTTCAAACAGGTTCAGGTGTTCACATAAGACCAACAAAAAAACAATCAGGTGGTTTCCTTGGTACTTTACTTACCAGCATTGGGATTCCAATGGTTTTAAAAGCATTGACCGGAAGGGGTGCCCCCAAGATTGGATCACCTACCCAACCTCCTCCAAGGGGAAGAGGAGCTCCGAGAATAGGTGCATATAGGTCGCCACCGTTTTTTGGCAGTTGGGGTGACAACCAAGTTGGTATGGGAAAGAAAAGACAAACAAAAAAAAAAGGAAAGGGTCTACTATTAGGACCAAACAGCCCATTCAATCAAATTCCACTTCTAGGGGCAATACTGTGAAACCTAAATTCCATGAAGACATCCCATTAAGCAATCATGATCTGCTAAAATGGTGCAGATATCTCAACATCCCAATCAATGATGTTCTATCAAGAGATGGGAAGGTTCCACATAATCATAACCAAGCACTATTTATCTACAATCTCGAACCATCATATATGAGTGGAAGCCATTGGGTAGCAACTTGTGTAAAAGATGGTGTGATAAATTATTTTGATAGTTTTGGTATGCCTCCTTTTCAAGAAATGGTAAATCATGCGAAAAGAAGGAATTTGACCCTGCTTCATCAAAATAATCAAATTCAAAATATAAATACAACAACATGTGGATACTTTTGTTTATACTTTTTGAATGAAATGAATAAGGGGGAAGTCGTATCATGATTTATTAAAAGTATTCAATATATATGATAAAATGAAAAATGAAAGATTCATCAAATATTATTTAAAAAATATATATAAAAAAAAATGGTAAAATCATATTGCGTAAAACAGAAGAAACAAACTGAGTGCGTTCCAGGTAGTGAAGATATGCCAAAGCTAAAAATAGGCGTATGATGTTAAAGTGCACTTGTGCTGAATGTGGGATAACAAAGACCAAATTTGTCAAGAACAAGGGAAACTGATTGAGCCCTCGCAAGATGGGGGCTTACTTGGAGAGGCATTGCTCAAAGGTGGTGTTAAAGGTTTATTCAATCTCGGACGAGCTGGTGCTGCAAAGGCTGTTAAATCAGATATAGTCAAACAAAAAATAAAAGAGACGGCTAACCAATATCTTAATCAAGCTTTGGATAGTTTCACATCAGACTTATCAAAAAAATTGGATCCAACACATAGTGGTAAAGTATTACCAATACCATTTCCGTTTGTTGATTGGAAGAAAGTTTGGAATGTTGCCACTGCACCTGGATTATTCAAAGGACCTGAAGTTAGTGCAAAAGAGGGTAGAGCCTTGGTTGCTGAATACAAGAGACAATACAAGGCTTACAAAGATGCTGGAGGTAGCAGATCATACAAGTCATGGATCAAATGGAAAGGTTATGGTGGAGGGTTAGACATCCATAATGCCATTCTTAAGGTTGCACCCAAAAAGGGTTTTGTGATGCCTGGGCATAAATATACGGGCCCTGGAAACCCTCTTGAAGAGCAACTGAGGTATGATCCCAATACTGGTCAGATACTTGAGATATATCAACAACCAACAGGTAGAACAGATGCAGTCAGTATGCAGCACGATGTTGATTACTCAGTTTGTGGTAATAAACCAAAAGGTTATCAAGTGAAGTGTAAAAAATGAGGCTGATCGTAAGATGGTCAAAGCTCTTGATGCAATTCCTTGGAAATATCGACAATGGGGTCATACTGTGGCTAGGAACGCTATAGCAGCTAAGTCTAAATTAGGTATGGGTGTGAAGCCAAAAACGGGAAAAGCCGTCGAGTGAAGAAAACTGGCAAGAAAAATTAGCTGATGAGTTACATACACCCATAAAACGCAACTTCACTCGGCGGCGTGTAATCACAAATCATATCGATGAAATATGGGCAAGTGATCTAGTTGAAATGCAACAGTTCAGTAAATGGAACAAAGGTTACCGATATCTTCTAATGGTTATTGATGTCTTCAGCAAATATGGTTGGATCGTTCCATTGAAAGATAAGAAAGGTGAATCTGTCACTGAAGCATTCAAAACAATATTCAAGGAAGGTAGAAAACCACAATATCTATGGGTTGATAAGGGAAAAGAGTTCTATAACAAACATTTGAAAGACCTATTAGAGAAAAATGGGATACAAATGTATTCAACTGAGAATGAAGAGAAGTCATCAGTAGTTGAAAGATGGAATATGACAATTAAATCCAAAATGAGAAAACAATTCAAAATTCAAGGTAACACAATGTATCTGGAAATGTTACCTAAACTAGTAAAACAATACAACAACACAAAACATTAAAGCATAAAAATGACACCAGTTGAGGCTTCAAAGAAAAATAATGAGTGATATGGAAACATCAAAACAGAAACCAAAATTCAAAATAGGTGATAAGGTCACAATATCCAAATACAAACGGAATGTGTTTGATAAGGGTTATACACCAAATTGGACAGAAGAAGTGTTCACAGTTGATAAGATCCAATACACAAATCCAATAACTTATAAAGTAAGAGATCTCAGAGGTGAAGATATTCAAGGGAGTTTCTATGAATCTGAATTATTGAAAGCCAAACAAGATGTTTTTCGTATTGATAAAATAATTCGCAGGGATTATAAGAAGAAACAAGCTTTAGTTAAATGGAAGGGATATGGTGATGATTTTAATAGTTGAATTCCTATGAAGGATTTAAACGCACTATAAACACATAAGAATATATTATATATAGTAGTAATATAGAATGGGAAGACCGAAAAAATATTTCAGTGAAGAAGACAGAAAGCAAGCAAACAAACAATGTAAGACTAAGTACATGTTGAATAAAGAATGACGATGTTCTGCATGTGGAAATAGGAATTACACCTTAGCTGGAAAATGGAGCCATCTTAAGACAAAGAAACATATGAAAAATACTCAAACCACAAAGGATCAAGAAATATATAAAAAATAATATAAAATACATTGCATCAATCAACACAGTATATGCTGTTTATTTGCTGTCAAATGGTAGCCAAAAATATTATTGTTTTTGACTATCAACATTTTAAAACGCACCATGATTAATACTTAAGAATAAAATAATATATAGTAATTATATACAATGGAAAAAATTATCTCAACATATAGTATGAAAACACGTAATCTCTCAAAACTAAATAAATCTCAACTGATCAAATTATTATTGAAGCAGAATAAGAAAATAAAACGGTTATCACGCGACATGAAGCAGCAGGTTGAAACACAAAAACCAATTCCAGCTCCCAGGAAAAATGTAAAACAGATGGTGCAGGATTATGAAAACAATATTATTAAATCCACCATTAGAATTTAGGGATAAACCAATCCCATTACCAAGGACCAAGAAACCAGTCCCATTGCCAAGGACTAAGAAACCAGTACCACTAACGAGGACTAATAAACCGGTCCCAACCCCTAGGACCAAAATAGAGGAAACTGCTAGAGCTTTGAAGGGTTACACAAAGTCCTTCGAAATCAGCATTAGAAACAAAAAAGATCCTCTTGAGCAACTGAAAAACACAAGAAAAGCTGTAGAATATCATATTGTCAGGATGCTTACATCTATGAAAGGTCTAAAATTCGTTGAAACTCTTGTGGTAACTTTCAAAAAATTAGCAAAAGATGAAATAATATACAAAACCGCATACTTTAATAGCAAACCTCTTACCATTATCAATAACACAGAAAACCCTAAAGCATTACAGTTATCAAAACAACAAATCCTGAATATGATAGCTCAATGGATTTCTGAAGGTTCTGGTTGGACTATTGAATCCGTTGACAATCATTATCTCAATACTGTAAAGTATCAACCGATGAAAGGCTCATCATATATTGAACTACCACCAGAACTCAGACATCATGAAAAGGGATTGATCAATACGAAAAATGAGGACAATGAATGCTTCCGATGGTACCACATCAGGTGCTTAAATCCTCAAGATAGGAACCCTCAGAGGATTAAAAAAACAGACAAGGAATATGTTAAAAATTTAGATTATTCAGGAATTGAATTCCCAGTAACCAGTAAGCAATACAACAAAATTGAAAAACAAAATGAAATCAATATCAATGTATATGGATACGAAAACAAACAACCATATCCTGTCTTTGTTACAAAAGAAAAATATGACAGACATATGAATTTATTATTGATAAAGGAAAATGAAAATAAACATTATGTTTTATCAAAGATTTCAACAGATTTATGTTCAACCAAACAAAACACAAAGAAAGGAAGCACTTCTGTATGCACTGCCTTCAGTGTTTCAGCTCCGAAAGCGTTTTGAACAATCATAGAGACAATTGCATTCAAGTCAATGGAGTACAAGCAGGAAAAATGCCTGACGAAGATAACAATATCCTAAAATACAATAATCATAATAAACAGCAGCCTGTACCATTTGTGATCTACGCTGACTTTGAGGCTATAACAGAAAAGATATTTGGTTACCAACCCAATAACAACAAATCATATACAGAGGCATACCAGAAGCATACAGACTGTGGATACGGTTATAAAGTTGTCTGTTGCTATGACGATAAATACAGCAAACCTGCCAGAGTGTATAGAGGTAAAAAGGCTGTTTATAAATTCATGGAAGCCATGCTTGAAGAAGTCAAATATTGCAAGAAGGTTATGAAAAAAGAATTCAACAAACCATTAAGAATGATGAAAGATGATGAAGAGAAATTTCAAAAAGCTGAAGAATGTCATATTTGCGATAAAAAATATACTGATAAAGATATTCGAGTTCGAGACCACTGTCATATCACCGGTAAATATAGAGGATCCGCTCATCAAGTATGTAATTTGAAACTCAGAGTAAACCCAGAAGAAGTAAAAATACCTGTTATATTCCATAATCTCCGTGGTTATGACAGCCATTTCATTATGCAAGAGATTGGAGCTATTGTTAAGAAATATGTTTATAAAAATAAGAAAGGTGAGGAGCAACAGATTACCATCAATGCTATACCAAATAATATGGAGAAATATATGACTTTCATGCTTGGTAAATATTTAGTTTTACAGTATTTTAAATAATGAACATATATCTGATGAAGATTATGAACACGCACAAAATGTTTGGAATAAATTCTCTCTAAAAAATATGGGAGAGTACCATGATTTATATTTGAAATCAGATATCCAATTATTAGCAGATGTATTTGAACATTTTAGGAAAACATGTTTGAAATATTATAAATTAGACCCATGCCATTATTTCACCTCTCCAGGTCTGTCGTGGGATGCCATGTTAAAGATGACTGGCATTGAATTAGAGCTTATGACTGATATTGATATGTTTCAGTTCATTGAAAAAGGCATGCGTGGTGGTATTGGTTATATTGCTAATCGTTACGGTAAAGCAAATAATAAATATATGAAAGAATACAATAAGAAAGCACCATCAAAGTATATTATGTATCTTGATGCAAATAATTTATATGGTTGGGCTATGAGTCAGTATCTCCCAACAGGTGGATTCAGATGGATGACACAAAAACAAATTGATAAGTTAGATTTGGCTAAGTATGAGGAAGACAGTAATAAAGGATTGATATTAGAAGTAGATCTCAAATATCCCAAAAAAATTACACGATCTACACAATGATTACCCGCTAGCAGCAGAAAAGGTGGAAGTAACAAATGATATGCTATCTGATTACTGCAAAAAAATATCTGAGAAATATAATATATCAACCGGTTTGGTTCACAAGCTTATACCAACCTTGGGGAAAAAAGAAAAGTACGTTTTACATTACAGGAACCTCCAATTATATATGGATCTTGGTTTGAAGGTTACTAAAGTCCATCCAGTACTAAAGTTCAATCAATCCCCTTGGCTAAAACAATATATCGATTTCAATACCGAGAAACGGAAAAATGCAAAGAATGCCTTTGAAAAGGATTTCTTCAAGTTGATGAATAACAGCGTATTTGGAAAAACGATGGAAAATATCAGAAAGCGAGTAGATGTGAGATTGGTAACTGATGAGAAGAAACTGTTAAAATTAACCAGTAAGCCAACCTATGTTAGCAGTAAGATTTTTAATGAAAGTCTGGTGGCTGTACACAAAATCAAAGAAACCCTCACTCTGAACAGACCAGCATATGTGGGGATGTGTATCTTAGATCTCAGCAAGACATTGATGTATGATTTCCATTATAACTATATCAAAGAGAAATATGGAGACAAAGCCAAGCTACTATTTACAGACACAGACAGCTTGACCTATGAAATTAAAGCTGATGATGTATACCAAGACTTTTGGAATGATAAGCACAAGTTTGATAATAGTGACTACCTCGAGAGCTCGCCGTATTTTGATAAGACAAATAAAAAAGTAATCGGAAAATTCAAAGATGAAGCAACAGGAGTCCCCATTAATGAATTCGTCGGTCTACGATCCAAAATGTATAGCTATATTAAAGATGATCAGAAAGGAGGAAAGACTGCCAATGGAATAAAAAAGAATGTCATCAAGAAAAACATCACACATGAAAACTATAAAGATACACTGTTAAATAATAAACAGATGTTTCACAAAATGAAAACAATTAGAAGCGAGAACCACAAGCTTGGTAGTTATGAAATCAATAAAGTATCACTCAACTGTTTTGATGATAAAAGATATATACATGAGGATGGAATAACAAGCTATGCATACGGACACAAGAATATTAAAAATTTTCATAAATAATTTTCATAATCTCAAAAGTTGGTTACAAAAGTTGGTTATAAAAGTTGGTCACAAAAGTCGGTCACAAAAGTCGGTCACAAAAGTCGGTTAAAGATAAATATAAGATTTTTTCAGATAGTTTTCATAATTTTCATGATTTGGTTCCAGACTGATGTCCCGGGTTTTGGTCTTGGTTCCTCATTTGATTCCTATATTTGGTTCGGTATTTGGTTCATAAATATTTCATTATTTGGTTTAAGCATTTGGTTTTTCCAGCAGTTGATTAATTGTTGGAGAAAATTGATTTGATGATAAGATTTGAAAAGTGTGCTTAGACCCCCAACTACTATACTACTACCTTATATGGAAATTAATGCGGCAAATGTGGCTTGGCATAAAATTTTATGTGGGAAGCCAAGTATTGGATGAAATAAAACAAATTCGGTGAGCTGTCTACAAAAGAAATACAAGAAATTAAAGGACAATCCCATTCAAGTAGCAACAAAAAAGCCATAAAGTTAGGAATGAGAATATTCAATGGTACGTACTTGTTAAGTTTCCCGTAAAAGGTGTAAAATTTCAAAGATGAACATCGAGATTTTACGTATTCATGAAGATTACGTAACAACAACAATTTTTACCTTAAAGTTACTGAATGGCTTGCTAGTCCTGGTGGCACCAAATTTTTGAAACCGATAGAAGAAATGTCAAACGAGGAACTGAATGTTTTTCGGAAAATGTTTTGAACGTCTGTGAGGAATAAAGATTGCACAATGTCATTTTACCAAAGTTCATCAATGAAATCCATCTGAGAGCCGCCATTGATCGTTTCCTTCGCTCGCACCCGGACATCAAACCGTTTTCCACTATCTCTGACCCCGATTTTACTGAGGCAAACAAAGCATTAGAGCATTTGCAAATAACCTCAGAATAACAGGCAACATTGCCGGCCTAATAGAGCCCATAAGAAACGGTCAGAAACTAATTTCCAATGAACAGCTGAAGAAACTGTTCGACAGCCGTGAGCCCGGACGGGCAGAGAACAAAAATTCCGCAAAACTACAGAGGGCGACCTAGTTTTACCTCTGGCTCCTTTTTGGTTGACCACGACAAGAGATTCAACGCCAACTGACGCCAACAATTCTGTGCTTGCGAAAAATCCATCAAGGAGTTGAGTATTTTGATGAGCTGAACCGAAGCGTCGGCTCGAATCTTTACCAGCCACAAAAAAAAAAAAACATCAGTGTCTCGGAGATTCTGAAGATGAATCCGATGCTAAAATAGTTTCGGTCCCTGACCCTAAAACTGGCCAGCAACAATCTCCACATATACAGCTCGAATTGATACGAGGGCAGCCACAGAAAGGGAACGCTGATAGGGTTCTTGTCGAGAATAATTTTGACACAACGTCTGTCACATAGCAATGAAAGTTTTCCGCAGAACTTTTACAACTGTTATGTGCAAGTGCACAATCAAAACTCTTCTCGATGACTCAAACTTGAACGCTTTTCAAACTCCCTGATGAAGGCGGAAAATCCTTCGTTTGCCAGACGTTCCTTAAATTATAGATGATGGTAATTTTCGTTCCGCAGACTCGCCGGCTTCGCTTTCAATTTTTCATTCAACGAAAGTTTACAAACGGCGCGCATGTCATGTGACTTCCCACTTGCTGTTGTTTTTGCTACATCAACTTCCGGTCGTTTTGTAAAATTAAAAAAATAGTAAAATTTAGCTCTAATTCCCAAGCATACAACCGCACCGAATTTAATAAAACAATTATTCCATTCGCGCTTGTTGGATATGAGATGGTTATAGCCAACTCGGCCCTACGGGCCTCGTAGGCTATTTACCATGTCATATCCAACGCCCGCTCATGGAATAATTGCTAAATAATCACCAATTTCGAATTCAATGACAATGTGTATAATGAATGATGTCCAATTTGATTGGGAGTCGAAAGATGAAATAAATACTGGTGTGGTTTGTTTATGGATTCTGAATGTGTCACCATTTTCTTTATAATAATCAGTGTATGTAATGTGATAATAACCACTAAGTTGTATTTCTATTGCTTCATTTATTTTTGACAGTATGGGGTATTTATTGCAAAGATTGAATTTAACATTGTTTGTGTTGTTATGATTCAAATTATGTGTTTAATAATAATATGTTCTTTCTAGAATAAATCTATTAAATTGTGATTTTGTAATAACATCACTGTCTTCAGTACCATCAGCGACTCCTATTATTTTTTTATTCTTCATTTCAATTGGTACTTAATTTGAGGATGGAATTATCATAGTAGTAAAGACGATCCCAAAGATTTACAGGTACATCATTGACATAACCTTTGACACCGTAAACAACGACATAAATAGTAGTTTGGGGATCAGTTTTACCTTTCAATCTGATTTCAATATCCAGATCATCAAAACCGGGACTGTAAACGTTTTCAGAAAAATGGATGATGCTTCGTGTATTTGTTCCATTTATTTTGAAAATAATCTTTACCACAGAAAGAGTTCCACTTGACGCATTTATTTCATCAATGGTGATACCATCTTCTAGATACATTTCATAAACCATTGTATAAGAGCCAGCAGGTAAATATATCAAATCAATTGGTAGTCTGGTGCTATAATAACCAATACTGGAATCATAATCAATCTTGAAGTCATAAGTCTTTTTGTTCACTGAATGATAATTTTTATTCTGGACTCCGATTTTGTGAATATCACTATCATCCTCTTTGAACTCACCATTATCCATCACTCTTTTGAAGACATTTTCTTTATCAATTGACTCTATGAAATTTATTTCAGACGCTTTTATTCTCTTATCAATTATACCATCCATAATTGTATTATTATCAACAATTGCATTAGCGACAAATTTTACATTGGCAGCATATGTGGCTTGGTGATCTTCTGGTTCTTTTAGATTAACGATACTATGATTTGCCATATCTAAATCACCTTCCATAGCCTCACTACCATCTTTTGGAAGTAAATCTGCTTCAGTTTCAGCTATAGTACGGATGACATAATCTCTGGTACTTTTTAACAATTCGAAATTAACTGCTTTATGCTTTATTTGGTCATAGTTAGGACTAGGGCCGTCATCTTCAACAATGGTCTTTAGATTATCAATATCATTATTACCCGTATTTAGAGCTCCAGTCATAGCTTTACTTCCATCTAATTTCAAGACATCAGTATCTGGTTTGGGTAAATTACTAATTTCAGTGTCTACATAAGCTTTACTAACCAGACTGTTATTATCAAAAAGTCCATCATAGTAAGGTTCACAGTTTTTTATTATATTCTGTTTGAGATCAAAATATTCTTTACCTTCTATATCTTTTAATTTGATAAAATTTATATTCAGATATCCTTTATCAACAACGCTTTTTGTCTTTGACACGGTATTCTATAAGATCATCAAACTTATAATCATCTAAATTTTCCACGGATAGAATATTATTTCTGTCCATATCTAAATCACCAGTCATTTTTCTACTTTCATCCCTCGGAAGTAATGGTGTAGTATCTATATGGACTTCTGCTATTTCTCCATCGACGTAAGATTTACTGGCTTTATCAGCAATAGCAATGTCTTGTCGAGAGTTTTCAATGTCGACATAATTCTTATTAGCAGCATTAGCGTATGCTACAGGATTACCTAAACCATCAATAAGATTGCCATTGAGATTCAAATTCTCAAAATAGAGAATCGTATGACTATCAACAACTTCACGGACATTAAAAATAGTATGGTCGAAACTTGTCGACTGTTTACCCTTAATCACTCTTGAATAAAATAGAAATTTTACATTTTTATTGTAATGAGAACCATAATATCTAATTTGGAATTTTATCCCATCATCTACTCCAGCTCTTCCATTAGTAGTGAATTGAATAATTGATTTAGTATATTGATTAGATATTTTATCACTATCGAATGTATTAATCGTATACTTATTATCACCATGAACATTAAAAATTATTGTATCATCAACACGAAAACCATCAGCATCACCAATAACAAATATTTCAAAAACGGAGGTATAAGTACCACTCTCTAATTGATTACCTTTCATTTTTATACTAGACCATGCTTCTCCACTAAAACCAGTATCATCACCTTCTTTCTCAATTATGTAAGCATCATTATGCGCTTTATGATTTTGAAAAAAATGGTCTGGCGATGTATTTGGTGGTGACCCTACAGTTAATTGACTCTTGTCACCAAAGTCTTTATAAAAGCGAAAACTTGGTTGTAAATGATAATTATTTTGACTGACTTGAGTATTTTCCTTTAATACTTTTAAATTAACAGCATCATTATCGTCAATTGAGTCAGCTATGTCAGTCAATCGTTTTCCATCAATATCATAATTACCATCCTCAGTTAATTTGAATCCAACACCCGGTAACCCAGGTAGTCCACGTTGACCGATGGCTGATGATGACGAAGGTAAAAGTCTGTTTGAATAACTCATTTATATTAGTAAATTATATTTTTTCATGGAAATTTTTGGTGGTGAATTTTCGTGGCTTATCGATATATACAAAGGAATATGGTTCTTCGGTTGCTTTTTCATATGATTCTTTTGAAATACTATTTTCACGGCAAATTAAACTCTTTTCATTAGCACTTGGAAACTCATAAATGGAGAAGTGAGAACAATTCAGTCTGATGTCTTTTGGTGTCTTATAGTAGCTTTGACTCAGATAAATCACACTACAATTTTTATGCCGTTCTCGTATAAAATAGTCAATTAATGGTTTTTGGTTTTTATCACATACATAATCATCAAAAATGACAATTTTTTGTGAGTCGGAGTCAAGATCTTGAACTGGAATAATTTCATCATTTCTTGCTTCAATAACATCATAACCAAGCTCATCGCTTATCGGCTGAAAGACATCCATGAGATTCTGATACTTGGACTGTTCTAAATTTTTTGGCATATAGATAAACTTTATCAAAATATAGCAGATTGTAGATCATATGCATTAATGTGTTTGTTTTCCCTGAACCACTTGGACCACAAATCAACATCCTAAAACATTGATGAGGCATGAATTCATATAGTTGTTTAAAGTTTGAGACTGCATCGTCTTCAACATCATAATTCGGTATTCTCATTATATTATATCGGTATATTAATTCGATATAACACGGTGTTCAACATGGTGTTCAACATGGTGTTCAACACGGTGTTCAACGTTGTTTTTCATATATGATTTGTCATTTTTATGTAACGTAATAATATAACAATAAATGAGTTTACTTAAATGGAAGGAACTTGCAAAGAGTAAAACCAAATTAGGGAATAAAATCAATTATGTCCATGATCTAATCACACAACATAAACTCGGTCAGCAGACAAGCCAAGAGTCATTTGCGATGGTATTCAAACCAGTGACAAGTAAATTAGATGATGTAATTGACAGTAATTTGGATTTAAGGATGCCTCAAAGGAGAAAAAGACCACTGAAGAAAGGGGAAGTTCCAGATTATGGTGTTGATATCGATGATGAAGTTGAAGACATGAATTTGGGTGATCTTTTCGAAGAACAACCAGTACCACCGCAGCAGGAAAAACAACTAGTACCAAAACCTCCAACATATGAAGAATCGTTGGCGGATCTTTTGGAAGGGAAGAAGGAGATATATGTCAATCCCCAATATTTTCCAGAGCAGCAGCAGCCACCCAAACCGGAACAGCCACCCGAACCGGAGTAGCCACCTGAATACGATGAGGATGAAGAAGTTGATTATACAATAGCTGATGAAGATATAAATAATCAAACGTTGGATGATTTAGGTTTAACTAACTATGAAAGTGTTGATAAGGTTCTTAATCAGCCGGAAATGACAACCAGGAAAAGAAAAAATTATCTTAATAAGATTATTGATAAAGCCAAAAATGAAAGGTATAGGATAAATGCTTATAAAGCAGATGTTACAAAAAAAATACAAAAAAGGGGAGATATCGGAAGCTAAGAAGCAGGAATTAAACAAACGGTTATACAATACAGGATTTGTATTGAATGAATACATTAAGCATCATAATGATAAACTGAAAACAATAAAAGGTTCTGGGATCAAAGGCCGAGGAAGAAGACAGAGAGGTGGGAATGTTATGTTTTTCAACGATCCCAAACAGCTTCTCAAGAAATTAGAATTGATCATTGGTGAAACCGTTGCAGGCAACACATCAATTAAAATGAGAAATACAGGAGTTAGTATACTGGACACATTATTGAGAATGTCAACAATTAATAGACAGCAATATAATAAATTGTATAATCAGTAATTTGGATTTGAGGATGCCTCAAAGGAGAAAAAGCCCACCGAAGAAAGGGGAGAAAGTTGGTATTGACTATATGCCTGAAGTTGATCCATATGAAGACATGGATGTAGAAGGTCTGATTGATTATGGTGATTATGTACCACCACAGCAAGAAAAACAACTAGTACCAAAACCTCCAACATATGAAGAATCGTTGGCGGATTTTTTGGAAGTGAAGAAGGAGATATATGTCAATCCCCAATATTTTTCGGAGCAGCCACCTGAATACGATGATGATGAAGAAGTTGATTTTGCAATGGGTGATGAAGATATAAATAGAGAAACGTTCGATCCTTTGAATCTAGCGAACTATGAGAGTGTTGATAAGGTTCTTGATCAGCCAGAAATGACACCCCAAAAAAGCAAACAATATCTTAATAAAATAATAAAGGCTGCAAAATTTAAGAAGAATCAACTCAAAGGTTAAAAGGCAGGCATCACAAAAAATACAATAATGGGGATATATCAGCAGCTGAGAGGCAGATGAATAACAAACGGTTAGACAATGCAAGAGCTGGATTGAATGAATACATTACTCATCATGAAGACAAATTAAAATCATATACGTTTCCCAAAATTTTCTTATTGCGCGTTTTGTTGCCTTTGAGCGGAACAAACTTGACCAAATTTTAATGATGGTTTCCATTTCTTCTAAGCGCTTGACTTACGCTCTTTGGAGTTTCTCCTTTAGTCTTGTCCTAGTTTTTTCACTGATTTTAAGTTTCGTTGGTTGTTCCTATATTCCAAAGGGAACGTTCCTCTAGTATCGACTGTTCCTCGTTTTTGTGTTCCTATTGACCACAAGAGGACCAGATTTTTCGCAAGGTAGGAACAAAACGT
This sequence comes from Catalaphyllia jardinei, assembly GCA_022496165.2. Lineage (NCBI taxonomy): Eukaryota > Metazoa > Cnidaria > Anthozoa > Scleractinia > Caryophylliidae > Catalaphyllia > Catalaphyllia jardinei. The sequence continues at coordinate 13,430,782 of CM042755.1, forward strand.
TCAGTCTAGTGTAAAAAAAGAACATTTAGTTCCGAATTCCCAACTATAAATGGACCACATTGTTCCCAAATTGGTCATTTAGGACTGTTTTGT
>CM042755.1:13439225-13450183 GCA_022496165.2 Catalaphyllia jardinei
TCGCTACTCTTAGCTATTACTGAGAGCGAATGAATGTTATTAAGATCGAAAAAAATTGACACGTAGAAAGGGCGTTTATTAGTCTTTCTCGGCTGCCTGGAGGAAGTCGCACTTTTGTCCATGGGTGTTCGAACGGTCACATTTCAAGCGCTTTTTCTGAGATCATAGCCCTCCTCTTCCCGCAGCAGTTGCCACGTGTAGAGGTGTACAGTTGGCATTGGAATTTATGTAGATCATGCAATCCGACAATGAAAAAGTAAGTCTTAAGTTAGTAGGGTTAAAATCTAACTTGCACGATTTCACGTCTCCCTGTTTTTTAGGTCTAGATAATATCCATGTTTATTCCAATCAGCATGAGTCGCTCACAGTCTAAGTTGGCAGTCGTTTCTTCATGGACGAGAACAGCAGCTTCCGAAGCCTCGACAAAATCTATACTATTGTCTTAGAAAAGGTTATAGTTGTTCATTGTGGTTAAGTATAATAATAAAGTATTAGTGCACTTTCGATGTTGCTCAACGTTTCGACTGTATACTGTTATTCTTCACCAGGGGGACAAGAGTAGCAGTTTACAGTTAACTTGAGACGCGCGGTTTGGCCGGTAGAGAGCGCGAGTGGAAGCTAAAATTTTCGGTTTTGCTATTCGGCGTTGTCCCCAAAAAGCCTGGGATATGTTAGCCTGCGATCAGAGGAAGACGTGTGAAATTCAGGCTAGGCTATGTTCGACTGTGTTTCAGCAGACCCTATCCCTGATTCCTTTCAAGCTGGTTTTAGTACAGCCTGCGTTGCAGACGATCTCTTTTAGTTCGTATGCAAAGCAGGCTAGTTGGTCAAATTTTTCTTCCACAGACGTCAACCTTGTTCCCAGGGCATCTCTCCTATTTAAGTAGATAGGCCCTGGGAACAAGTTTGGTCATGGAGCGTTTGGAAATTATTTTACTCTTTTCTTCTTTTCCTTTTTTAATTTTTAGGTTCCATTTAAGATGAGCGAAGGGAATACATTCATGAGAACAGGAGGGAAATATGTGGATTTCGGGCATTTCACGTTGAAGTTGATTGCGGAAGTTCATGGTGCGTCAGAGGGCTATTGGTTGTGTACTTGCGAGACCGAAGTACACAAGTTCTTGGAAACAAGGTAACATTGTTAGCTGTATACATGTGTAGGATCATGAATATAAATTTACGAATGACAAAAGGTACCACTCTGTGGTCTTATATATTTTCTTGTTTTGTTCGTTCGGCTATGTTGGATTTCTTTTTTTTTGACAAATGGGCATGTTTTAAGTTAATAATTTGGTTTTAAAACGTGCTCACAGTTTCCCAAAGGTTGCACAGAGAAAACTCTGTTAATATTTCCTCTAATGTGATTGGTGCATTAACTGCTTTATTTGTCACAAATTATTAAGCTTTACTACAGTGACTTAGCCAATAAAACCATAATAAAACATGCATGGAGGAATTTTTATAGGTTTTAATGCTTTTACATGCTTTGGATAACTGGTGTCAAAACCCCATAAGCTATACTAAATGTGTCCGTTTTCTCTGAAAGTGTAATGGTTATCATTGATTGATACCAGGACTGAAATCAGATTCACACTTGATGTTCATCCAATTTTGTAATGTGTTGTTCCAGAAAATCCTCATACCCCTCTCACAGAAGGTTTTTTTAAATTGAACCCCCCCTCCCCTCCGGAAATTCCAACTTAATGTCATACTTTCCTTCACAAATTGTGCTTTTTAAACCCCCCTCCCCCTTGGAATTTCTTTTAACCTTCCTTGGGGTGGGCATGGATATTATCTGGCACTACACAATCATTCCTATGATTTACAGATTAAATTGGGCTCCTGCACTTGGTCCCATGACCATTACTGATAGTGATATATATGATTTAATTTCATTACAGACAAATTCTTCTGCCAACAAGCTCCTTTGATTCAAGGGCTAAATTTCTATCAAGTGTGAGGGCTCAGTTTACCTCTGGTTCGTTTAGTCTCAGTGGGGCTGTAAGCCAAAGAGACATTTCAGGGCTGATGATCATCTTGGGGCACCGAGAATGTGCCAGTTTATAAAGCATGTTGGCCACCAGCGGAACAATGAGTGGTTCATAAATGAAGAGGTACATGAAATGTGTAACAAATCAATACATACAACAGTCATTGTTGTTTGACGGTGGTGAAATCACAATTTATAAAACTTCCAATACCAGTAACTTTTTGTTTATATAAATTAGATATTTTGCCCCTTTTTATTATATGTTTTGTGTTTTTAAGAGATTGACCCAAATAAAAAGCTAAAAAATAACTGCAACTGTGAACTAGTCTCAACTTTAATCCTCTTACTACAAGTACATGAACAAAACTCATCTATTCAAACTGCTGATTTGTTGAAGGTTCAACTTAAAAATGGAAATTTGGTGCATTATGTTACATTAACATAATAGGACTGTGTTGTAGCAGAAATTATCCATACGCCTCCCACAGAAGGTTTTAAAAATTGAACCCACCCCCCCTGAAATTCAATTTTAGTGCAATAATTTCCTTCCAAAACTTGGGCTTTTGAAATCCCCCTCCCCCATGGAATTTCCATCAACCATCCTTGGGGTGGGCATGGATATTTTCTGGAACTACACAATTAACCAACTGAAGATCATTAGACACTGATATTAAAGCTTTGACATCCTTGGCAGTTTGAAGACTATTATCTGTTCTTATAAACTCATTTCTGGAATGTGCAGATCTTGAGTGCTTCCATCATCAGGATGTGCATTGTAATAAAACCTGTTGCAGCCATCTTACTGTTAATGTCCACTCTTCCCACATGGTGGCATCGAAATGTTTTAAACTAACCCTAAATTTCCCTTCGAGCAGAATGGTAGATTTTAATAGCATTCATGACAAAAGGGGTAATTAATTAATTGGGCTCTAATATACTTCTTGTGAATACAGAGGAAACAGTTATTGGCTTTTTTGACCACTAGTCATGACTAACCACATTTACCGTTTGTATGTGAGATTTGTCTCAATAAGTCTCGATAAATTTCAAACTCAGTTTGGTTGTGGTATCAACTTTAATAATAAGATATTGAATATTACTATTTTTCAGCTTCTGCGCTCTGCTAGAGTAAAAGAATCTTTGTATCAAGTCATAAATCAACATCTGGACCTGCAAGAGATGGAACAAATTAGAAGTACTTTACAGAAAGTACAACTTTCTATTTTCTATCAAATTGAAATAGACTCAGTGCCAAGCAAGGTACTTGTAGTTTATTTAATACATAATCATGCTTTGACTTAAAATTATGCACGTAATCAGTTTCCCAAAAAATTCCACGTCAGTTAGCCCCCCCAAAAAAATGAAAAATAATATATGTTCCCTCAAAAATAAATATTTATGCAATTTAATGGAACATTGTTTATATTAGTAAAAACAAGCCTTTTTTCCCTAAGGTACTCTCATGGCTGAACCCATCTGTACAGGTCAATGTGGGGCAGAAAACATTCACCCCTGGTTTTGCCTTGAACAATGCCATCATCGACCAGTGGTCAGATGTCACACGACAAGTAAGTATTTTTGGTGACATTATTATCAATTAAACACACAGAAGCCCCCCCCTCCCCTTCTCCTAGGAATTTTCATTTTTGAACCACTAAAATAACCCCCTCACCCCTTCGGAATTTCCACTACTATTTTTTGCACCCCCCATACCCCCTGGAAAAAATAGTTTTGGCAAGAAATGTGTTAAAGAAAAGTAAACACTCCAAGCATTAAGCCATCTGCATTGCAAATAACTACTATTATTAAATTCTGAGCCTCGGATAATGCAATTCTAGCTTTCTGACTGGTTCACTGTATCTCGGTTACCAGCGATTATACCTACGTTTGACCTTATATGGAAATTAATGCGGCAAATGTGGCTTGGCATAAAATTCTATGTGGGAAGCCAAGTAATGGATGAAATAAAACAAATTCGGTGAGCTGTCTACAGAAGAAAAACAAGAAATTAAGGACAATCCCATCCCAGTAACAACAAAAAAGCCATAAAGTTCAGAATGAGAATATTCAACGGTACGTACTCGTTAAGTTTCCCTTAGAAGCTGTAAAATTTCAAACATGAACATGGAGATTTTACGCATTCACGAAGATTACGTAACAACAACAACAACAACAATTTTTACCTTAATGTTACTGAATGGCTTGCTAGTCCTGGTGGCACCAAATCTTCAAAACCGATAGAAGAAATGTCAAGCGAAGAACTGAATGTTTTTCGGAAGAGTTTTTGCACGTCTGCGAGGAATATAGATGGCACAATGTCAGTTTACAAAAGTTTATCAATGAAATCCATCTGAGAGCCGCCATTAATTGATCTTTTTCTTCGCTCGCACCCGGTCATCAAACTGTTTTCCACTATCTCTGATCCTGCTTTTACTGAGGCAAACAAAGCATTAGAGAATTTGCAAAAGACCTCAGAAAAACAGGCAACATTGCCGGCCTAATAGAGCCCATAGAAACGGTCAGAAACCAATTTCCAATGAACAGATGAAGAAACTGTTCGACAGCAGTGAGCTCGGACGGACAGAGAGCAAAAATGCCGCAAAACTACAGAGGACGACCTAGTTTTACCTCAGTCTCCTTTTTGGTTGGCCACGACAAGAGATTCAACGCCAACTAACGCCAACAATTCTGTTCTTGCGAAAAATCCATCAAGGAGTTGAGTATTTTGATGAGCTGAACCGAAGCGTCGGCTCGAATCTTTACCAGCCACAAAAAACCATCAGGGTCTCGGAGATTCTGAAGATGAATCCGATGCTAAAATATTTTCTGTCCCTGACTCTAAAACTGGCCAGCAACAATCTCCACATATCCAGCTCGACGAACTGATGCGAGGGAAGCCACAGTATTAAGGGAACACTAATAGAGTTCTTGTCGAGAATAATTTTGACACAACGTCTTTCACATAGCGATAAGTTTTCCGCAGTACTTTCAACTGCTATGTGCAAGTGCACAATTAAAACTCTTCTCGGTGACTCAAACTTGGTAGACGTTCCTTAGATTATAGATGATGACAATTTTCGTTCAGCAGACTTGCCGGCTTTGCTTTCAAACTTTCATTCTACGAAAGTTTACAAACGGCGCGCATGTCATGTGACTTCCAACTTGCTGTTGTTTTTGCTTCATTAACTTCCAGTCGTTTTGTAAAATTAAAAACCAGTAAAGTTTAGCTCTAATTCCCAAGCATACAACCGTACCGAATTTAATAAAACAATTATTCCATTCGCGCTTGTTGGATTTGAGATGGTTATAGCCAACTCGGCCCTTCGGGCCTCGTTGGCTATTTACCATCTCATATCCAACGCGCGCTCATGGAATAATTGTTACATATTCTCTATTGATTGTAACATCTAGACCTGAAGATACTCGCAAAGATAGCATTCAGCGTTTTAGTGAAACATGCCTCAAAAGGAAAGATTAAATGGTAACTTGCCAAGTTACCTTCCAGCACTATTAACTAACTTTACATTGAAGGACTGATATAATGAGTGTCTACTAGATGAAATTGACACCATACTTTTATTGCGAACCCGATTGCTAACAGACTCGGGACAAAAGCAAATTTTGCAACAAAATTACATACAAATAGACAGAGATAAACAGAAAGAAATTTGAAGTTTGTGAAATCCTAACATCATTTCTACCTCGAAAAATTGACTGCGCAAAAACAAGCTAGGCTAGTCTCCAGTGCTTTTCGGTCCACACGGTCACTCCACGTGGACTGGTAACACGTAATGGCAGCCACTTCCATGCAACATATGTTAGCTTCCAAAGTGCTTTTTTGAAGAAAGATAATGTATTTGACATATAATGCGGGTCAAATACAAGCCACTATTTTTCATGTGAAAGTTCTACTAAGTAGGTAAGAAAGGATTTTTCAACTGCTGGGTAGACGCTCAAATCGGTATTGAATCAAAGAACCTCTGCAAACTAAATCAATCACACAACCCCCTTCCCTCTGGAATTTCATGCGGTTATGTCAAATTTAATTAGAAGGTTATTTTGAGTTCAGTTCAAACCAACTTCTGTGACACTGCCATGGTGGTAATTGGGAATGTGTTTCAAGGCAGGATTTTCTTGATAGCCAGTTTGCAAATGCAAGTTTGGGAGTAAAAAAAAATAAATGAACAAGTACTGACTTGCTTATAAATGTTGTTTTTTATAGTGACTGGAATTGAGACGCAGGCAGATCTGGACAATTTAAAGTCCACTGTCCATGAAGAAATTGTCCCAGAACAGTGTGTACTAAATAGTCTTGGGACAGGGGAAATGCACTGCAGGTTGCCATCCTGGAAACCAAACTGAATTAAATTTTTAAAAGTAACTACCAAAACGCGTAGTCTGTATTTTTTAAACCGCATTATATGTAAATGTAATTTATGCATAATTTATCAGGGTTTCCACCGAACCAGCCAGGTGACAAACACTTCAACCATAGTGCTCACATTTACACAGTAACTAATTTACCATGTCTTTGGCATAGAATGCATAATCTTCACAGTTCATTTTTGGGATACATGCATGACACTACTTCGAGATTGTGAAAGCAAGTACCATAACAATGACGAAATTGTCTTGTAGAGGGAGTTGATGATCTACAACAATGGAATTCCCAGAGGTAATAGTTAATAAAATTATAAACTTGGGATTGAAATGCAATTCATCTCAAGTTGTTTGTTAGCCAAACCATCATGATATTTAAACCCATAAAGGGCAACAAAATTGAATTGCCCATATATAATTAATTAATACCAAATGATACCATTATACCATATGCATGGATGTCATTCTGTTTCTTTTGTGATGTTCCATGACATTGCCAAGTTTGAGAACACCGCTCCATTATTTCTGGAGATATTCTTAATGCAGTATTTTATTATTTCAGTTGAAAAAGCTCTGAAGTCATCACTTTTCTCATTCGCATAGTACAAAAACGTAAAAATAAGAATCTCTAAAAAAATGTTCTAAGAAGGGAAATGCCATTTTTTTACTTGATGCTTCTCAGGCCTGTTCAATTTTTTAAATAAACGAAGAAGTAATGATTTTTCCATGCTGAGTTGTTAACAGTGTTCCACCAAGTGCAAGTAGACTCCCATGCTGTGGCCATTTGAGCATTTCAATTTTTTAACTGGAAGGATCGCGTTTTTTACAATACACATGTATAACCTGCAATGACTGGAAAAATTAGCACACGGTAAAAAGCAAGATACTAAATAAAGTGATTTTACTTCTTCGCAAGCCCTTAAATTACAAGCAGTCAGTGATAGGGATGATAAAGATGAAGACGACAAAGATGAGGATGCTGACATATGCACCATGTGCCAAATGTCATACCCACCTTCGGGGAAAAAATCAAAGAACATAACGTGGATAGAGTGTTCACAATGTCATCAATGGTATCATTTGTAAGTTCTGTAGTTATGAAGTTTGCTTTAACTGTCATTAACGTTATAGAGATTTTTTTTAATGTAACATCTATTATTTAGCAGTTATGCTGTGCTTCATTAGGTTTCATGGCAAATGGGGATATTTTTTATAAACGATGTATATAATTTTACTGTGATCATTTGTATGGTTATTTGATTGCTTTGTTTACTTGTATCACTGAAAATTGACAATTTGGAAGTACTTTCTCATGGCTTCCATTTTAACTCCGAGCAAAAATGACAGTCGTCGTGGCAAAATTGAAAACCTACCCTTTATAGCTTTTGCATGAGATGATGTGCGCAGTGCGGAGTGTATCAAATACTGCAATGAAGTTATTTCTTTTACATAGCCGTTTGCAGGCTTGGGTTATTTTGAAGCATGTGATTTGGTTCACTACTGCTTGCCAGTTACAACCAAAGAGGCAGTTAATTTGTAATTTGAGTCACATGATAACATTATATAGATAACCTCAGTTCACGTCAAAATGTGTTAATCATTCTCTAGCTTTGTTTATTTGTTTGGAAACTGTGATTGTGTCTAACACTGATTAGAAATTATTTCCCTATTGGGTTGGGAATGTTTTAGGCAATGTGTAGGTCTTAACAGAGCACCACAAAAAAGAAGCAATGGTTTTGTGCCTCGTGTAAGAAGAACCAAAAAGAATAAGCGGATGTGTTGAAGTTTCAAGGCGAAGAAAATGCACATTGTACACAACTAAGATTGTAGCAACCGGTGGCCGACGGAAGTGGAAAAACGCCATTTTGTCAATAAATGAGGTGGCATATTTAGCACTCATGTTCACCAAATATATGCTTTATGCAATTAAGTTGTACACTATCAAACCAAGTGCACCAGTTGAAATTTCCGAAGTATCTCATGATCAACGGACTCTATTGGAAGACCATTCATTAACCAAGCATGTTCACGAGGTGTTCAATTCAAACCTTAAATCAAAAGATAATCATGGCAGATTCGTAATACATACTATTAGCAAAATTTGCATAAGCGTGAACAACAATGAATGAAAATGGTATTAAAAGGGAAGCCGTCTGAGTCCACGTCCTACCAAATCGAGTTTTGTTTGGAAACTTGTTAGCCAATATTGAGGGCTAAAATTTCATTTAACAGAGGAAGTATGGATTACAACCAGCAACTTACAGAAAAGGTGCAAGCCTGGAATCAAGTTTTACAGTTTACTGAAAAGCACAATCTGGTGTGATATTCCCATGATTATTGACTATTTCTTCAGTGTTATATTAAGTTTGTTACAATAAAGAAAGTTAATCCCACTTGTAAGCATCTATTATGTGCTATGACCCAACACTAAGACCATTTACAGCTCACACTGATAAATATATATGGAAATTTATCTTACTTACGCAGGTTGTACATTCAAATGGTGGCAATTTCGAACTGTTTTCGTATAGGTCATTGATGCCCATACCACCACTGCATATGCTTTATTCATGACGTGAACGTAATAACATTTCACTCAAGCAATGTAATTTGGCATTTAATATAATGAATGATTCCATCATACAATGTTGAAATAAACAAACTTATGATTACCTGCCTGCTCAAAACAATAAAACACGCTTTTTCTACGTTTTATTCTCGGATATCTCCCAGTTTTAGCTGGGGAAGAAAAAATATTCGGTCACGTGACGCGTTAAGACCAATCGCGCGCGAGCGAAAAGATTTGATGGGTTGTAATCCGGATTCCGGAATATCTCAAACGAACGCGCCCTTATTAATAACTTTGTGTAGTGCATATAACTTTAGAGGGCAACGCTTAGTCGAGGGCAGTTATTAGTTGTATCAATACAAAAAGAAACTATCTTTAACTACTGTTTTATACAGTGATTGTGAATAAAACATGCGACCTTAAGAGACAATTAAAAAATGGCTTCATAGGACGAAAAATTATTACATTCATCAATGAAAACATTGTGTAACAATGTGGTATGCAATTTTTTACGTAGCAACGGCCATAGAAACAGTTGTTTACAGTTAATTAGTTGTTTACAGTCAATTAGTGACCACAAATGTAGCGCTAGTGTTACACAGGACTTGTAAGTTGCAGTTTTCCTTGTGAGGTCACGTAAGAGATGACATGACAACAGTATACACATTCTCATCCCCAGAGCCCACGATCCTTTTGACCCGTGGTAGGGACCGACAGCTCTGGTTTGACCCGATTTTCTGAGCATGCGCAGAGTATTCGGTTCGCATTCTCAACTGATCCATTCTCGTCCCCAGAGCCCACGATCCTTGCGGCCTGTAGCATGGATCGAGAGCCCTGGTTTGGTCCAACACCGGAAGTCCACGATTCACGGACTTCCCGTCAAATCTAGCAAATCTGATCGGTTGCATTCTAGTCCCCAGAGCTCACGATCCTTCTGGCCTGTGGTAGGGATCGAGAGCTCTGGCCCGTCCCAATTTTCTGAGCATGCGCAAAGTATTCGTTTCGAATTCTCAACTAATCGGATTTGCTAGATTGGACAATAAGTCCGTGAATCGCGGACTTCCGGTGTTGGACCAAACCAGAGCTCTCGATCCCTGCCACAGGCCGGAAGGATCGTGGGCTCTGGGGACGAGAATGCAGCATACAAAGGTAAACTATTCATTCTTTCCGTTCCTTTATTCATTTTACTCTCTCCCTAATAGGCTTTTTGACACGACAGATCTTTACAAACACATTCCCCGGTTTGCAGTTTTTCTTGCGCGTAGGAGGTCGCACGAAAACGTGTCGAGAGCTAATATTATGGGCGTTTTAGCGATGACCATTGGGAGAAGGGGAAGGGTTTTGTAAAAAAACAAATGACGTCCTAAAACATGTGTGTGTGTGTGTGTGTGCGGGATGGCGTGTTTACGATTTGGGTTACGGTACGATGAGGTTGCGAAGATCGAATTGAGACAAAACTTTGTAAAAGTAGCTAATATTCTCACTGTCGCAAAAGTATTCGAAAACAAATTCGGCCAAGTTGTAGAAAAACCTTCCGACCTCATTTTGTGTTTGTTCCGACCTCATTTTGTGTTTTGGTGGAAGCAACGAAATTTAGAGATTTGAGCGAATAAAAGCAGTGCGTTCAGACGTTTTGGCAAAGAGTTGTCAACGTTATATAACCAAAAAAAATTGATGAGCGCGGAAGTACGAGTTAAGCGCTACAGTGTTACACAGAGTAAGCAGCGGTGTTCCCAGTAAAATCGCGTAAGCTGCGTAAATAGGAGACAAAGGTAAACTGTTCATTCTTCTCGTTCCTTTATTTATTCTATCCCTACTCAGCAAGATTGTGTGCTTCCTGTGGGTTTCCTTAGACAACAGCCCGAATACATTTATAGCTAACAACACCATACTATGAGGGGATCAGATAATGGAACGTCTCATTTTCCTTTAAACATAACCTGAAGAGTTAACTGTATCTTTGCAGTGATGAACAATACGATATGTTCAGACAGTCAATCCTTTTTGTTTTGTTTTTTT
>CM042755.1:13458943-13505578 GCA_022496165.2 Catalaphyllia jardinei
CATCTGCTCTAACAAGATGTAAATGGAGAACTTGTTCAGCTCTAGTCATTAACGAGCTGATACTAAGAAGTAGAGTAGACTTTGCTTTATAATTTAGTCAATTTCTTCAATTTATACATGTCTGTATGAATTAGTCTGTTCATATTTTGCCAATTATAAAGCAATTGCAAATGACAAACACTTTTTTTTACTATGAACATAAAACCTCATTTACACCACAGTACAACCTAACACAAGGGAGCTGGCATCTGCCTAAGGTTTAGCCATCTGCTCATTGTAACACAGAGCTGGCATCAATGGCAAGTGTATGACCCTCTGCCCAATGCATGTCAAATTAAAAATGGTAAAACAGTACCAGTGGCCCCTGCTGTCTGGTAAATTCTCTCATCATCATTCCATAACAATTAACAAATTACACACTTATCATTCAGCCTTACATGTAGATAAATATATATTTCACTTATTTAAGGAACTGTATTGTTTATGAGCATGACTAATTTAAGAATTTTCTCATTTAGCTGTAAAGTGTGGTGTTAATGACAGAAATGTGTTTTAAGAGCAGTTTGCTGTAAGGATCAACTACGTTCATGCAAGATAGAAAAAAAACCGATTTTCCCAAACTTTGCCAGAATAAAGGCCTAGGTGAACTAGTTCTAAAAATATAAGTTTCAGGTCGTTTAGATTTTTATTAATTTTTTTGGAATTTTTTGGGTATTTTGGGCTCACAGCGATCTAAATAGACACCGAAAACGGGCATTTTCCGGAAGCTCCCGTTTAAAAAGTTAAAGCGTTGTACAAAAGATCAATCCAGGAAATTAAAAGACCTTATTTCCTCTGCTTATTGCCGGTGTAAAATTTGAAAGAGAGTTGAACCTGAATTTTTGACGAATTGTTTAAATTTATGCTTCGCGACAGAGCTCACCAACACTGAATTTAAACGAAATTCAAGGCTCAAAAAAGCACTCTGGTACATGGCTTCACCCAACGAGACTATACTCTGGGGAAGAACAATCATTTCAACTACACGTCTGGCGGAAAGAAAATTGAGGTAAATTAAACGGCGAATTCTGACAATAATTTCAAAACAGGTCACTCGAGCAATATGAGCGGTCCTTTAACCTTTGATGTCAAGTCGGAAATCAACACACAGCTGCACTTAATTTGACTTTCATTCGTCGGAACACACGTTTCTTTACTTTTGTTTGCTTTGTTGACATATTCTTAGGTAGAAGAAGTTAGGACTTTGAATCTGGAGGCATCTACCCGCTATGAAATAAGCACAGCTGGCATATTTTGAAATTTGGCCCGCTTCGCATTTAGACGGTTACGTTATAAAACTCAAGTTGATCGTCGAATTGCACGTTAAAATTCGCTTTTAGGAAACGGCTGTATCTCAAAACAAGGTAGCAACAATCAGATTCACTGAATGCCTGGGAATTATTCCTTACGTTAGCGAGTTTTTCCGAAGGGAAACCACAGCAGTATTAGCAAAACACAGAGCGAAAGCACTGAGCCATGTCGCACGTGACAGTAACGTAACTTAGCGTTAGTCCGGAGTGGAGGGGGGTGAGGTAGGGGCCGCATTGCAAAGGTGGTTTTGGAACGCTCTTGACACAAATTTTCACTGCTTTGGTTGGACTCAATGATTTAAGGTCGCTCGGATAATAGGGCATGAATGAAAATGATGAATCCATTCTGAGCAAAGATTTATTGGTTCCTTTGATACAGACAGATGATCGATGATACGGCGTGTATGCACGTGGCGGCTCATTGCGTGTAACCCAAAAGCTCTTTTCTGAACGCTCCACGAGGGCTAATTCTCTATTTAATCGACCCGATAATGACCTCAGATAAATTTCGGCGGTTATGTGTTATAAGGACGCAGATTTCCTCACATGAATCCCCTTGTTCCTGCAATTATCCGTACTTGCTTCTTGCTTGACTATTATTTTTCCTTTCCCATGTTCCCTGACGTTTTTGCCTTTGTTCTCCTGTTCCCTAATTGTCCTTTTGTCTGGAATCTACTTTACTCTATTTTCTATTTTACTGAACGTGTTTTCTATGAAAAAAAAAATAAATAAATAATAAAAATGACCAGGTGTTAGACGCTACGTCATGTAGCTCAGGTTGATCGTCAAATTACACATTCTCTTGTAGAGAATGTACGGTGGTGTCAATAATTACAAGGAAGCAACAATCGAATGCACTGAATGCTTAAGAACTATTCCTTACCTTAGTGAGTTTTTTTCCGACATAGCCTTGGCAGTGCGTAGGATATTGAAGAGGGGGGGGGGGGGGGAAACCCACAAGTCACCTTGAAACTGCCTGTGTATGTAAAGCTTTGGTATATCCTTGATGATATACCTCACTACAGATTTGGAACGTCTGCGTCACAAATTTGCACACGCGTAACAGCTGGTCATTTTGTTTCTATTATTTATTAGTTAATAATCTAAATATAATAGAAAGGTATAAAAATTTGAGATTTCACTGTGGGTTTTAGCCTCGCTTTCAACGGACCACAATGCTTTGCGCTGTGGTAGAGCCTCGTTTTTAACGGACCACAATGCTATGCGCTGTGCGAGAACGGTTGTCTCATTCACTTCCTGTACACACGACACGCAGCTGGAAAGACTTTTGCGGTCAGTGGGCACAAGAGAGAAAGAAAGTAAATAATTGCGTTCGACTAAACAAAGTTCTAATCGATATCGTGTAATCCATGAAAATTTTGAGACCTGTGAGTCTTTGTGTGTATTATCGATTCTGGACACCAATTTACCTCCCCTGCCCCCCGTCAAAAGAAATTCTTTAGGCGTGACAAACAACTATGGGACAAGCTTTGGTTTTTTACATAATTACAGCCGGAAATATGATCTATGTATAAACTTTTGTTGTTAAAGTATCCGTGCAAATATCCGTACTACGTGTCGCGTGGAATTTAAGCAATAGACCACAAGTTTCTGTGGGTTATAAGCTGATAAACCACACGGGATGTTGGTAGAACACGAGAAAAATTTGTAAACCACGAGCCGCAGTCGAGTGGTTTACGAATTCTTCGAGTTTTTCTACCAACATCCCAAGTGGTTTATCAGCCTAAAACCCATACTGGTCTATTGCTTTTATATAACAATTCAGAAGACGCGCAATTTTTTCAGTGGGTTTACCGGCACAATAACCCACAGCTAATTGACCAATCAGAGCGCGCGCATTGATTTGGTTATTGCGTTCGTCAAAGAACGCTTTCATAATGCAGTCGAAATCGACATTCTTGGAATTTTTGGACGTGTATTTATCGTTACAAATTTGGCCTCCCCGAAAAATTCTTCAGGGGCAAATTCTTCAGATGGAAATAACATCATTGCAATCGACCATGTGCTTTGTCTGTCTCACGTTTTATTTCACGTGTCGGCCCGCTTGTTATTATAACTATGGTCACGGCCAGTAAATTGGTACCGTAACTGAGACAGGCGATGATACATGTGACGAACATGTGAGCAAGTGAATAGGCCATGTAGACTTTAGACTTTCTTTCCATGTGCTCTCGATCGCAACCAGAGGTAGCGTTGGATACTTTTGCCGTGGAATTTTGAGGCTGAGTAGTATTATAATTATTCAATAGTATGATGTTATTTAAACGTTCGTTCGGGCTCACGAAGAGCTTGTTTATTTTATATGTACACGGACACGATCGCCTAGGCTTTGGGATGTTAACCGTGGAAACAGCTGTAATTCCCGGGAGCGTTGCGTGACATCCCAAAAAACGGCTGCGAAGGAGACTACCGCTGTATTTGATTGCATTTGTTGATTTAGTTCCAATTTGCGACAGAAAAGGTCAGTCGTATCCGGTGGAATATTATTTGGAATAGGTGGAAGTGTAACAGTTGTTTTTTTGTTACAAGGCGTCTTTGCGTTTACGGGGAATTAACTCTTCAACTCTCGGTCAATTTCACGTCAAGTGACTTTAACAAACTGTTCCAGCTCCAAGATTACAAGTTCAAGTCCAGAGTACAAGTCTAAGTCCCAGATTGATAGAGTCTTAAGTACTGCTAGATTGACGACTAGAGTCTTGGTTATCGTCAGGAAGCTTTATTCTTGGTGTTGTTGCGGTCGTGTCAACTACCGAATACTGCTGTAAACTCACAAACTAAGCTATTAGAAGCGACTTCTTTGTCGATGTAACGCACTGTGATTGGCTAGAACAAATTGCCTACGTGTTGCGGCGCAAATCAAACGCTGGCGGTTTCTATTAAGGGATTACTGACTTCGATCTACAATATCGACGGAAGGAACTGAATAACTTTTTCCGAGCTATGAGCCCTAACGAACAGCCCTAAAACAATCTAAACATAGTTAGGGGCATCTTTTAATACCAATCACAACGGTCACAGACTCGACGAAGACAGTACAAATAGTTACGTGTCGCTTTCTTGTAAACAACCTCATTCAAAACAAAAGACCTTAACTGTATTGTTTTTGCTAACTTAATTAAATTGAGCTGTATAAGTATTTCACGTAAGAACCTTTCGTTCCAATAAGCATTTATCCTTGCACGATAATTCATCAAAGAAGGCAAACTTAAGTTGGTGCCGGTGGAACACGCGCCAGGACGACGAAGATTTGACAGATTGTTATAGTTGTTTACGTGATCGTAAATTAATTATTTGGATTAACTGGAAAAGTAATAATCTGGAATATGCACTTCAAGGAACGAAAACAAAACACGAGGGATTAATGCGTGGAAACGTTTTCGAAGAACCTTTTTTTCAACCTTCGAAAACACTGTGCAAATCGATCCTAAGAACGTGTGCATAAGTGCAGGCGTAAATTTCGGCACGTGTGTGTTGCCAAGTGACAATCTGGTTAGTTCGCTTAACAACCGTTTATGTTAAGTAGTGAAATTACGTTGTCACGTAGAGGAATTTATGTTAAGTGTCAGGCGTTCGCGCGCCAAAGGACTGGACATTCTCGTAGATGCGATATGACGTAAGCGAAAAACCATGTGCGAGGGAATCGAGCGAAAGAGATTTGTGAAGAGAACATTTTATGTTTAGTTGACGAACAATACACGTGGAAAACCTAAAACCGTTACGGCGAATTATCACTCAACTGTTAACATCTTAGTTTCGCACTTAAGCGCCCGGTACGACAGTGTCCTTGAATGACAGCTTGGTTTCTGCTTAGAGTGATTTCTTTTAGTGGATAAAATAGTAATCTAGTTAGCGTGGTCGGTTATACTCGGTTGAGTGACCAACAAGAACTGTGGGACCTACAGGTTTCATTTATTGGCGAACAATGGAACACTTTAGTTATGTGTGCAACAACTTATAGTGTGTTTGAAAATGCGCATTGATAATCGCGTGGGTGTTAGTCCCTCGCTTAACGGCAAGGTTTCGTTAGGTGTCGACTCAAAACGAGAGGAGCACGCGCATCACGTGAGGTTCCTGGACCAACGAGGTTCTGTTTATTTTGGTTACTGAACTCTAGATCGTGGGAAAATTAGTTGTACTTTTGTTCCTCGACGTGGAGGTTAAACGCGTCGCGAGTCTAATTACGCCAAACACAACTTCCAGTTAATCCAAGTAATCCGAGCTAGAGACCTGCCCAAACCACATCTCCGTACGGGCGCGAACCAGATTTGCCAAGTACGAACCTCGGTGTCGAGTGCTCCACGAAAATTCAAAAGTAATTATTTTTCGAGGGATTTATTCGTAGTTCAAGATCTCCGAAGGGCTGTTGTTGTGTGCTCTTTACTAGGATTCGTTTGTTTACAGAAGGAATACATTGAGAGTCGTTTAATTAACTACCCAAACAAAGCGGTTAAGTTATCCTTTGTTTCAAAAAGTTGATTAGTTTTGAAGAGACGCGTTCGGTGTTATCACGGACATCGAACCCGTAACCGGTGTGGTTGGCTGGGATAGATTTTGCTTAGGAGAGACTTCCGTAACCCTCAGTGGTGTCCGTAAATATCATCTGACATCTTTCGGAGTTGGTTAAGTTTGTCTTTTCAGTTACCTTTCCAGGGCGTCCCAAATCCTTCTAAGAGCGCCGCCGCCCTTTGATAAATCCCTCGGCATTTGAGCCGGGCTTACCGGCCAATCACAGCGCGTTACGTGCACTACGTGGTTCGACTATAATAGGGTTGTCTAGTACTATGAGATTCATTCGGCATCTAGTCTTGCTACCATCTACTAGTGAATAAACTTGCCAAGCTGAGTTGAGACTTGTGGCTCCTGCTGTCTTGTTACCCTGACCAGAAGGACGATATAGAGAACCCTAAATCTGTTTGGCAACAGAAGAGTACTCTGAGGGCAAGATCCATAAGAGTGATCCTGAACCAGGGAACGGAAATGTAAATACTGTGTACTTTGTTAATCAAGCTAGGGGAAGTACTCGAATCAGTCGCACGGTCGGCACGGAGTTTGTTTGAGCAAGCCTGTAGCTTTCCAGACCCGGTCTGTGATTGGAGAACGAAACAATATATGATACAACAGAAACAATGCCCCTAGCCCGGATAACAAAGGAAGCTACAGGTCATACGGACGATTGAAAATAGATGTCTGGAAGAGCTACAGGATTACTGGTTTGTTTAGGATGAACGAGCACTCGATTGTAAATATTTACTTATATTTGAGCTTCCTGCCTAGTGTTCGTAAAGAATATACTTTTACAAATTAGCTTTTGCACTTAAACATTACAAGTTAATGTGAGAATAGTTAGCACGAAATCTGAAGACTGATGTAAATATTTTAGTCCTATTCAGGTCTGAATCCTATTAAACTGAGGCCTATTAAACTTGTGAGTCTACGGAAACAGAGGCCGTCACGCAACGTAGTTTGTACTGGGACCTCTTCAATCAGAATGGCATGGACTTTAATTTGTCACTGAAATATATTTTCGTTAAACCCCGGTTGTTGATGAAAAAAGGTTGGGTTTTAGAGGTTGAAAGTCAGCTAGGGAAATCATTTAAGGTGTCTGTATAAAAGTTTACACGGCGTCGAACGCACTCTCATAATCTTTGATTGCTACTAGTTATATAAAGAAAACTAGTTCGTGCTTTTTCCGTCTTAAAACATGTAGGAACCCTGGTTCCTTCCAACAAGATAAGCATGGGATTCTGCTCTGATTATTTCCGAGTTCCGCAGGATTTACGTAAGTGGATTGTTTAAGTTATTTATGCCAAAGGTTAACTGTCATTACCGGTTTACCCTCTGTATTTTGTAAGACGTATAAGTTAGCTACCCTTATGCATACAAGAACCTTGATTCAAGCAATAAAGTAGATTCAATTGATTGTACAGCAGTAGAGTGTCCTTTCCGTGAGTGAGCTCGCGATAAACCCAGAGTTCACCCAGGCATATGCATCAAAATCGACCATCACAATCCCCACTTCAATTTGCAAAAACTCTCCCAATTTTTGCAGCACTTTTATAGCCCTGGCGACACTAGTTTATTTTTTATTCATAGAAAACACGTTCAGTTCCAGAGAGAATTATATATTTCACGTGTATTTTATGGAATTCCACGTGCATTTTGCTAACACGTTGCTATTGTCTGGTATTGAATACTTGCCAACTTGTAATATGAGGATAATTATCACACAGTAGACTCAGAAGATAGCCGGGTCTCCACTCCTTAATAAGCTCCCTTAATGAAGAAATGTTTTCCACCTTGCGCCTTGCTAGAAACTGTGTGTTCACACACGATATAAAATGCTTGCGTCTTAGGGACTGGTCAAACGGCCCATGATAGTCGTTGATAGTTAGTAGTATAGTAGTTAGCGGTTCCAGCGCATTTTTCCATATTGTTTTCTGCGTTGGATTTTTGTGTTATATTTTTCAACTATTTTTCCAACAATTAATCAACTGCTGGGAAAACCAAATGCTTAAACCAAATAATAAAATATTTATGAAACAAAAACTAAAGAAATAAAATATTGAAATCAAATGTGGAGCCAGACCAAAACCCGGGACATCAGTGTGGAACCAACTTTTGTAACCAACTTTTGTAACCAACTTTTGTAACCAACATTTGTGACCAACTTTTGTAACCAACCTTTGTAACCAACTTTTGTAACCAACTTTTGTAACTAACTTTTGTGACCAACTCTTGTAACCAACTTTTGAGATTATGAAAATTAAGAAAATTAAGAAAATTATGAAAATTATGAAAATCAAGAAAATTAAGAAAATTAAAAAAATTATGGAAATTATGAAAATTATTTATGAAAAATTTTTAATATTCTTGTGTCCGTATGCATAGCTTGTCACTCCATCTTTATGCAAGTATCTTTTGTCATCAAAACAGCTGAGTGATACTTAGTTGATTTCATAGCTACCAAGCTTAAGGTTCTCACTTCTAATTGTTTTCATTTTGTGAAACATCTGTTTATTATTGAATAGTGTATCTTTATAGTTTTCATATGTGATGTTTTTCTTGATGACATTCTTTTTAATTCCCTTGGCAGTCTTTCCTCCTTTCTGATCATCTTTAATATAGCTATACATTGTGGATCGTAGACCGAAGAATTCATTAATGGGGATTCCTGCTGCTTCATCTTTGAATTTTCCAATTACTTTTTTATTTGTCTTATCAAAATACGGCGAGCTCTCGGAGTAATCACTATTATCAAACTTATGCTTATCATTCCAACCGTCTTGGTATACATCACCAGCTTCAATTTCATAGGTTAAGCTGTCTGTGTCTGTAAATAGCAGCTTGGCTTTGCTCCCATATTTCTCTTTGATGTAGTTATAATAGAAATCATACATCAATGTCTTGCTGAGATCTAAGATACACATCCCCACATATGCTGGTCTGTTTAGAGTGAGGGTTTCTTTGATTTTGTGTACAGCCACCAGATTCTCATTGAAAATCTTACTGCTAATATAGGTTGGCTTACTGGTTAATTTCAATAATTTCTTCTCATCAGTTACCAATCTCACATCTACTCGCTTTCTAATATTTTCCATCGTTTTTCCGAATACGCTGTTATTCATCAGCTTGAAGAAATCCTTTTCAAAAGCATTCTTAGCATTTTTCCGTTTCTCGGTATTGAAATCGATAAATTGTTTTAACCAAGGGGATGAATGGAACTTTAGTACTCGATGGACTTTAGTAACCTTCAAACCAAGATCCATATATAATTGGAGGTTCCTGAATTGTAAAACGTACCTTTCTTTTTTCCCCAAGGTTGGTATAAGCTTGTGAACCAAACCGGTTGATATATTATATTTCTCAGATATTTTTTCACAGTAATCAGATAGCATATCATTAGTAACTTCCACCTTTTCTGCTGCTAGTGGATAATCATTGTGTAGATCGTGTAATTTTTTGGGATACTTGAGATCGACATCTAATATCAATCCTTTATTACTATCTTCCTCATACTTTCCCAAATCTAATTTATCAATTTGTTTTTGTGTCATCCATCTAAATCCACCTGTGGGTAGATACTGACTCATAGCCTTTTTCAATAAACTGAAACATACCAATATCAGTCATGAGCTCAATTCAATGCGAGTCATCTTTAGCATGGCATCCCACGACAGACCTGGAGAGGTGAAATAATGGCATGGGTCTAATTTGTAATATTCTAAACATGTTTTCCTGAAATTCTCAAATACATCTGCTAATAATAGAATATCTGATTTCAAATATAAATCATGATACTCTCCCATATTTTTTTAGAGAGAATTTATTCCAAACATTCTGTGCGTGTTTATAATCTTCAACCGATATATGTTCATTATTTAAAATACTGTAGAATTCTTCTTTCAGCGGCAGCTTTTCACTAAACTTATCAAAACTATCCATATAATCATAAGGATAAACTCCCTTTCTGGTCATCACATCTAATTTTTTACATTCAAATACTTTAGACGTATATTTTAATGATTCTTTTGGCATATTACTCACTAGTTTTTCTAAACTGGAGCTCATGAAGTGGAAACTATCAAGGAAAACAAAATTATTACCAAGCATGAAAGCCAAATATTTTTCCATATTATTTGGTATAGCATTGATGGTAATCTGTTGCTCCTCACCTTTCTTATTTTTATAGACATATTTCTTAACAATAGCTCCAATCTCTTGCATTATAAAATGGCTGTCATAACCGCAGAGATTATGCAATATAACAGGTATTTTAATTTCTCCATCATTTGTTTACAACAATTGTTTGAAATCTCTTCTAATAATCTTCTTACAATATTTAACTTCTTCTAACATAGCTTCCATGAATTTGTAAACTGCTTTTTTACCTCGGTATATTTTAACCGGCTTACTTTATTTATCATTATAACAACAGACAACCTTATAGCCGTAGCCACGGTCTGTATGCTTCTGGTATACCTCTTTATATGATTTATTATTATTGGGTTGGCAACCAGATTTTTTTTTCTGTTAAGGCCTCAAAGTCTGCATAGATTACAAATGGCACAGGCTGTTCTTTATTATGATTAATATATTTTAGGATATTATTATCTTCATCAGGCATTTTTACTGCTTGCGCTCCATTGACTTGAATGCAATTGTCTTTGTGATTGTTCAAGACTCTTTCAGAGCTGAAGCACTGGAGACAATGCGCGTAAAAATACTTCCTATGTTCATACTTCGTTTGGTTGAACATGAACCTGTTGAAATCTTTAAGTTAAAACATAATGTTTATTATCATTTTCAGTTATTAATAATAAATGCATATGTTTGTCATATTTTTCTTTTGAAACAAATATTGGATATGGTTGTTGGTTTTCGTATCCATATACATTAATATTGATCTCATTTTGCTTTTCAATTTTATTGTACTGCTTTGTAGTTACTGGAAATTCAATACCTGAATAATCTAAATTTTTAACATATTCCTTGTCTGATTTTTTGATCCTCTGTGGATCTTTATCTTGAAGATTTAATCGTCTGATGTGGCACCATCTGAAGCATTCATTATCCTCATTTTTCATATTGATCAATCCCTTCGCACTGTTTCCTAGTTCTGGGGGAAGTTCAATATATGATGAGCCTTTCATTGGTTGATATTGTACAATATTAAGATAATGATTGTCAACAGATTCAATAGTCCAACCAGAACCTTTAGAAATCCATTGAGCTATCATATTCAGGATTTGTTGTTTTGATAATTCTAATGCTCCAGGGTTTTCTGTGTTATTGATGATGGTTTGAGGTTTGCTATTGAAGTGTGCTGTTTTGTACACTATTTCATTATTTGCTAATTTTTTGAATGTCACTTTGAGTGTTTCAACAAATTTTAGACCTTTCATAGATGTAAGCATCCTCACAATATGATATTCAACTGCTTTTCTTGTGTTTTGCAATGGCTCAAGAGGATCTTTATTATTTCTGATGCTGATTTCGAAGGACTTTGTGTAACCCTTCAAAGCTCTAGCAGTTTCCTCTATTTTGGTCCTAGGGGTTGGGACCGGTTTATTAGTCCTTGGTAGTGGTACTGGTTTCTTAGTCCTTGGCAATGGGACTGGTTTCTTGGTCCTTGGCAATGGGATTGGTTTATCCCTAAATTCTAATGGTGGATTAATAATATTGTTTTCATAATCCTGCACCATTTGTTTTACATTCTTCCTGGGAGCTGGAATTGGTTTTTGTGTTTCAACCTGCGGCTTCATGTCGCGTGACAACAGTTTTATTTTCTCATTCTGCTTTAATAATAATTTGATCAGTTGAGATTTATTTAGTTTTGTGAGATCACGGGTTTTCATATTATAGGTTGAGATAATTTTTTCCATTCTTTATAATTACTATATATTATTTTATTCTTGAGGATAAACCATGGTGCGTTTAAAAATGTTGATAGCAAAAACAATAATATTTTTGGCTACCATTTGACAGTAAATAAACAGCATATACTGTGTTGATACAATATAAGTTTATATATTTCTTAATCCTTTATGGTTTGAGCATTTTTCATATGTTTCTTTGTCTTGAGATGGCTCCATTTCCCGGCTAATGTGGTATTCCTATTTTCACATGCAGGACATTGCCATTCTTTATTCATCATGTACTTGGTCCTGCTTTGTGTGATTGCTTGCTTTCTTTCTTCTTCACTGAAATATCTATATTACTACTATATATAATATAATCTTATGTGTTTAAAGTGCGTTTAAATCCTTCATAGGAATCCAACTATCATCACTATATCCCTTCCATTTAACCAAAGCTTGTTTCTTCGTATAGTTCCTCCGAATGACTTAATCAATGCGGAATACATCCTGTTTGGCTTTTAATAATTCGGGTTCATAGAAATTCCCCTGAATATCTTCACCTCTGAGATCCTTTATTTTGTTTGTGATTGGATTAGTGTATTGGATCTTATCAACTGTGAACATTTATTCTGTCCAATTTGGTGTATAACCCTTATCAAACACATTCCGTTTGTACTTAGATATTCGGACCTGATCACCTATTTTAAATTTTGGTTTCTGTTTTGATGTTTCCATATCACCATATAAATTGAAGTAAACTATACCCTCATTCTTTTTCTCTGAAGCTTCAACCGGTGTCACTTTTTATACTTGAATGTTTTGTGTTGTTGGATTGTTTTACTAGTTTAGGTAACATTTCCAGATACATTGTATTACCTTGAATTGTGAATTGTTTCCACATTTTGGATTTAATTGTCCTATTCCATCTTTCAACTACTGATGACTTCTCTTCATTCTCAGTTGAGTACATTTGTATCCCATTTTTCTCTAATAGGCCTTTTAAATGTTTGTTATAGAACTCTTTACCCTTATCAACCCATAGATATTGTGGTTTTCTACCTTCCTTGAATATTGTTTTGAATGCTTCAGTGACAGATTCACCTTTCTTATCTTTCAACGGAACGATCCAACCATATTTGCTGAATACATCAATAACCATTAGAAGATGTTGATAACCTTTATTCCATTTACTAAACTGCTGCATTTCAACCAAATCACTTGCCCATATTTCATCGATATGATTTGTGATTACACGCCGCCGAGTGAAATTCCGTTTTATGGGTGTATGTAACTCATCTGCTAATTTTTCTTGCCAGTTTTCCTCACTCGACGGCGTTTCCCGTTTTTTGGCTTCTTAACACCCATGCCCAATTTTGACTTAGCTGCTATGGCATTTCTAGCAATAGCATGTCCCCATTGTCGATCTTTCCATGGAATAGCATCAAGAGCTTTGACCATCTTACGATCAGCTTCATTCTTGCACTTCACTTGATCACTTTTTGGTTTATTACCGCAAACTGAGTAATCAACATCATGCTGCATATTGACTGCATCTGTTCTACCTGTTGGTTGTTGATATATCTCAAGTATCTGACCAGTATTGGGATCATACCACAGTTGATCTTCAAGAGGGTTTCCAGGTCCTGTATACTTATGTCCAGGCATCACAAACCCTTTCTTTGGTGCAACCTTGAGAATGGCATTATGGATGTCTAACCCTCTACCATAACCTTTCCATTTAAACTATGAGTTGTATGATCTGCTACCTCCAGCATCTTTGTAAGCTTTGTATTGTCTCTTGTATTCAGCAACCAAGGCTCTACCCTCTTTTGCACTCACTTCAAGTCCTTTAAACAATCCAGGTGCAGTGAAAACATTCTAAGCTTTCTTCCAATCAACAAAGGGAAATGGTATTGGTAATCCTTTACCAATACCACTAAGTCTGATGTGAAACTGTCCAAAGCTTGATCAAGATATTGGTTAGCCGTCTCTTTTATTTTTTGTTTGACTATATCTGATTTAACAACCTTTGCAGCACCAGCTCGTCCGAGATTGAATAAACCTTTAACACCACCTTTGAGCAATGCCTCTCCAAGTAAGCCCCCATCTTGTGAGGGCTCAATCAGTTTCCCTTGTTCTTGACAAATTTGGTCTTTGTTATCCCACATTCAGCACAAGTGCATTTCAACATCATACGCCCATTTTTAGCTTTAGCATATCGCTCACTACCTGGAACGCATTCAGTTTGCTTCTTCTGTTTAACACAATATGATTTCACCATTATATATATATATATATATATATAATTTGGATATTTTTGATATAATATTCAATGAATCTCTCATTGTCCATTGTATCATGTATATTGAACACTTTTAATAAATCATAATATGAATTTCCTTTATTCATTTCATTCAAAAAGTATAAACAAAAGTATCCACATGTGGTTGTATTTATATTTTGAATTTGATTATTTTGATGGAGCAGAGTCAAATTCTTTCTTTTCGCATGATTTACCATTTCTTGAAAAGGAGGCATTCCGAAACTATCAAAATAATTTATCACACCATCTTTTACATAAGTAGCTACCCAATGGCTTCCACTCATATATGATAAATAATGCTTGGTTATGATTATGTGGAACCTTACCATCTCTTGATAAAACATCATTGATTGGGATGTTGAGATATCTACACCATTTTAGCAGATCATGATTGCTTAATGGGATGTATTTATGGAATTTAGGTTTCACAGTATTGCTCCTAGAAGTGGAATTTGATTGAACGGGCTGTTTGGTCCTAATAGTAGACCCTTTCCTTTTTTTTGTTTGTCTTTTTTTCCCATACCAACTTGGTTGTCACCCCAACTGCCAAAAAACGGTGGCGGCCTATATACACCCATTCTCGGAGCTCCTCTTCCCCCTTTTGGAGGTGGGGTAGGTGATCCAATCTTGGGGGCACCCCTTCCGGTCAAAGCTTTCAAAACCATTGGAATCCCAATAGTGGCAAGTAAAGTACCAAGGAAACCACCTGATTGTTTTTTTTTTGTTGGTCTTATATGAACACCTGAAACTGTTTGAAGAGCGTCTAAAATATCTTTCTTCTGTTTTACAGTTAGTAGGTGTTTGTTTGCAATAAGCTTATTAATCTTATTTTGTGGAATTAGGAAACCTCCAGTTTGTCCTTTTCCGGATATCTTTTTAACAATTTGCTGTGCTCCTACACTAGAGGCCCCTGCTAAAGCTACTAATCCCATTGTTTTAGCAATGGTTGGTCCAAATGCACGCGCGAGAGCCAGAGCTGAAGTCAACAAACTACCACCAACTTGCTTTCTGATATTGGTCTTAGAAAGCTTTATATCCATACCTTTATTCAATTTCCGATTCTTCTCCAATCTCTTCTTCACTGTAGCTGGGACATGTAGGGTGTCATTCCCATGAAGAGAGTCATTAGTTAGCCTTATGACGACTGTTTCTCTTTTACTATAAGCATCACCAATATTCTTCTTCTGATTTTCTGATAGTTTAACATTTATTGCAAAAAGTTGAGTCATTTCTTGTATATAATATATGTTATATAATTTCCTATTACAAAACATATCTGAATTAAGAATGTCTCATTCTTATCAATGCTTTTACACTATGACCAATTCATTTCTCACATTGTTGATGACGATAGTCTCATCATATAGGACGACGGCGTGGACACGGAAATTAACAGCACTATTTGCGCTCAGTTTATACCTGAATATCAACTGCTTCGGGTCTCTAGTTACTTTATCTGTTTGGTAAGACAAATCAAAATATATGAGAGAATAAAGAGAGTTGTAATTAGACATGTTGAGTTGGGTACCGCTATTGTAATTATTCTTTCTCATTCCATATGACATCACATCGTTGAAGATCCTTACTTTTGATTCTGAATCGTATTCAGTTTCTGGATAGAATACTCCATTTCCGTATTCCAATCTACATGATGTGATACTGCTATTATTATTAGCCGCATTCAGTTTGAAAGTATCGAAGTGGTAAGGATTTGTATCTTCATTGTTTGTTTTATTTCGTTGGAGGTAAACAAAGACGGAAACAACATTGTCAATACTTGGTGAGATCTGGAAGAATCCACTGCTCCGTGTTGGATTGAAAGCTGTATACAATTCTCTTTTATACGTGCAAGATTTCTTAGACAAGAAGGATTCAATAAACTTATCATATAAATTGTCCTTTGGTATTAGTCTCGGAACCCAGAGTAAGAATCTATTGACAACCACTCGACCAGCAGCTGCTGCAGCTGCCTTATATATTAATTCTACATCATCCTGTAAATGTATATCGAACTGAAGTTGCATTGAGACCAACATTTTATCATATAACTCTTCAAAAAAACCGTATCGATTAAGAGGTATAATTACATTGACATCTTTGGCGGCATCCTCACCGTCACCACCTTCA
This sequence comes from Catalaphyllia jardinei, assembly GCA_022496165.2. Classification (NCBI taxonomy): domain Eukaryota; kingdom Metazoa; phylum Cnidaria; class Anthozoa; order Scleractinia; family Caryophylliidae; genus Catalaphyllia; species Catalaphyllia jardinei. Next base: position 13,475,122 of record CM042755.1, read on the forward strand.
CCAATTCTTTTCGTTAAATTTCGTCTAGCCTCAAATCCTGTATTTGCAGCAGCAGTCATGTCAGCTAAATTTGCTACATCTAGATACCAAAAACTATCTTTAGCCACCGATGTACTGAAATCATCACTGTATTCTAAGAGGTTCTTAACAAAAGTTACTTTATGAAGATTATCACTTTCGTATACAATCTTACCAGCGCTCTTTATTGTCAAATGGTTAATTAATGAATGAGCTCCATTAATAACTGTTGATCGGGGTGCTTCTGGAATACCAGTACCATCAGCCAATGCTTGTAACTGAAACTACACCTAAAAATAAGCATTGTACCAATCATAGAACGCAGACCTATCATTGATTGTGAACTTGTACCCATTTTTGTTCTGGTGTTGATTGTTTTGTGGTATCTCAATAACATCATTCAACTGATATCGAACCAACTCATATCTTTGCAAATATTCACTTGTTCTGAAAGCCATTATATTAATATATTACATAATTTTACTCTACCTCCTTCTTTTCAAACCTGATCCTGGTATGAGTCTATCAATGATCATATCTGTACTTTCTTCTTGCTGTGGTGGAACTATTTTAGCTCTTTGTCCTACATCATGAATTCTCATATTCCTAAGCTTTTTCATTATCAAGTCTCCCGATTTCTCAGATGTCTTTTACCTACCCTTTCACCTACTGATCTTGGCGAACTTTTTTACAACAGATAACGCGGCACTCTTCATTGGTTTGAAAATATTATCAACGATAATCCCTGATCCTACATGTTTATCCACAAAAATACCGAGTTTTGGATGATAAACCCTGGTGAATTCAAATGGTTTCATTATACTATTATGTTATATTATTCTATACTTTTTTAGAATTAATGAAAAAGATTATCAGCTCCATTCAGGTTAATTAATCTCCTTTTTCCATCCGTAATGTGTATCCTAATACTGTTTATACTATTCTTGTTGATTGGATTAAATGTAACTCTTCTTGGTTCAATTGTAAAGGAGTAACTAGGTTGAAGCACACTGGTTGAGAAGGAATAAATGATGTCTGTATCTTGACAGTCTACAAGTGAATCATTGATGAGGTCGCAATGAATATTAAGAATGTCTGTATCTTGACTGAGATTAGGCACTTTTGGTCCAATATTCTGTTCATTTTTCAATATTTCTTTATTAAATCCAATTAGTTCATTGAAATTGCTTGCAGTTAAATCAAGTTGATAATTCTTGGCTAATGTGACTGTAACCCTAAATGTTGTATTATCGAATTCGATAGTGATAGGATACTAATTATTATTAGCACCATCTTTAACAATATTCGTTATGTCCTTGATGTATGTATCAAAGTCAGTATAGTTCCAGACTCCTGCTGGGAAAGTGATGTTGGGAAATGTTGAACCGTTATCAGAGCTGTACTTTATTAGCTGATTGTTGTATGATGAATTTACATTAAACCATGTGAATGACATGTTAATGATTCGGTTCAAGCCAACTACATATTGAGAATTTCTATCCAATATTATAGGTCTGTTGAATTTGGTTATAAAATTCTGAGGAGTGTTGTTTCCTTGATCTTTGACGCTGTATGATGATAAAACAATCTCGCGATCCATATATATAATAACTTTACACAATTATACTTTGAAATACTGATTATACAATTTATTATATTGCGGTCTATTTATTGTTGACATTCTCAATAATGTGTCCAATATACTAACTCCTGTATTTCTCATCTTAATTGATGTGTTGCTTGCAACAGTTTCACCAATGATCAATTCTAATTTCTTGAGAAGCTGTTTGGGATCGTTGAAAAACATAACATTTTCACCTCTCTGTATTCTTCCTCGGTCTCTAATCCCAGAAGCTGTTATTGTTTTCAGTTTATTCCTATGATGAGTAATGTATTCATTCAATACAGCTCTTGTATTGTCTATCCGTTTGTTTAACGACTGCCTCTCAGCTTCCGATATTTCTCCCTTATCGTATTTTTTTTGTAACACCTGCCTTATAACCTCCAAGTTGTTTCCTCCTAAATTCCGCATCCTTTAATATTTTATTTAGATATAGTTTGCTTTTTCTGGGTGTAATTTCTGGCTGATTGAGAACCTTATTAACACTCTCATAATTCGTTAGATCTAAAGAATCCAACGTTTCTCTATTTATATCTTCATCATCTATTGTATAATCAATTTCTTCATCATCATCATATTCAGGTGGTTGCTCCAGTTCGGTTGACTACTCCGGAAAATATTGGGGATCGACATATATCTCCTTCTTCCCTTTAATAAATTCCTGAAACGATTTTTTATAGATGTCCTCCAACGATTGTTCATATGTTGGTGGTTTTGGTACTATTTGTTTCTCTTGTTGAGGTGGTACATCATCACCAAAATTAATCAGACCTTCTACATCCATGTCTTCATATGGATCAACTTCAGGCATATAGTCAATACCAGGCTTACCTTTCTTTGGTGGTCTTTTTCTCCTTTGAGGCATCTTTTGAGGCATCTTTAAATCCAAATTACTGTCAATTACATCATCTAATTTACTTGTCACTGGTTTAAAAACCTTTTCAAATGATGATTGGCTTGTCTCCTGACCGATTTTATGTTGTGTGATTAGATCATGGACATAATTAATTTTATTCCCTAATTTGGTTTTACTTTTTGCAAGTTCTTTCCATTTAAGCAAACTCAATTTTGTTATATTATTACTTTACATAAAAATGACAAATCAAATATAAAAAACAATGTTGAACATCGTGTTAAACACCATGTTGAACACCATGTTAAACACTATGTTAAACACCATGTTGAAATAATATACCAATATAATATAATGAGAATACCGAATTATGATGTTGAAGACGATGTGGTCTCAAACTTTAGACAACTATATGATTTCATGCCTCATCAATGTTTTCGGATGCTGATTTGCGGTCCAAGTGGTTCAGGGAAAACAAACACATTAATGCATATGATCTACAATCTGCTTTATTTTGATAAAGTTTATCTGTATGCAAAAAAATTAGAACAATCTAAGTATCAGAATCTCATGGATGTATTTCAGCCGATAAGTGATAAGGTTGGTTATGATGTTATTGAAGCAAGAAATGATGAAATTATTCCAGTTCAAGATCTGACTCTGACTCACAAAAAATCGTCATTTTTGATGATTATGTATGTGATAAAAACCAAAAACCATTAATCGACTATTTTATACGAGGAAGGCATAAAAATTATAGTGTGATTTATCTAAGTCAAAGCTACTATAGGACGCCAAAAGACATCAGATTGAATTGTTCTCACTTCTCTATTTATGAGTTTCCAAGTGCTAATGAGAAGAGTTTAATTTGCCGTGAAAACAGTATTTCAGAAGAATCATATGAAAAAGCAACTAAGGAACCATATTCCTTTGTATATATCGATAAGCCACGAAAATTCACCACCAACAATTTCAATGAAAAAATATAATCTCTTAGTATAAATGAGTTATTCAAACGGACTTTTACCTTCATCATCATCAACCATTGGTAAACGTGGAATACCTGGGTTACCAGGTGTTGGATTCAATTTAACAGGTGATGGTAATTATGATATTGAAGGGAAGCGATTAACCAATATTGGTGAGTCTACTGGTGACAATGATGCAGTCAGTTTAAAAGTGTTGAAAGAACATACTAAAGTCAGTCAAAGTAGTTATCATTTACAACCAAGTTTTCGATTTTATAAAGACTTTGGTCACAAGAGTCAATTAACTGTAGGGTCACCACCAAATACATCGCCAGACAATTTTTTTTTCAAAATCATAAAGCGCATAATGATGCATATATAATTGAGAAAGAAGGTGATGATACTGGTTTTAGTGGAGAAGCATGGTCCAGTATAAAAATGAAAGGTAATCAATAAGAGAGTGGTACTTATACCTCTGTTTTTGAAATATTCGTTATTGGTGATGCTGGTGATTTTCTTGTTGATGATACAATAATTTTTAATGTCCATGGTGATAGTCATTATACGATTACTACATTCGATAGTGACAAAATATCTAATCAATATACTAAATCAATCATTCAATTCACAACTGATGGAAGAGCTGGAGTAGATGATGGGATAAAATTCCAAATTAGATATTATGGTTCTCATTACAATAAAAATATAAAATTTCTATTTTATTCAAGAGTGATTAAGGGTAAACAGTCGACAAGTTTGGACCATACTATTTTTAATGTCCGTGATGTTGTTGATAATCATATGATTCTCTATTTTGAGAATTCGAATTTGAATCTCAATGGCAATCTTATTGATGGTTTAGGTGATCCTGTAGCATACGCTAATGCTGCTAATAAGAAGTACGTTGACATTCAAAACGCTAAACAAAACATTGCTATTGCTGATAAAGCCACTAAATCATATGTTGATAGTGAAATATCAAAAATGAATATTGACACCACACCATTACTTCCCAGAGATGGAAGCAGACCAATGTTTGGAGATCTAAATATGGAAAACAATTATATTCTCAGTGTTAAAAATGTCTCTGATCATCAACCAGATGATGAATATAGTATTGTAATAAAATATTTGAGAAGTGTTGTCAATAAAGGATATTTGAACTCAAATTTTATAAAATTGAAAGATGAAGATGGAAAACAATACTTTGATCTCAATCAAAATATAATAAAAAATTGTGAACCTTATTATGATGGTATTTTTGATGATAACAGTCTGGTCAGTAAAGCTTTTGTTGATTCTCAAATTACTAAAATACCACATACTGTAAATACAGACAAATTTATTCATGTTGATGGCACAGTAGCAATGAATGCAGATTTTAATGCTGGTGGACATTTCATTGATAATGTTAAAACACTTGTTGAAGACGATGGAGAAAATCCAAATTATGAACTAATAAAATATAAAGCTGTTAATTTTGAACTTTTAAAAAGTACACGAGACTATTTAGTCCGTTTCATTTCTGAGATAGATTACTTATTAAAAGATTGAAGTGAAGCAATGACTGGAAATTTAGACATGGGAAATCAAAATATAATTAATTTGAAAGAACCAGAAGATTACCAAGCCACATATGCTGCTAATGTAAAATTTGTCGCTAATGCAATTGTTGATAATAATACAGTTATAAATGGTAGAATTGATAAGAAAATTAAAGAATCAGAAGAGAATTCAATTGAGTCCTTTGAAAAAGAAAATGTATTCAAAAGAGTGATGGATAATGATGAGTTCAAAGAAGATGATGATGACATTCATAAAATTGGAGTTCAGAATAAAGATTTTCATTCAGTGAATAAAAAAGCTTACGAATTCAAGATTGATTATGATTCCAGTATTGGTTATCATAGTACCAGACTATCGATTGATTTGGTATATTTACCAAAAGGTTCTTATACAATGGTTTATGAAATGTATGTTGAAGATGGTATTACAATTGATGAGATAAATGCATGAAGTGGAACTCTATCAGTGATCAAAATAAATTCAAAAATAAATGGAACAACCACAAGAAGCATAATACAATTATCAAAAAACATCATCTTTCCCAGTTTTGATGATTTAGATATTGACATAAGATTGAAAAGTAAAACTGATCCCCAAACTACTATGAAGAAGAACACTATCAATCTCAATGAATACTTTATGAATCTGCTTCATTTGATTATAAGTCAATTGGACATCATTCTCATAAGATATACTATTTATCACATTCTCAATATGGTATTTTCGATGATATATTGATTTTTGTCGTATCAAATACATTTTGTCATAGAAGTTGAAGTTCTCTGTTACAAAATCATAACCATGAACTAAACCACGATAGGGTATTCATACCATTTACAGTTTCCATATCCTGTTCACTACAACATGACTCAACCACTTTACAAACTTCTACTAATTGTTGATCACAAAAAGGACAATTACACTCTCCCATGTTATTTAATTCAATATGAATATTAGTGTTGCAATTCATCTTACATTATAATATGATATTATAATTCAGTACTCTTCAAATTTAATTTTACAAATCTCAGCTTTCGTTTTATTGGAAAAAATCCTTTACTTTTCAAAGTCATCTCATAATTTTTACAATCTTGAATATGTTTGAACAAACATTTCTTCATCAAACAAAAATTATCACCACACCAACAATCAATATAATATGTTTTACATTTCTCTTTTCAAATACACATTTTTTTGTTTTAAACAGGTTCATTATATATTATATATAGGAAATAATTTATATTTTTTATATATTTTTATATATTTTTTCCCAATAATGATTCAAGGTTTTGGTTCCAGACTGATGTCCCGGGTTTTGGTCTGGCTCCACATTTGATTTCAATATTTTATTTCTTTAGTTTTTGTTTCATAAATATTTTATTATTTGGTTTAAGCATTTGGTTTTCCCAGCAGTTGATTAATTGTTGGAAAAATAGTTGAAAAATACAACACAAAAATCCAATGCAGAAAACAATATGGAAAAATGCGCTGGAACCGCTAACTACTATAGTACTATAGTTCATTCTCTCCTATCATCAACTATCACCAACTATCATTTACATGGCCAAAAGGCCAAGGAAGTTCGCGATAGTTGACAATAGTTCACCGGCAGGGCGCGAAAAAAGTCCCAAAGGCATGGCCGGGCCACATATTCCTCTACTGATGAGACGTAATATCAGGTCATTACTCCATCTCAGCGCATTGCCATCTTACCCGATGAACGTTTAGTGATACGCTTCTTTTTTGCGGTGTCTCTTCTAATTCTTGGGAGTCGACGCTTTATTCGGAAGATATCTTCTCTATGTTATCTTGGTCTTCACTATTTTCTTTGTCACGATTATTATGTTGAATATAAACACGAATTTCTGAAGCTGCAGCTGAGCATCGCTAGGAATTTTTCATAGCGGCCATTTTAAACGAGCCCGCCGATTTTCGGGGGAAACAGCTGAGAAAAAACTATCATGAACTATCATACACGTGGTCAAACGAGATAAACTATAATGGACTATCATGAAGAATTTGAACAAGCTCAAAATGAACGATAGTCGATGATGGTCGATGATAGTGCATGATAGTTGGTGGTCAAACGGAACTCGGCGAGCGCTTCAACTATCATGAACTATCTCGTTAATTATCGTGAACTATCATGGGCCATTTTACCAGCGCTTAAAGCATATCCATGCGAAGTCTTTTCATGCAGGAGTTCTTTTCTTATATATGCATGCTGGTTAGGTTCAAAATGACACAGCCGGAGAGTTTTACAACCATGTTTCTCTAAGGACAACCTGGCCAGTATCTTGGAACCCTCCATCATGTTGCGCAACTCTACCACTTCATCACTCATATGCCTCTTAATTAGATGCGTCTCTTAAAATGACTGACTGTTTCTTTTGTGCAAAAGGAACGCTAGCGCACGTCTCTGGAGAATAGCTTCCACGCCATCGGCTTGCTTCGCAAGACGCTTATCTTTCGCCCCGCTCTCAAGGTCTTACTAGCAAACGGTTTACTGGAATGAAGACCGAAATTTTCCGCCAGTTACTAAATTATTTTCAGCCTCACTGAACCATAGTGACCTTTTGAGCGTTTATCACGTCCAACTAGTCACTCCTCACCCGCCCAGGAGAGATCAGGAGCAATCCGAGGGTAGTTTCATGGTGGGAGGCTCCCACACGACATCAAAACGCGTGCTCCTTGATACACTTTTTGTTGGTTTCACCCAACAACACAATCCTCTCATATGCCATCCATGAAAAGTGCTGCCCCTTTCACATACCAAGTCCACACAACGTATCCCCTTTGCAGACACTCGGCATACCTTTTTTGGGTAAAGCCTCCAAGTGTAATCTATTAGAGGGAGTACCTCCTTGAGGGTAGGTGTGGGTGAGGGTCAAATTTAACCTTTTCCATCGCATCTCCACCTGAATTTCCGTACAGATTTCTTTTGACTCACTATTGGCCTTTCAGTTGCTTAGGAATGACAGTGTTACCCAAATCAGCCAATTGACTTTGTGGCGCCAACATTTTGGGAGAGGTCAAGTGCACCCGCGCCATGTCATCATCTGTATTAAAGGAACCAATAAATCTTTGCACAGAGTGGATTAATCGTTTTTTTCATGCTCTATTAGCGCGCTTGCATTAAAAAAAAAATGGCAGCTTTTTCTTTACGACTTGACCTCGCCATAGAGATAAACCGTCATTTTCTCGCAAACGAGCATGGTGACCTATTAATTATTTTTCTGTTGTTTTTTAACTGAGTAATAAATGTCTCTGTGTAGAATAAATATGGACCAAATCTCAGTGTAGAACAAAAAAACAATCGTTGAAAAAGTGAATTTAGCAAGCAATCGTGACTACAATCATGCTGCTATTATAAAGATTTATTGGGTATAAACAAGGTGTCGTTGCTCTCAAACAAACATGGGGACCTCTTATTTTTATCGCAAAATTTAAGTTCCTTCAAAAATCTCTGTGCAGGTTCTATTTCAGTGGAATGACCTTAAATCATTGAGTCCAACAAACGCAGTGAAAATTTTTGTACCATGAACGTTCAAAATAGGCCTTTTGCAGCAAACGATCACATGGTACCAAGCTCATTATTATTCCCGCACTGGGACATTAAAACGAAGAGACCTTAACTAGTCAAGCTTGACTGCCCTTTGTTATAATGTCCCAGTGCGAGAATATTAATACGCTTGCCCTCCAACATGGCGGATTTTCAACCATGTGATCGTTTGTTGCAAAAAGCCTATTGAAGTACGAGAAACCACCTTTACAATGCGCCCCCTACCTCACCCCCTCCACTCCACTCCGAAGTTACGTTACTGTTACGTGCGACATGGCTCAGTGCCTTCGCTCTGTGTTTTGCTAATACTGCTGTGGTTTCCCGTCGGAAAAACTCGCTAAGATAAGGAATAATTCCCAAGCATTAAGTGAATCTGATTGTTGCTACCTTGTTTTGAGATACCGCCGTTTCCTAAGAGCGGATTTTAACATGCAATTCGACGATCAACTTGAGTTTTATAACGTAACCGTCTAAATGCGAAGTGGGCCAAATTTCAAAATATGCCAGCTGGGCTTATTTCATAGCGGGTAGATGCCTCCAGATTCAAAGTCCTAACTTCTTCTACCTAAGAATATGTCAACAAAGCAAACAAAAGTAAAGAAACGTGTATTCCGACGAATGAAAGTCAAATTAAGTCCAGCTGTATGTTGATTTCCGACTTGACATCAAAGGTCGCTCATATTGCTCGAGTGACCTGTTTTGAAATTATTGTCAGAATTCGCCGTTTTTTTACCGGCAATAAGCAGAGGAAATAAGATCTTTTGATTTCCTGGATTGATCTTTTGTACAACGCTTTAACTTTTTAAACGGGAGCTTCCGGAAAACGCCCGTTTTCGGTGTCAATTTAGGCCGCTGTGAGCCCAAAATACAAAAAAAAAATCCAAAACCATTAATAGAAATCTAAACGACCTGAAACTTATATTTTTAGAACTAGTTCACCTAGGCCTTTATTCTGTCAAAGTTTGGGAAAATCGTTTTTTGTCTATCTTGCATGAACGTAGTTGATCCTTACAGCAAACTGCTCTTCGTATCAAACTTTGCCTACTGTTATGGTTTGGATTTTTTAAGCCAATGAAGCTATTGTTGTCGGTCCGTAGGGATTTTTCTACTCGGTGTCGCAAAATAACACTCGTGTTAAGTCGAATCCAGTCGGCAGATTTTCGGTGATGACGTGGTCAGGTCCTAAGTAAAAAGAATGATTAAGAATCAGGGTGGTGGCGTTCTTTGTGTAGGTTTATTTCTTCATTAGCTCGTGTTCTTGGGAGCAAGTGGCTGGGAGTTATCTGAAAGCGACTGCTCGGTAATTGCAAGGAGCTTGGGAAGCATTATTTTAGTTATGCGATATGCGCTTTTAATTTGTTTTGCTTCTGACTTACAAAAATTGGAACTGACTTCTGTTTGAATTCACTTCAAGGTTTTAATTGCTCTCTCAATTCGAAGGCTCCTGCTCGCGCTTTCATGAATTAATGAAACTGCGTCGTCGTTTGAGTTTTCAACTGTTTATTTTCAGCTCTGAATTTCTGAGTGGCACGGTCATAATGTTCGATATTCGTCGGATGTTCCCGTTCATATGGCCTGACCGCGTTTACACAGTACTTTGCGGGTTTCGGTAAATTACACTTTGAAAGCATTTCTGTAGTGAGTGCTTTCGATTTGAATACCGTCGAAGATTGTGGATTTAACACTTATCGCCTCCGAAGATATTTGAATTTCGCGCTCGGTGAGTTTGCTACGCGTCGGTCATTCCTAACCTTTGTCTTGCGAACAATAGAAACCCTTTCCGTCAAACAATAGATAAGGCCATAAAAGGAACACAAGCTTGATTGTTGCCCAGCCAAAATCCTCACCAAAAGCTTGATACGAATAAGTTTCCTTTCCCTACATAAGTAATTACCACATAATTAGAAACTTTTGTAAGTCAAAATAACTGATGTCATAACATGTATGTATTTTGTGAATTTTATGGTGGTTTACCCAGCATCTAGAGCCACCTTTTTGCTAGCTGCCATCTGCTCAATCAGTATCAGTCACCAAAATGCATGAATGTTAAAGCACATAATAATATTATAGCTACAGTTGAGTGTGGTGGCTTTCATAATTCTGAAACAGAATATCGAAGGGAACTGGCTGGCATCTGCCACAACCCTATGCTTGAAAATACCCTTTCTTATTCTCTTAGTACTGTAGCTGTGAAATATAGAATATGATATGTTTATTACACAGCCTTCTTGCTCAGTGCTTGTCACTGCCATTTGATTTGAAACAACTCTATTTGCAGTGACCAACCTCGAAATCAAGGTTTTTAAAACTACAGTCAAAAGGCACATTACGTTTACGGGCATCCTCATGGCACAAACTAAAGACAAATTGAATGTAAAAAGAGAGCTTCCTACCCAGCATGTCTGAATTGAAAAATGATATATGTTTTTTTTACCAACAACTGCAACAAAGAATAAACCTGTCGCAAAGAAAACAACGAAGTTTATAGCACTAGTTTAGGTCTAGGAACAAAATGTTTGGCGGATTATCATCTTATATTATCAGTTGTTTTCAACTCCTTTTACCAATGTTGCAATCGAAAGAAACCCGCATTCCCAATTTTGGTTTTGGTACTTATATCCAAATATTTAATTAAAACTGCCTATTTTTTTATCCTTTATCTCTATCATGGGCAACACTGCCATTAAATATTAACTGGTTCAAAAAAGAATTCAAACAAATCAAGGATAAAAAAAGTTGCTTAAAATTGCAACAAAGCCTAGCTCTTTTCTGGGTAAAGTATGATGGGTTAAAAACCAAAGCAAGAGACTCGTATTCTGTGCTATTACTAACGGAGATTGTATAATTTTTAATTGACACGCATGGTCACAAAGACGCAGGTGAACTACATGTAGCAACACATGTCGATTAGCAATAACTTCCTTCTTAACAATTATTTTATGTGGCCATTCACAGACACATAGCTACACAAGCTGGTCGCAAAATAGTTAAGCCACTAAAGCGGTGACATGCTCAGGCTTAACAACAACCTTTTTTCATTTGGATGGTACTCTACCATCACACCTTTGCGCGTTTTTGCTCAAAATGCAGTGAACCAATCAAGAGCTTTGTCAATGGCTTTGAATCAGTGCCCACTCCACCAGTCTAAGTAAGGTTACATTTTGATATCCTAGTGCTGAAACCTCTCTTTCCTGACACCAAGTGGCTCCTGCAGTCTGTCCATTTCAACAGCTCTAGCTTGGGTCGTAGGAGTGTTCACAGCCTTCAATCTACAAAGTATGGTGGGTTAAAAAACAAAACCACTAGTTCTGTATGCTGCCAAAAATGAGGTTTTACCATTTTTACTTGACATGCATGGTCACAAAGACCCAGCCGAATTGCATGTATGCATGCCGAATAGTACTACATTTCCTTCTAAATAAATATTTTATTTGGCCATTCACAGATCCACAGCTACACAAACTGGCTTCAAGGTAGTTAAGCCACTAAAGCAGTGATGCGGTCACACATAATGGCAACATTTTTGCATAGTATTGTACCGCCATAAATTTGTTTATTTTGCTCAAAATACAGTGGACTGGTTGTAAAGTACCTCAATAGCTTTGAGACTGTGCCCAATCCACCAGTCTGAGAGATTTTACCATTTTAATTGACCTGCATGGTCACATAGACCCAGGTCAACTGCATGTATTTTTATATGGCCATTTGCAGACACACAGCTACACAAACTGGTTTCAACAGGCTTGTACTAAAACATGGAACGCCGGAATGCCGCAACGCCGGAACGCCGGAATACTAAAACCCGGAACACAAATTACTAAAACCTGGAACGCATGAAAAACAAATAAATTATTACAAAAATAAATAAATAAATGAATTAATCAATTAAAACTTGTATTTCTAAATACCATAACATGCTTCAATTCAAACAGGAAAATCCCACCAGTATCTCGGCCCACACATGCACAATCCCGCCTGCCAAAAAGAAAAACTTGATTATCTTTGATTGGTAAGAACGTTTTGCAGTGATATTTACCTTTAACCCATGAATGAAATATCTAATATTTTGCAACGATCCTTTACTATTCCGGTGGCAAAGATTTTGGTGATGTTTCCCGCCAAAATGTAATCGTGACACTGTATACGTATTTATCAAAGTTATATGCAGTGGTACAGTGTGGGAAAAATGGACGCTTCTGCGAGGTAAGTGTTGTTACGTTCTTTATTTAAAACTCGTTTCCTTTGTTTAGTTAAGTAATCACCGACGAATATGTTAACGATGACAACGTAAACCCCACCTTGATGTGGGAAATGATCAAACTAAAAATTCGCGAGCAATCTATAAAATACGCTAAAGATAGAACAACAAAAACCTCAAGAAGAGAAGAAGAAATAGAAAAAACGATAAATGTACTGCAAGAACTGATAGAATTCAGTAACAAAGGAGATCAAGAAAAAAGAGAAGCCTCCAGGGACCTGGAAGAAAAAAAAGCTGAACTGGAAAAAATTATTGAATATCGAACTAAAGGTGCAATATTACGTGCCAAATACAGGTGGTATAATGAGGGTGAGAAAAACACGAAATATTTTCTAAATCTCGAGAAAAGGCATTTTAAAAACGGCGTTATTAGCCAACTAAAAACTGGAGAAAATGAATTTGTTACGTCGGATAAAGAGATACTACATCAGTGTGAAAATTTCTACAGAGATCTATATAAATCTCGTATCAGTGAACAACAATCCGAACCCTCGAATTTCAATTTTTTTGAAGACACAAAGATTCTAAATGCAGATGAAAAAGAAAGTTGTGAAGGCTTGCTAACTAAATCAGAGTGTCTACAAGCTTTAAAAAGTATGGAACCAGAAAAAACACCAGGCTCAGACGGTATTCCTGCTGAATTTTACAAAATCTTCTGGAACGACATTTCTGAACACTTGGTAACCTCGATTAACCACGCATATCAAAAGGAGGAGTTCTCAGTGACTCAAAGACGTGGAATAATTAAACTTATTCCAAAAAAAGATGCAGAACCATTTCTTATTAAAAACTGGCGCCCTATCTCCTTACTCAATTGTGATTATAAGATTGCGGCCAAAGCTCTTGCTAACCGTCTCAAGAAAGTACTACCGAAACTGGTGAATAGCGACCAAACTGGATTTATGAAAGGCCGGTTTATTGGAGAAACATTAGACTAATTGATGGAGTTATAAATTTTGCGGAGGCTGAAAACACTCCTGGACTATTGCTTTTTTTAGATTTTGAGAAAGCCTTTGATACTGTGGAGTGGGCCTTTATTGAAAAAACCTTTCAACAGTTTAATTTTGGTCCCTCGATGATTAAATGGATTAACATCTGTTATAACAACATCGAGAGTTGCGTTTTAAATAATGGGTGGTCCACTCTTTTTTTAAACTTGAAAGGGGAGTAAGGCAGGGCTGCCCCCTTTCGCCTTATCTTTTCGTTCTTGGGGTCGAAATTCTCGCTGAAAAAATTAGAAAAAATGAAACCATAAAAGGAATAACGGTATCCGAAAATGAAATTACAGTTAGCCAGTACGCCGATGATACAACCCTTATTCTCGACGGTTCGAAGGAATCTTTGATATGCGCTTTACAAGTTCTGGAGAATTTTAGTTTGGTTTCAGGCCTAAGATTAAACAACAGAAAAACAGAAGCTCTTTGGATCGGGGCCTATAAAGTCAGGGATGACAAACTATGCCCTGGAAAAAATTTAAAGTGGAATAAACACAAAGGAAAAGCATTAGGCGTCTGGTTTTCTACAAATCCGGGAGAAGCTTTGGAAGCAAACTATGCTGATAAATTCGCAAAAGTGTCCAACTCTTTAGGTTGTTGGGAATTACGAAGATTGTCTTTGCTTGGAAAAATAACAGTACTTAAGAGCCTGATAGTTTCTCAATTAGTTTACATTTTGTCGCCCCTCACAACAAATCAACGTGTGCTTGAAGAGATAAATACTCTCTTTTTCAACTTTTTATGGAACGGCAAGGGAGATAAAATTAAACGAAACACAATGATTAGTGACTACTCAGAAGGTGGCCTGCGAATGATAGATTTAATATCCTTTAACAAAGCTCTCAAATCCACGTGGGTTAAGAAGTATCTAGATCCAGAAAATCATGGCAAATGGAAGCTTTTTTTTGACTGGCAATTACAACACTATGGCGGCCCAGTCGTTTTCAGAGGTAACCTTAATAGACATGACTTGTCTAAACTTATCAACACAACAGATGCCTTTACTACGGAAATCTTACAACTTTGGTCAGAGATAAGCTACGAGGCGAACGTGAACTCTACTGACCATTTTCTTTCATTGCCTCTATGGTACAACTCTTTGATACGAATCGACAACAGACCCGTATATTATAAATCGTGGAGCTGTAAAGGTATCCAGAATGTTACAGACCTGCTTAAAGACCAGAAGACCTTTTTATCTTCTCAAGAACTTCAGGAACGATATAATGTTAAAACAAACTTTTTAACTCTTCGTGGCCTAAAATCGTCTTTACTATCTTTGAGAGAAAGACTGTTACTTAGTACTACACCCTCTCAAAGCTTTCTGCAACGCTTCTTAAAAGCCAAAAAGCCTACCAAGGCTATTTATGAAAGGCTGGTTACTATAAAGCAAAAAACTCCTTTTCGAAGCCAGGAAAAATGGTTGGCTGACTGTGAACTTGAAAGCCATGAAACGATTGACTGGAAGTCGGTTTACCTACTCTCGTTTAAATGTACGAAAATTACTAAACTAATCATCTTCCAATTTAAACTTTTACATAGAAGACTTGCTACGAATTCCTTTCTCAAGAAAATAGGAATCAAACAAAGTGACTTGTGTACCTTCTGTAAGACTGAGGAGGAAAGTCTGATTCATTTATTTTGGTCTTGTGGTATCACCTCTATCTTTTGGCAAGAATTTAAACGGTGGATAACAACAAATTATGAAAATGTAACCAGCAATTTTAGTCCAGCAACAGTATTAGGCTTTAAGCCTTTTTTCATCAGCAAGAAAACTCGTCTTTTATGCTTAATTGCTAGATATTACATTTGGGTCTGCAGAACTCAAGAAAAGGCTTTAAGACTAGAAAACTTCGTAACTTTCCAAAACTCGCTCGATGTCTGTTAATTTGTCTCCTGTGCCTCCCAACTTAGTAACACCGATACGCCATTCACAAGGTCGTGTGGCTGTTGATACAAGTAATTATTTTACAGCAAAATAGTAGCGGACTGTAATATGTCATGTTACTAATGTATTGTATTGTACCGTAATGTATTTTCAGGTTATGTAATACATTGTAGTATATAGTATATTGTTATTGTAATTTTTAATTATATCTGTAAGTAATCACTGTTTTGTGTGCAGCAGCAGTCCCGAAAGCCCTTGAGTTTAGGAATGTTTTGATTCAGTGGCTCATATCGATTCTTGGAATAGTTTTATCCTTTTCACCACTACTACTACAGTACGTTTTTTTTGATGATATCAGTAAATGTTGGTCAGTTCGACCACAAACTTAAGCTAAGTACTATCTGGTACTGTGCGTGGATAATATTCGATGAATAGTCTTCTTGTCACGATTAGGTGGCGTGCAGTTGATCTTTGACACGAAGTGCTACAAATAGGGCATAATTTTTATTTACATTTTAGCGATCGTATCGCGTATTGTATAACAAATGGATGGGAAATTCTCCAATTTCTGGTCTTAGGATGTGGCGTAGGATTTTTAATCTTGATTGTAATAGACGGCGTAGACCTTGTCAAGGTTTTGTTTGATTAAAAGTATCGATGGGCCACTGAATCGAAACATTCTGAAATTGTAGTGCGTACCTCTTTTTTCCGGACTTTTAGGACTGCTGCTAAACACAAAACAATGATTACTTAGCTGATATTTAATACTTTGTTTATCTTAAGCGAAATAAACGAAAAGAAACGAGTCTTAACAAGAGACCACCTCATTTTCTCTCGGTCTTAAATAAAGAACGTATCAACGCTTAAGGCGGCGAAATACGAGATACAAGAACCCTCAACTTGTCGCACAACATTGTTTCGTTGCAAGTTTTCGTCGATGTTTCCCGTTTTTCACCTTGTGTGATCAATCTGTCGCGCAACAAAAACATTGGTTGCGGGTTGAAGAAAGTTGCTGCGAAAAGTAGAGCGCGGGTCTACTTTGAGCAACAAATTTTGACTTTGTTGCTCGTTTTTCATTAAACTCACAACTTGTCGCGCAATAAATTTGCTCGTGCCCTGCAAATCAACCAATCAGCGCGCCGCATTTCTTCAACCGCAACAAATGTTTTTGTTGCGGGTCAAGTTGATCACGCAAGGTGAAAAACGGGAAAACTTGCAACGAAACAATGTTGCGCGACAAGTTGAGGGTTTTTTTATTTCGTATTTCGCCGCCTTTACCTCGCAGAAGAGCCTATTTTCCCACACTGTACCACTGCATGTGACTTTGATAAATACAGTATCATAATAACATTTTGACGGGAAACATCACCAAAATGTTTGCCACTCGGAAATAGTAAAGGATAGTCGAAAAATATTAGATAGTTTCTTAAAACACGTTTCAATCATCAATGAAAGATAAATATCACTGCAAAACGTTGTTATCAATCAAAGATAATCAAGGTTTTCTTTTTGGCATGCGGGGTTGTGGATGTGTGGGCAGGGATACTCCGCCAGTCTGAGAAAGATTCCATCCCGATATGCTGGTGTTAAAATCTCTCTTTCCTGGCTCTGAGTGGCTAAGACATGCAGCCTTTCCATTTCCACAGTTCTAGCTCGGGTAGTGGGAGTGTTCACAGGCCTCGATCTATCACCATTGACTAGAATATCTTCATGAAAGGCAAAGTCAGGATCCACGCCTTCTCCACCTGCTGATTTTGCTGCTGATTTTGCTACGAACAGGGCTCCTGGATTCTTAGCTTCAAAGTTATGTTTCTCAGGGTGAATGACAATATACGTGAATGCCTCTCCCGTGCCTACAGTCATTCCTTGACACTTGTGGATTGTGGTTTCCCATGACAGTCTTAATGGAACTTGGACACGCTTGCACCGACATAGACAGTCCGTGCACCGACCTACAGGTACAATTGGCACAAGTGTGGGGTCTTCATCAATATAGGCCGGACCCTTATATCCCGGAACACGTACAAACATTACATCTGGTAACGGTGCAGGGTCATCAGTTGGTCTGGAACCAGCAGTGTATACAATGCCCATTGAACAAGCCCCATGTAGCCTTCAGGTTAACCGTCAGCATGACTTCGCTTTCACAGCAAAGATACAGTAGTGGCAGAAGGCCACCTGCTTATTGCTGTCATCGTTCTGTACAAGCCTGCCATTGTGGGGTGCCTTGATCCTTGCTACCGCATGGTCTGGCTCTCGGGTACACTTTAGCAGCTTAGCTTTATTGCGTTCCCATTCCAAACGGTGTGTTGGGAATACATACAGACCTTGCTCTTCCATCCTACTGAGAAGTTCTTGACCATGGCTTATGATTCAGTTTGCTTCACGATGTGAGTTAGCCCCAAGGCACTGTCAAAACTCGTCCACACCAACTGACCATGCTTAGATGGTGCACTACGGCTATGGTCGAAGTACACTGGAGTGCCACACAGGTGGTAACTGTATGTCATCTCCCATAAGCACTACCACAGGAATGGCCCCAAAAAGCTTGTCTGCACTGGCTCCTCTGTTAACTGCATATCGTGTATGCTGTTTCATCCAGCCCAGTGTGGTTCCACCAAACATTGAACGCTCGTCGCCAATCAGAACTTTGAGATTTTCACACCTGTTCTGAATTTTCTCTAACACAGGACCTGAAGGTACAGTTAGCTCATTGCAAGATCTTCCACCAGTTGGAATTCCTAAAAAGCTGTGAGTAGTGCTACCTTGAACAAGATAGGGTTATGACCTGTACTGCATCATTCTTTCCAAAAAATTGCTGCACTAGCTTCTGAAGACACTTGATAACATAAGACTTTCCTGTTCCTGCAGTTCCAGAGACAATAAGGCGCAGAGGACAATAGTCAAGCTCGTTCTCGACATACTTGTAAAGTGTGTGCAACACTAAGATGACCAGAGCTCTTTGATTGTCATTTAACCTCAATGGAGACACATCACGTAATTCAAGGTCAACAGTTTCCTCTTCTTCAGCTTGCTTGATGGTATCTTCAAGCCATTTCTTTGGGTCTTTACCCTCAGGAAGATTGATTGATGAAACACTGCTCTAGTCATACTGCTCTCCACCATCGTGGTAATCAAAGTCCTTCTGCATACCCTCATATCTCCGATTTTGACCTGCAAAGACATCAACCGAGTCAGGTTGTTGTTCTTCTTCGAAAGCATCATCGTCCACATTGTCCTCAAATGTTGGTTCTCGCAGATGCTCTACGTAATTCTTTGCCTTAGAGACATGCGCCTTCACAAATGTTGGGCACTCATTAGTTGCAAGAAACTCCTTGAAACGATCAATTAAAGATTAAGCATCTCCTTTTTCTTCTTGAATTTCAAACCAGTTTGGCCAGTGCAAGAGGAGCATTGATCTGCAGTAGTCCTCATTCAAAGGCCACGTTGCGTGGGTAGCACCCCCACTTACAACTGGAACCTTGTCATCCTTAGATGCAAACTGATACCAGGAGCAATGATGCTCTTGCGGTCTTGCAAGGTACTTATCCAAAGGGGTGCTTCGTGTCGCAGTGTCGCCATCACGTGCAAGGCGCCTCGATCCTTTCATTGACAAATACGTAAACTGACGGCTGCAATGCCAAAGCGCTAATCCACTCAGGTCAAATGATGCCTCAAGCCCACGGATATCTCGTCTTCCACTGTCCTTATCAGCATTTTAGAGCAAATTGACTTCCCAGTCACTTGGTCGGTATCAGCTGTATCAACAGCATTTACCATGTCCTCAAAGAGGTCAGCAGTAGCGCCAGTGGGTTCATTGTCTTTGCATGCATAGCAACACACATAGTCAATTATAGCTACGATGTCATCTGTGCTGGGATTGTCTGGGGTTGAATTTGACAGAATCAAGCTTCCATCCCCATTTGCTATCCAGGACTGTAATTGATAACGGGAATGCTGAATGACACTTGGGTGGTCGCGTGGCATCTCAAGGCGAGGCGCTCTATTCTGATCGTTACCAATTACTGGCTCTCTGCGCAGTTTCTTCCCCGGGTGAAATTCGCTTCCAAATTCCATGCGGCACACCCTCTTGTTAGGCTGCAATCCTTGCTTGCGATGACGAGGTGACCACAAGCAGTAATCAGAACAACTGTGCAACTCAACTCGGTTGACCAAAAGCAAATGATCCTCCAGGATTGCATCTTGGGTTGTAGCTGTATCCATTAGCATCTTTACCAGGGGATCTTGGTTATTTGGTATTGGGTCAGCTGAGTCCTCAGGAAGAGGCCAGATATATTTCCGGGACTTTCCTTCTTCATCAGTACCAGCTGGGTGTAATGATCCTCCAGGATTGCATCATGGCTAGGTTATTATCAGCCCACTGGTTAAGTATGGTAGCACAGCCATTTTCATCACAGTCACCTTAATGAGCTTCGTACAACAGCTGGTGTGGCTGTTTCTCTTCTCTCCAGCTGAGTTGGTGCCAATGAATTTGTCCCCGAGATTTGGCAAATTCGTACCCGTACCAATAGTCAGAAACACCAAACACAGGCTTCAGAACCTTGTCATGGTATGACTGGGTGCGCAAGTCAAAGTAGCTTACCACGATATGGGTATTCTCATGCACAGCCTTGTAGCGGGCATTGTTATCTTCAGCAAGCAACTTCTTTCCCCGTGGTCTGCAAAATGTACTGTTCAAGTAGTCTTCTGAGTGGAGGAAAACAAAACTGGGCACAACTTCCGGTCATAAAAAATGAAGGCAATCCTTAGGCTCGGAAAAACTGGGCACAACTTCCGGTCATAAAAACTGGGCACAACTTCCGGTCATAAAAAATGAAGGCAATCCAAGGCTCGGAGTTCTCTTCTTCTTTGATGCCAATATTGAGCGGTGCCACGTAAATTTTCTCCAAAATACAACAGCTTGTTGGTGAATGAAGTATTACCCCTAGCTAGTCGTTCCTGTAGATCTGCAACTGTTAACTGGGGATCTCCTAGTTGCTGATCAACAAAGTATCTACTTTCTTCTAAGGCTCGCTTCCCCATGATCATGCTGTGAACAACGAATATCCATACTTTGTGCCTTGCAAACTTCCCATCCTGATACCACAACAGGTGCTCTGCCCAATCATGTAGTGTGGGGCCTGTTATTGGACGATTGATGTGAAAATCACTTTTTGCACATGGGGACAGGCAGGGAAAAGCCATTGTGAAGAAGTATGGAGTCGTAAACTGAGATGCTGCAGATGAACTGGCCATGGTTGTTCTCTAGCTTGTTGAACCTCTTCTGTTTCAGGTTACTGAGGTTCAGAAACAACTTCATTTAAGGCTGCTTCTACCTGTGCTTGTACATTCTTTCCTGGCTCAGGAGCATAGGCAGGATTATTGTCCGTCAGCCAACGCAGGGCGCCTTCAACCCGATATATTCTAACACGAAAGTGCCTATGGGTGTCATATTTCCCTTGCCTTCTGACACGCATGATGTCCACTTCTCTTGGAAGACATGGGAGAAAAGACGCTGGTTCTTGCACTGCTTGTGGGAATGCAATGCAGTGACCCCTTAATGCAATTCCCCCATGTTTCAACATGTGCACATGTAAAGTGGGTGCTAGTCTAGCTATGAACATCTGTTCAGCATCTGACATTTCAGACAGTTCCTCAGGGACAGACATTGGGTCCATGTTGTTTTCACTCGACCACACTTTTGGTACCTTCTGGTATCTCTCCTGCAGTGAGTGCACATGTCCCCAGAACCTTTACATTCCAATCGCCGTTCTTTACAAACCTCAAAGCAACTGAACTTGTATGTCATCTGCTCTACCTCAAATGCGCGTATAGCAGAGTATGCATTATCCTCTACTTGACTTGAACCTGCTGGAGGGGGAGGTGGAAGATCTCCAACTATTTCACATAACCTCTCTTCATCCGTTACTCTAAACACACAAAATGTTACAGCAAAATATTCAATTTAGGTTTTTTGGTTTGTTTCCCTTTGTTTTCCTTTAGTTAACTGTTTTTTCTGTTTTTTGGCATTTAACACGAGTTCATTAGTCGTTAGTATTCGTTATTGTTTGCTTTATTGTTTGTAGGAACGCTTATTTCTCATTACTTCGTGTTGTTACGTAATCGCTTGTCAAGCCTTTTTAGAATAAATAGGACCTAGGTCTTCGTTTTTTACGCCACCTTTTAAGTTTTCAAGCAGCAAGTGCTTTACCTCGTAAAGTCAGGACACCGTTAAGGTAAACCTTTCTTCGTATCATCCGTTCCTTCTTGTTTGTTATTTTGGTTAGCTATTATTTTCTATTACTAATATTTCTATTTTTCTGGTTTATATGTAATAACGTACGAGTGCAAGTTTAAATAAAGGATTGGTTCACAACTACGCGTAACTTCGGTTACACAAAACACACTAAATTGCAATCACTCTCCCAAGACAGCATGAGCCAGCAGACGGTGAGCAAGGAGACGTTGATTTGTAAATTATCTTTGAAAGCAGCTCTATCTCAAGAAGATCCATTCTTACATCAAAAATTCTAACCAATCGATAGAAAACCTGAGTAATAATGGTGAGCTCGAGACTTGTGAAAGACAACATCTCCTTAAAAAATCATCTAGCTAACAGTAATTTAAGTAATCTACAGCACTGTTACTGTGAAAAAGAAACTGAATTCGAAACAATACACAGTTGAAGAGTTTCAGTTCAAGTGTAGTCAATGTGGGAAAAAAGTTAACTTGAAGAGTCTGCATTCCTGTCGTTTAAGCCACAACTCGCCAAAGATCTGCAATACGTAATTTCGTTGCTCTTTCATTCCTTGTCAATGGGCAATATTTCAAAGATTACTCGCGGTCTGGATCACGTCAGCTCCACTCAGTGTATCCATATTGTTGAATGGATTCCACCGTTCGAAAACAGGATCGCCGACTGGAGCCTGCAAGAAGCAAGAACTGAAGCAGTTCGGCGTGGAGATAAGTCTTCATTGCACATTCAGTTGGACGCCTTTTATTTGACTCGCGGCCACTATTCGAATAACAGCCCCGCTGCCGTCCACGATGCCAAGACTGGCAAAATTATTGCGCACTCACACCGAACAACGAATGTAAGATGTCTTAGCAGACTGGCCAACCATGCTTAACCACCAAGCCGCCGAAGCGAAAAACAAAAACTTTTCTTCTCCAGAGATAATTGTATTTGCGGGATTTAAAAAACAATTCAAAAGAACATCATATTTTCTACGAATTCAAGCATGGATTTTGCGACAAAATGAAAAACAAATAGTTATGCGCAAAACAGTGGTCAAAGAAGCACATTTCCATTCTTATTTTTTGTTTTGTTTTTCATCATAAGCCAAAACGGCTTTTGAATTGACCACGCAAACTTTCAAGCTGTCATTTCAGTCTAATATCAAGATAAAATCACCATGTTTTCGACACAGACTGACAATTTCGACCAAAAAAACAATTCAGAAATGTCAGTCGAATCGATTCCTAGATTCCTAGTGTATTTCAGTTAGGCTGAAATGTGGTATACACACGGCAATCAGAATTTCTGAGCAGTTCTTTTAGAAGTTCTTCCTAGCTGCTTAACGGGCATTTGGTCACCCGCTGAATTTTTACTTGATCGCCTATAACACGTCCTCAAAATACGTTTCCTATAAACGTTTGGGGCTAACTCAATACCATCCTGCTATTTTCAGTGTCCAAACATAACGCTACAGACATGCTACTTATTCCCCTTGAGCTCATTAAATCTAATCGTGACAATGTACGTAAAGCAAGAGAAGCATATCTCGTGGAAAGATAATGACATCACGTGCAAGTCAAGAATACATATGTTAGAGACAGCAGTATACTATGTTGGAAGATACGCCCCATCACTGCGTTCCCCTTGCGTTCCGCGTGCGTTCCCTTTAGATTCCCTCAAGAAAGTGCGTTCCGTTTATTAATATGCATAACGGTCGTGTCTACGACGTCACCTATTGTTTTAACTTTGGGTTCCTACATACTAATAAAGTGCCTAGCTAGCTAGGTAAAAATGCGTTCCCCCATACTAATAAGCGTCACTCTAGTAGAATGAAAAAGAAATAAACTTGCTCGGTCTTGCCTGCAATAGTGAACCCTGATTGGCTCATGAGAACTCTTTTACTTATTCAAAATAAAAGTGCGAATTGTAACGAAAGCGCCATTCCTTCATTCAATTTGAACTCGCTGGAAAACTTTGTTCGATTTCGAAACGTTTATCGTGAAAATGGCTTTTTTCACCAACGTTGTTGATCTCCAAGCTGCTTTGAGCGCTTGTTTAACTGTACGCGACTGGGAGATGTTGACGGAAGCTGTTTAATTCCCGAAGAGTGGTAGCAACGGCTTATGCGAGGTTGACAGAATTGACTGTGCAAGAACTCGAAGTAAGTTCAAATATTTTGCTCGATCTGTTCTTTCATTCTCTTTTTCTTAACCGACAGTCTTGTATAACCAATTTCTCTTTTCTTTTACAGATTCCATCCGATCACACCGAAGATGTTTTGCCAACATCAGAGGTTATTCCTGAAACCACGATAATGGTAAGTGAGATGCTTTAATAAGTTTGCTAAACTTCTCACTCTTCCTACTGAGAAAACAAACATGCGAGCGAAACGCTTTTTTTTGTCTACTAGTTTATTTCTAAACTTTCTTCTCATAACTATTGTAGAGCGTAACTCTTAGATCATTCAAACACTGCTTTAAATAACAGTTAAAGATTCAACTCTCTCTTTAAACACAACTTTCTCTTCTAATGTAGATGTTGTAGTTTGGAATTTTTTTCAGGTCAAATTTTTTTAAACCCAGGTTAAAATTTTCCACCTAGTTCATAATATTTAAACTAGGTAATTTTTTTTTACCTAGGTTATTTATCAACTGTCTAAAAAGGGCTTTTATTTATGGGGTGTAGTTTAAAAAATAGGGGCCTGGTTTTTTGGGGGGGTCTAAAAAGAATAGTACACACACAAAAAAAAGCAAGAAATTTGCCCTCCCCTCCCCTCTTCTCTTCTTTCTCCTCTTTCTCACCGCGGACGAGACAAACTTGAAAATTATATAAAAAATAACTATGCTGAGATACCCCAAATAGTTGTGAAACTATTTGTATCTCTTTGCAGCATTCATGAACAACAAAAATCCGTTGCAGACCATCTGAAGAAACCAGTGGTACACCCCATCATCGCAAATAAATTTCTTTCACACCTGGAAATCGACTTGATAGATATGAGAAGGTTATCATGTTCATGCAGCGAGGGACATAAATGGATTTTACACATCACAGACCATCACACGAAATTCTCGTGGCTTTTTCCATTAATTTCCAAGCAAACAGAACAAGTTATAAGTTGTTTAAACCAGCTATTTTGGCAGTGGGGTTTTCCTAAAAAGTTGCATTCCGACAACGGAAAAGAATTTAAAAATCAAAAGATGTCCAGCTTCTGTCAGAGCAATAACATAAAACAAGTGCATGGAGCTCCACGCACACCTACTACCCAAGGACTAGTCGAGAGAAATAATAGAACAATAAAGGAAAACATTCGAAATATTCTTACAGAGAAGAAAGAAAGTTATAACAACTGGTGTACAGTGTTAGGAGAAGCAGCCTACAAGAAAAACATTACAGTGCACCGTGCTGTTGTCCAAACACCATATGAACTAGTGTTAGGTATCAAGCCATGGAGAGAAGAAATGCGGGCAAGTGTACAAGAAACAGATACTGACAAAGGGGAACAAGAAGAAGAGATAAACAATGAGCAACAAAGGCTTCACAGTGAGGATGAAACAGTAGAAATGAATGTCCAGCAAACTCCAACATTGAGAAATGAAAACAGCACAGATGACATTCAAACTAACGAACAGCAACAAGCAAAAGAAACTAAAAGTTCTCGCTCCAAAAAACGCAAAAAAATTAAAGAAAGGCAAGAACAGTACAACAAAAAAATGAAGCAATCCAGACCTAAAGTAGCCAAATTTCATGTCAATGATTATGTAAAAATAAAAATTGATAAGGTCGATAAGACACCCTTGCACCCCAATACATTGCTAGGAAAAATAATATCAATAGAGCCTGCGAATGGTTATGCCCAAGTGGTTACTGAATTTGGAGTTATAGACACCCAAATTTCTCCGAGCCGACCTCACAAGAGTCAAAACACAGGAATAGCATTGGATTACTCCAAACATATTACATTTTTGCGTGCTTGCAAAATGGCAATTAATCAGTAATTTCCCGATGTATTTAGAACTGATACACATAAATATTTATCAATAATATTTGCATGCACTTTTGCAATTATGTATGAAAACAAGAATAAACACAAATACAAATGAATAGTAGAATATATGTTTTATTAATCTACAGCAAACTCTGAGAATTAAAATGGCCGATTCCCCTTTGACAACTGTCACCGTTCATACATGACTATTCCATAGAACATCACTGGTATGTTGTGTCCCAAACCTAACCCTGAAAGCTAACCATTTGAAATTAGTGCTTAACCCTAATCACTAAACCCAGAGAAATTATATACCATTAGGTTAAAAAAATTTTAACCCCAAAATTTAGGTTAAAAAAATTATAACCTAGGTTAAAAAAAATTTAACCTATAATTTAGGTTCAAAAAATTATAACCTAGGTTAAAAAAATATTAACCTATAATTTAGGTTAAAAAAATTATAACCTAGGTTAAAAAAATTATAACCTAGGTTAAAAAAATTTGACCTGAAAGTAAAATTTAACTGCAACATAGACATCAAACAACGAGGGACTGCCTGAAATTGACAGCGTACAAAATGAATTTGACTTTCTCGATTCGGTAAGTTTATTTTGCGTTTGTTTAACAGAATTTGTAGGATGACTGATTATTGATAACAGACTCTAAACCGCTGCTTTAACACGCAGTATTAAGTAAGTGTAATTCTGCGTGTTACTTTTGACTTAAATTTGCATCAAATACTTCTAAACTCCGTTTACAACACAATGAAATAAAAGCGATGTGTGAATAAGTCTAGTTACTTTCAACCATGTGAATAATCGGGATAAGCAAATTTAATCGAAATATCCTTTGCTTTACAGTTTACGAATACTGAGCTGCGAGAAATCGTAGACATGGAACGCGTGGCGCTCAAAAATGTAAGTCATTTTGCTCTATCTTGCGCGTGAATTGTATTGAACTCATTGTGTTCTAAACAATAATGGGACTCCATGTTTTGTAATTTCGTTAACGTCATCTTTTCCTTTCGTTATTAGGATGATCAAAACTGCGAATTATCACAGGAGACTGTAGATAATTTATTTGACGAGGTAAGTTTTTGCTATGATTATTGAATATTTTCATTGCAATATGACTGCTATTGTTGTGCCCTTTGTTCAATAAACTTAAGTACTTCTCTGTACTTTTTTCAGTGGTATGGCGAAGTGAATCAACTACCGTCTTGGAATCCTTTGGAAACGGTAAGTGATTTGGTTTATTGTACGTACTAATTAAGTCGCTCAAGTGGTCTGACCAAGCTCACTTGTCGTTTCATTGTTCGTTTCGTTCGCTTTTGGAGAATCAATGAAGTTATCAGAAGAGATCTGATCAAAAGCTCAATTCTCGTGTCAATTTTCGTTTACTTGAAGGTTTTTATATTCAAGTATTCGCGTTTTCTTCTAAAAGCATTTGTTTTCAATTAGAATCTAGCCATGATTCCTTCTTTTTCGTTGACTGACTGATCAAACACTCAACTCTCTTTATGGTCTTTGACGACTAAATCAATTAGACCTGACCGAGCGAAGAAATACAAAATGGTTCATGGAGCCTTGAAATAAAAGCAAACGCTGGTTTCCCTCAAATTTCAACTTGTTTTCATTTTGTTTATGATAAGAACTTATTAATCTATCGTATAGTTTAGCTTTACACTAAGGCTAGCTAATAATAATTAATTGTAGGATGTTCAAACGGGTGACGGGCAACTCCCGGCCTAAAAGCCTCGCAAGAAATACACCTGTGAGACTTGCGGGAAAATATTTACTCGTCCCAATCATTTAACAACCCATCAGCGAATCCATACTGGGGAGAAAGCGTACGAATGTACTCGCAGCGACAAACGATTTAGGAAAAAGGAAGACCTTACTCGTCACCTGAAAGCGCACGACAAGCGAGCTGCCGAACGCACGTTCACTTGTGCTACGTGTGGCGAAACATTTCACAACCGCACGCCCTACAACGCTCATGTTCGCACCGCGCATTCAATTCCACAGTCCGCTGCAGCTCGTAAACGCACCACCTCTGAGAAAAGCACAGACGCACCAGCTGCAAAAAAATCTAAATAGGACCAAGCAAGTATCCCTTCAGAGCCAGCCCCCACGTCAGCTGCTGCCGCTAGTTCCAGCTGGGAAGCTGATCCACTGCTGATTCCTTCAAACCTTGTTCCTTGTAGTGAGGAAAACATTGCCCAGATATACCGGCAGCACTGGTCACAAATTCGAACCCGACTTAGCCGCCAGAACCGACTACAAGACTAGTGCAATTTTCGCCTGTCGACGATCAGTCCAGCTTCCCTCCGCGAGCAACTCAGCCGCATCTTCGCTGATCAGACGACTGTGTTCAAAGTCAACTTCTCGCTTGGATTTATTTTGCGCAACACTGAAACGGGAGCTTTACAGTACCACCACCCTTCCGCCAACAACAATTTGGTGTTAGAACAGCCGTTCCTGGTTTCCGATCAAGACGATTTAGAGCGCGCAATAGAAGAAATAAGCAACATCGATTTCTTGGAGTGGGTTCGGCAACAGCGGCCTAATAGTAAATCGGTCGTCGATCTCGTGACGAATGTGACGTGGTTCATATGGAAACTTCGCGATCGCCCGATCGATCGTGGTAAATATCTACCGGGTTATATCGTGGACAACATGGGCATCACCCCACTGGATCGCGATATCCGAAAAGGCAAGCCATGTAAAGATAATCCGTGTTTTTTTCGCTGCCTCGCCCTCCATAACGGCTCTCAAACCAAGAATTTAGAGAGAGATTCCAAGTACTATTATAAGCAGTACCAAGAAGCCGGTCTATCCAAAAAGAAGTTTCATGGAGTGAAGTTAAGCGAGATCGATGAGTTGGAAAAGTTATTCGAAGTTAATATTCAAGTATACAGTTTCGCCCCCACACAGACCCACGGTGAAGAACAGGAAGGAGAAGAAAGACCTGACATCGCCGCTACACTTTTCCGCCGCTTGCACCGCCACTACGAAAGCACGCTTTACTTGAACTTGTGCGAAAACCATTTTTCGTACATAAAATATCTCGCCCGTTACAGTAAATTGTTTCGATGTTCAAGATGTGGCAAGTACTGGAAAGATATGTGGAAATGTCAGCGTCATGAGAAGTCCTGTGATGGTAGAGTCCAGCTCAAGTACCCTGGCGGAGCTTATCATGTTCCTAAAACCATCTTTGAAGAATTAGACGATGAAGGAATTATTGATGTAAAGTGTATATGAAATAATTCATATTTGAACTGCGGTTATAGATGCAAGTGAAGTATGGATTCGAACCCATGACCTCCGCGATACCGGTGCGATGCTCTACCAACTGAGCTATGAAGCCACACATTGGAAGCAAGGTCAATTTAGTGGGTTCATATCTCCCGTAAGGAGTGAAATGATGTAAAGTGTATATGAAATAATTCATATTTGAACTGCGGTTATAGATGCAAGTGAAGTATGATCCTCGCAGTAAATTTTCCAATATAAGCAATTGGAAAGAAGAAGCCTGAAAAAACAAAAAAAAAAAATCCCGTTGAAGCCCTGATTTTTTTCAGGCTTCTTCTTTCCAATTGCTTATATTGGAAAATTTACTGCGAGGATCATACTTCACTTGCATCTATAACCGCAGTTCAAATATGAATTATTTCATATACACTTTACATCATTTCACTCCTTACGGGAGATATGAACCCACTAAATTGACCTTACTTCCAATGTGTGGCTTCATAGCTCAGTTGGTAGAGCATCGCACCGGTATCGCGGAGGTCATGGGTTCGAATCCCGTTGAAGCCCTGATTTTTTTCAGGCTTCTTCTTTCCAATTGCTTATATTGGAAAATTTACTGCGAGGATCATACTTCACTTGAAGGAATTATTGTCCCAGAGAAAGCACGCTCTTTCCCGTACCGCGCCACCTTCGACTTCGAATGCTACTTTAACAAAGAAAAAGCGGAAGAATTGAAGAGCACAGAAAAATTAAACTGGCAATCGGCCCATGTGCCGCTCAGTGTGAGTGTGTGCAGTAACGTGCCTGAGTATCAAGAACCGAAATGTTTCGTGTCTAGCGGTGACCCAAAAGAGTTTATTACAGAGTTTATTCTGTACTTGGTGTCCATCAGCACGAAAAGTTCTTCTCTACTCCGAGAACAGTACGCTTCCGTGTTTGAAGGGCTTAATAATGCAGCTGTATTTAGCCGCGGTGAGACGAATGAAGATGAACAAGCGCAAATGCTAGTGGACATGCAAGACGGAAATGAAGAGTGTGGCAGTGAACAAGAAACCGGGCAAGATAGTGAGGATGAAAGTAGAGGGACTGATTTGATGGCGAACGATGATGAGGATGATGAGGAAGAGATTGAGTCTGAGAACGAGGAAGATCGCGCCTTCTTAGATGACGAAGTCAATGAGAATGATACATCGTTTTACAGAAGATTGAATGTAGAGTTGGACCGCAACAGAAGGCAAGAACAGAGAC
>CM042755.1:13511038-13528538 GCA_022496165.2 Catalaphyllia jardinei
CACATAGAAGTGTTGTTGTTATAGCAGCATTATCTCCTCCATCTGCTCTAAGATCAAGATGAAATTGAACTTCAAAATAAGCATTAAACCAATCATAAAAAGAGCTTCTATCATTTATTACAAATTTATAACCATTTTTTTGTTGCTCTGTAGTATTAGCTGGAGCTCTTATATTGCTTTCAAGAAGAAATCTGACTTCTTCATTTCTCTGAACGTTTTCTGATGATCGAAATGACATATATATATTTTATAAAATAATTTTTTTTTAATTATCAATCATTTAATAGATTATTAATTAAAGTGTTAACTTCCTGTTGTGTCATTTTAGCTTTAGCTCTGCTCGGTTTTTTCCTCTTTGTTGCTGGGTGTGGTCCTGGAGCTATAGTGTATGGTTTTGTCTCTTTAGATAACATCTTTCTTATAACATCACCAGATTTTTCTTCTATTGCTTGTGCTGCTGCTTCTTCTGCCCCTTTCTCTTTCTTCTTTTTTCCTATTGCTTTTGCAAATGTAGAGGCAACTTTACTACCAATAGCACTTCCAAGTTCACTAACACCAGCAGTAATTGGTTTCATAATATTATCAACTATAAGACCATTTCCTCTATGAAAGTAAACATATCTTCCTAAAGATGGATGATACATCTTTCTAAATTCTCGTGATTTTGGCATTGAATTGTTTATCATATAATATTAATTACTTATTTTTTTTAATATTAATGAAAATGCAGTATCTGAATTATTAAAATAAATTGGTCTTCTTAATCCATCAGTTACATAGATACGTATACTTGAAATAATTGTTGTATTTATTGGACTAAAAACAATACGTCTTGGTTCAAGTGTAAAAGCATATGATTGAGTTAAAGTTCCTGTACCAAAACTATAAATAATATCTGATTCTACACCATCAACTAATGAAGTACTTGTTAAATCACAATGTATATTTAAAATATCAGTGTCTTCTGTAAGATTTGGTAATCTCTTTCCAATATTTTGTTCTTCTTTTAAAATCTCTTTATCAAATCCAATAAGCTTATTAAAATTAGATTTAGTTAAATCAAGTTGATACCCAGTGTCTAAAGTTATAATTGTTCTAAAAGTTGGCTCATCAAAAGTTAGTGAGATTGGATAGTTTGGATTATTACCATCTCCATCTTCTACAGTCTTTGATTTAATATAACTATCCATATCATTATATGACCAAACTCCTTTTGGGAAATCAATATCAGTCCAACTATTACCATTATCTTTACTAAATGATATTTTTTGATTATTATATTCTGAATTAACATTTGTCCATGTAAAAAACATTGAGATAATTCTATTTAAACCAATATAATAGGTTGAGTTTGGGTCTAATATCATTGTTGGTGTAAACATTGTTGTAAAGTCACCTGGTCTATTTCCAGGTTGGTTTTTTGCAGCAAAACTACTTAATGTTATTTCTCTTTCCATATATGATATAACAGTAAAAATATTTTTTAAGCAAAGTGTTTCTTTATTATTTTTTGGTATTGACTTTTATTGATATGTTTAGCATGTAAAAGTGCATCTAGGATAGTTACACCCATGTTCCTCATATCAATGCTTGTATTTCCTGCTTTCATTTCTGCAATAATTAGAGTTAATTTATTTAGCATTTGTTTAGCATTATCAAAGAAAAAGGCACCACTTCCTCTTTTAATTTTACGGGTACCAGAACCTTTATATGAATAAATTTTCCTTTCATAGTAATGTCTGTAAGATTTTAAATCTTTTTCCATTTTACCAATACTCTTATGAATTTGATTATATTGAGCTAATGATATTCTTCCAGCTTTATAATCTTTTGTTGCTTTTGATTTTATAGGTGTAATCCTTCTTCTCTCCCTTTCTGCATCTTCAGTTATTTTTCGAAGATATCTTTTTCTTTTAGTATCATTCATTTCTGATTCAGCTAATCTCTTATCTACATCATCATAATTTGGTATACCTAATTGATCAAAAACCTTATTAGCTTCTGATCTATACTCATCATCATCCTCAACCATTGATTCTTCAGCTTCTGCTAATGGAGCTTCTGCTTCTTCTTCCTCTGGTTCCTCATCTTCCTTTGGTTCCTCAATAGCTAAAGGTTCTTCTTCTTCATAAAAAGAATAACTTGGTGGAGGTTCATCAGGAATTTGCCAAAAATTAGGATCCATTTCATATTGTGGTGGTTCTTGTGGTATCTTAGCTATTTGTTTTTCTGCTTGTGGCCCCACATAATCTTCTAGATTTAGCAATCCCTCTACATCCATATCTTCATAGGGATCTACTTCTGGTGCATAATCAATACCTCCCTCTCTATTTACTCTAGGTACTTGAAAACGGACTCTCTTTTTAGGTTTAGTTTGTTCAGCTATTTGATCAAGCTTATCTAACCTAAAAGTCTTTGCAATAGCCTGATCGGTTGTTTTACTCTTTATCCTATCTTCTGTTATTTCATCGAATAGTTTTCTCTTCATTCTACCGGTATTAGTCTTTTTATCTGCTAATTCTTTCCATTTCCTTAGACTCATATATTAACATAATTTATATTTTTATAAATTTATTAAATGATTGTTATATTTAATTATATAATTAAATGAAAAAGAATATATTCATATAAATTATAGATGAAAATACCAAACTATGACTCTACATCTAAATCTAAAAGCAAATTCAAAAGGCTTAAACCTTTTATGCCATCTAACACTTTTAGAATGTTAATCTGTGGACCAAGTGGTTGTGGTAAAACTAACACCCTTATGCATATGCTCTACAACCTTCTATATTTTGATAAAATTTATTTATTCTCAAAAAATCTAGAACAACCAAAATATCAAGAACTAATAGATACATTTCAACCAATATCAGAAGAGGTAGGATATGATGTTATAGAAGCTTCTAATGATGAAATAACACCTCTATCAGAACTAGATGGTGATAATCAAAAAATAGTTATATTTGATGACTTTGTTTGTGAAAAGAATCAAAAACCTCTTGTAGAATATTTTATTGGTGGTCGTCATAAAGATTGCAGTGTTATCTATCTAAGTCAATCTTATTATCTAACTCCAAAAGATATAAGACTCAATTGTTCTCATTTTTGTATATTTGACTCTCCATCTTCTGCAGAGACTTCAAGAATGTGTAAAGAAGTTAATGTTAATAAGGGTAAATTTCTCAAAGCGACCTCTGAACCTTACAGTTTTGCTTACATAGATAAGATAAATAAGAATATTAAAAAAAATTTCAACGAAGACATTTAAAAATAAAAATATTTTTATATTATATATGGAATGTTCTCAATCTCAAGACTCACAATCGCAAGAATCACAATCACAACAATCACAATCTTCTTTCTCGGAGGGCTCTTACTCGCAATCATCTTCATTTGATTATAAAGATTTTTTATTAAATGCTAGTTTAGAAAGTACTGATAGTGAAGATAGTACTTATTACCCTTCTCAATCTCTTTCTGATTCTCAGTCTCTTTCTCAATCTCTTTCTGATTCTCAATAAAAAACAATTAAAAAATAAAACTATCTATTAGTATATTATGGGATATATTAATGGATTGTTAGAGCAAAATAATTCAAAAAATAATAGAGAAGGTGAGAGAGGTCTTCCTGGAATTGGATTTAATCTTACTGATGATGGTGATTTTGATATTGATGAAAAGAGATTAACAAATGTTGGAAAACCAGTAGATGATAATGATGCAGCAACAAAAGCTTATATTGATAATATTTATAACACTCATTCTATACATTATTATTTACAACCAAGTTTTTTAGTTTATGAGGGGGTAGTACCTTTAACACCCACTGATAGTGATGGTTTTAAAGATTTATATGTTAGAGGTGCATCTGGAACAGATGATGACTTTGGTGGACAGACTTTTCTAAATTTAACTTTGATTAATGATAATCTAGATATTGGTATTTATACTGTTATTTTTAGAATAAGGGCTAAAGTTGGAAATAGTTTTGCTACAGATTATACTCATATATTTAATGTAAAAGGAGATTTAAATTATGGTTCTAACCATTCTGGTGAAGTTACAAAATCTTTTATTAAGTTTCAATCAGATGGAAATAGAGTTGAAATTAGTTTGCAGATTGTAATATTTAAAAAAAATCCACTTATGCAATTTGAATTTTTAAGTAGAGTATTAAAAGGTTCACATGGAACTAGTTTTTCTGATGATATATTTAAAGTTGGAAGTGAAGAAGAAAACCATAATATTCTATACTTTGAAGATATCAATATGAATCAAAATAGGATTAGAGGTTTAAGTTTTCCTTTATATGAAAGTGATGCAGTTAATAAAAAGTTTTTAAAAAATGAGACTGATAAACTATTGCCTCTAACTGGGGGTACAATGTCAGGCCATATTGATATGGATAATAATAGAATAGAAGATTGTGGTAAATTAATTATGAAAAGAAATGGAAATAGTGTAATAGATTTAAATTTAAATAAAATAGTTGGTGTTGGTAATCCAATAAATGATAATGATGGGGTAAGAAAAAAATATGTTGATGATGAAATAGCTAAAATCCCATCAGTAGACACTTCAAATCTACTAAAGTTAGATGGTAGTAGGTCTATGACAGGTGATCTAAAAATGGATACACACCATATTCTTCAAATAAAAAACGTAGATGATCATAAAGATACTGACTCATTAACTGTTAAGAGAAAAGATTTATATAGCGCTGTAAATAAAGAATATCTAAATGAGAATTTTATTAAGTTAAAGAGCAATGCTGATGGTACTGAGGCTTTTGACCTGCGAGGAAAAAAAGTTCAGAACACAGAGCCATATTCTGATAATTTATTTAGTGATAATGATCTTGTTAGTAAAGTATATGTAGATAAAAAAATTGCTAAAATTCCTTCGGTAGATACTTCAGATTTATTAAAATTAGATGGTTCGAGAGCGATGAGTGGTAATTTAAATATGGGTAATAAATACATAGATAATCTCGCCACAATTATTGAGAGAGATGGTGACCCTGATAATAGGGCAGAAATATTAAAGAGTGCAGTTAACTTTGATTTTTTTGAAAAAGAGAGAGCATATCTTAGAGTATTAATTTCTAATAGAGTATTAACAAAAGGTGATAATATGACTGGCGACCTTAATTTTCAATACACTGTGCAGAGTGGTTCCAATGCTGGCCAGATAGTAAATAAAAAGGTAAAGGGATTAGCAGACCCAACTGATGGGAGAGATGCGGTAAATAAAAGATATGTTGATAATAGAGATTTTATAAATAAAAATTATATTGATTCAGAAATAGCAAAAGTGCCAACACCTGATGTTGATAAAGCTTATGTTGATGCTGCAATACAAAGCTCTGAAGAGAGCGCAATTGAATCAATTGACAGAGAAAATGTATTCAAAAAAGTAATGGATGATGACCTTTTCAAAGAAGATGATAGTGATATTCATAAAATTGGACTCATAAATAAAGATTATCATAAAGTAAATCAAAAAACATACCATTTTCAAATTGATTATGACTCAAGTCTAGGTTATTATAGTACTCGACTAAGTATTGATGTAGTTTATTTACCAATCGGAAACTATACTATAGTTTATGAAATGTATATTAGTGATGGACTCTCTGTTGATGAAATTAATGCATCTAGTGGCACTCTCTCTGTCAGTAAAATTAATAGCAAAATAGTAAATAATAACACAAGAAGTGTGATACATTTCCGTAAGGGTATTATAAATCCTAGTTTTGATGATTTAGATATTGATATTCGTCTTAAAGGTAGGTCAGACCCTAAAACAGATATTTATGTGGTAGTCTATGGTGTTAGAGGTTACCAGAATGATGTTTCGATTCATCTCTGGGACCGATTGTATTACTTCCATAATGATGTGGTTAATTTTGAAGCTCCTATCAATATGAATAATAAAACCATTAAAAACCTTCCAGAAGGAAATGAAGATAGTGATGCTATCAATTTTAAACAGTTAAATGATTTTAAAAATTCTTTCCAAACTTCAGTCGCAAATTTGCAGAGTTCTATAGGGACAGTCCATTCTGATCTACAAACACAATTAGACAAAAATGTTAATTTAATTAAATTTATATATAGAAATTTAATAAAAAATGATTCAAAATTATTATTAATAAAAGGGATTTATTTCCCTGATTCTATTGAAGGTAGAACTGAAAATAATTATTCATATCAGACAAATGATGATAACAGCGGTAATGTCACGTTTTATTTAAGCTTTCAACATAAAGCCACTGTAACTGGCGCTATGATAATAACTTTACATTGGAAAGGGGGCTCTTATCCTATCTATATTTTTATTAGCAAAGATAGAGTAGCAGTTTCCAGAAATCCCTTAATGAATGAGCCAAGTTTAAGAAGTATTAATATTCCAAATAACGCCAAAGGAAAAAAATTCTATTTTTGGTTAACTGTTGAAAAAGAAACTATGAAATTTATTTTTAGTGGTGCCGCTAATCTGTTGACTGTAACTCATCCCCGTTTCATGAGTGATGATTTTTGGACTATCTATGTGTCAGATTCTCCTTTCACTATTAAGAGAGCTTTAATTACTAAAAATTTATATAATACTAGTAGTGATGCTTATTCAGATTTCATTGAATATGAAAAGAGTGAAGGAACAATTATTTAAAAATTATTAATTACGTATTCAATATATGGGTTTCACTAATGGAGAACGAAAACAAGAGGTAAAAGCAGTGAAAGGCGAAAAGGGAGATAGAGGTATTGGTTTCTCTTTGACAGCTGACCAGCATTACCATATTAATAAAAAAAGATTAACTAATGTATCCGCTCCAGTAGATAACAGTGACGCGACCACTAAAAAATTTGTCACAGATTTATTAAAAAATAAAGCTGGAACTACTTACGTAAACACTGAATTAGCTAAAAAAGCAAACGTGACAGATGTTCAAACAGCCTTAGGCGATAAGTTAGAAGCGAGCGATCTAAACATTATCAATAACACTTTAACTGTTCATCAAAACAATAAAGCTGAAAAGAGCTATGTTGACAACCAATTAGCCAGTAAAGTCAACTTAACAGATTTTAATACTGCCTTTGATCAAAAAGCAAACGTGTCAGACATAACAGCTTTGTCTAATTCTGTAAATTCACTCACGCAAAACAAAACAGACAAAGCAGATTTTAACGCTCTAGTTCAGAATATAAATGACTATATTACCTCCCTAAACCAAAAGTTACAATTCATTCAGAAGAAAATGGACCATTAAATGCAAATACTTTTGAATGGTCTTTTGGAAATGGAGCAACTGGTCAAAACGATGGCTTTCCAATTCCTATTTCTTCTAGAATTTTGTATGGTGCTTTGTCATCTACTTTAAACAATAACGCTCCTGAATTAATTGTAGTAGCAGTAATTATAAATGGTAATGAAGTAGGAAACGAATATTATATCACAAAACCTTCTGGACATTTCTCAACTACAGCTGCTTTTAATACACCTATTGAATTAAGTCCGGGCGATAGAGTTAATTTTAAAAGTAAAACTAACAGCAATGTCACACATACTATAATAAGTCTAATCATAGAACTTGACTTATAATTTTGTAGAAGAATGACCACAAGAGATAGTAAGGGAAACACGTTTCCTTTTGTCTGTTGCAACAGACAGTGCGTGGGTAGTAGGGAAACACGTTTCCCTTTGTCTACTGCATCAGACAATGCGTGGGTAGTAGGGAAACACGTTTCCCTTTGTCTGCTGCATCAGATTGTGTGTTGCTAGTAAGGAAACGTGTTTCCCTTTGTCTATTGCAACAGACAGTGTGTGGGTAGTAAGGAAACGTGTTTCCCTTTGTCTATTACAACAGACAGTGTGTAGGTAGTAAGGAAACGCGTTTCTTGCATTTATAAATAATTTTCCCGTAATTATTTATATATGAGTAAAAAAATTTGCGATTTCAATCACATTTCACCAGACTTGAATAGCGATCAAATCGATGAATTGATGGGTTATTACAAAACAATTCATCTAAAATGGTTTTTATATAAGAGAGCTCATAGGTATTACAGAAATATTAAATATGCAGCAAGATTGTTTTCAGGTGCCATTGCCGGTGGCGGTATTGCATCAGCTATTGTCTCAGGATCTATTTTGACTATTATTTCTCTTGGTGGTTCTATGTTAATTGAATGTTTGCTTGACTATAAAAACGTTAACGAAAACATGAATAACTGCAAGTATGCTTATCAAAGCTATGCACATCTCTTAGTGAGAATAAAGAGAGCATTGAGACTTGGTTCATTTAACAATGAAGATTTGATTAATGATATCTGTAATCTTGATAATTTCTTTATTGATATGTGCCCATCTGTTGAAAAATATAAAAAATATTATTGGAAAAAATATACTGAAGAATAAATTATAATTATATTATATATGCCTGTTAATATGCTAGAATTTTATACTAACCATTTAGAGAGACAAATTTCATTATATAGAAATTTTCTTATAAATAATCTTAAAAATTTTCATGTATATAATGAAGTTGATTTAAATTCACAAACAAATGTAGTTCTATCTATGATGTTAAATGAATTTACAAATCCTGAGATTGTTGAGATAGAAAAAGAATTAATGAATAGAATTAGTTATGCTAAAAATAAAATATTAACTTATTATAAGTAAAAAAATGTCTTTAAAAAAACAACTTTTTAAAAAAAATGACGCCCTATTATATATTATATGGATAGACAATATATAAAAGATGGATATATAGATAGTGAAGCAGAAGCAGTGGTATCACGTGTTTACTATGAATTTCAAAATAGAAAAATTCCAATGATTAAGCCTAAAGTTATTCCATTAAAAAAAAATAATATAATTAAGACAAAAGATGGTATTGTTGTTGAAAGACCAAAAGGTTATAATTACATAGATAAAAACTATACTCCAAATGATAAAATAAAATTACCTGTTATTCCTAGAGATAATATTTTTGAAAAAATAAGGCTTGAAGAAGAAGAACAAACAGAATACTTTATGAGAAAATATGAAAAACAAGAAGCATTTGAAAGACAAGAAAGAGAAAGGAAAGATAGAAAAGAAGCCATTTATTATGAATCTGATGATTCTTCTGATGATGGAACTAGACTTCCATGTGGTTGTTTTAACTATTATGATGACGAAACAAATGCAGAGTTTAATTCAGATTGTTTTTATTGCGCTAAAAAATCATTTTTTGGTTTATAAGAGAACTCTATTAACAGTGTCCCACAACCCATCAGGCTATATACTAGAGGTTATCAAATGTATAAGCAAATAATAATAGCACCTATCTCCTATGTTTTGGTTCCTAATTTAGGACTGATTTTTGCTAATAATAGGGATTTTTCCTATTGTTTTGTCTCACTGCCTGGTCCCCTATATACTACTATCTTTAACTGGCAGCAAAGTCAGACACAACTGAGCCTGGGTTTGTCTCAGCACGGTCAACATCGCTGGCAACTCAGCCGATCTCTTAATTCGGGGTAAGCAGAGTGATTTAACGTTGCTTGAAACGTGACCGAGATGAGCTGGTATTGGTAAAGGGAGGCCATGTTAAGCGACGTCAACACAACCCTAATGTTTACCCGAGGCCAGCCTGAAGAGCAGATGAAGGTTCTCAAAACTAATTAGAAGTTCCAATGCAAATATCATCTATGCAACAATGAAGTAATTTTCGATAAGGTCAAGGTATTATACTCAGTGTGAATGCCTCAACGATATCTTAAAGTCACGCTCGCGATGGAAGTAAGCTTTTTTCACCTAATTATCGATCCCTGCATGCTCTGATGCAATATGTGTCCATGTTGGAATACAATTAAAACGAAGAAGAAGTACACACGTTTTGTTTTGGTAAAAAGGAACGCAACACACAATGAACTTGCTGGTAAAGAGGGTGATTACAATTACTATGGAATAAAAGTCGAAAACTGTACTATTAAATTCCTTTTATTACTATTAAACTGATCTTTTCACAATTTAAGGGAAATAAAATCGACATTTCGAGTTTTACGAACACGAACACGAAGTAAGGTAATTTATGATATTTGAAGTTACTCCCAGGTATAGCTTTGGTGGATGTCTTTATAATCCCTCCGCTCCTTGCTCTGCGCGCAGCAAAATGAAATCCGAACAAGAAAATTCTGCATAGCTTTAACAACCTGCCAGCCATTTAGCCTTCCTACCTGAGGACTTCTTTTCAAAGTTGATGGTTGCGCTACGCGTCATTATCCTACCTTTGAGAAAGCGCTAAATACGTATTTTTATATACCGTATGAGTCATTTCACCCCAGTAGCAACAAAAAAGCATTTATCAAAGGCAAGGTTAAGTGTTATGCCAGGAAGAGGTCTACATTTCACTCATTTAGTGAGATTCGCCTGTTATTCTGGGGGTGTTTGCGCTTTAGAGGGTATCCTGATTTTACTTCCTATTTTTAGGGAAATAAGATAATAGCAATAAGAAGAAATGGTCCAGTAGGCCTGATGGGATAGCTATGCCTAGAAGTGTGGTTTTTAAATCTTCGTTTAATTGCAGCCATGTTGGTATCAAAAACGTTATTGTTGAATACTTGCCAAACGTTAGTTCTCTCGTTAGTTAAAAATCAACTAACACATTAGAACATCTATGTAAGTAATTTAATTTTGGGGGCTCACAGATTTAACGTTATATCCGTCAGCACCGCTTACATTGCACATTTTCTCGCGCAGAATTTTAGTCATATTCCCAAAACAGAGTGAAACTATTTGTTAACTTGTCGTAATCTACATATCTAGCTTCTAATAGATCAAAGGGGAGAACGAATCAAAATGCGAGAATAACTAGACTTATTGTATAAATATCTATTTAAGTTTTCAAGAATTTCGCATGAGCTGAAAATTCCTGCGAAATCTTTAAGGTTTTTTGTGCACGACATGTACTCTAAACCTATGTTTTGTTCCAGTGTTACTTGAAAGGCTAAACTTGCTCGAAATTGTTGCAGATCAGTATCGTTATTCCCAGCACCTACACACCTGACAAGTAAGATTAATTTACGTCCCTCAAAAGTGTCATTGTTAAGTGGCCATGACACTTAAAATAAACTTACAGCTTGCATTTATTTTAATGCTCCCCATGTCCTAAGTGTTTCTATTGAGCTATAGAGACACTCATGAAAGTTTGGGAGAATTAAAAAAAAATGCTGTGGAACACTCGCCCGCGCTCTTGTTCCCAAAGCATTTCTTGTTCTCCCAATTTTCCACCTGTGTTTCCATAACTTGATAGAAACAAGGCACATGTTTTCTATTTCTTAAATGAGTCTCCTGCACACCACATTGTCTACTGGCTCTTCAATAGACCAAATAATGATATGACCTTACATATGTTATCTTAAAAAAGCAGACTTCAGTTTTTAAAGTAACAGCACGAACAAATTCGCAAAATACGTTGGGCACTCTGTTCTCCCCCAGAAAATACCTCTGTATGGCTGCAGCAATTAAAACAATTATATAAGAAAAAGACAAGAGGGGCGGGGCCGCTGGCAGCTACCTTTGATCTCGCCGATTTTCTGGTTCTTATGATCGCCCTAGTAAAGAAATCTGTCAATCATTTGAGAGCCATAGCGAGCATGTGCAATACGCAAACAACAGGTGGGAATGGCTGAGGGATCGCCGCCATTTCAGGAGTTCTTTCAATTGGACATTTTTTTATTCGTTCTATAGTATTTTTTAACAACAGCTCCGAGCCAATCAGGACTAAATGAATGAAGGGTCAACTTTATGTCAGATTAGCGTCAATATTCAGGCTGATATTTTCCTAATGAGCGTGGTGAATTTCACATTGTTTGGTCGCTTAGTTCAATGTGCAGGAAGAAGATATATTGTTGGCTGTCTTTATTTTGCTATAGAAATTTTAAGTTTTACTACCTCCCATCTTCACACCGTCGAAAGAGAGGATTTCTTTTGCAAGTACTCTTCTCTACTCAGTTCTTAGTGTGGGAAATAGCGATGTCGAACTCTTTCATGTCTGCCATCATTTATCGCGAAGCCTCCGAGTGTGAGTCTTCGAACTAATATTTCATAACTTTTCAGACTAGTTGTATATTTAAAATTGAGCTTACATTAAATAAGCTTTCTTTATCTTCAGTTTTGTCCGCCTTAATTTACTAGGAAACGCCGCATTTACTTTATGATTTCCCTGTGATATGTTGATTTTGAAGACTTTCTACCAGTGATTTAAATCATGAAACTTGGACGGCAGTTACAGATCACTCAAAAAGATTTGCAGTGATAGTAAAGGGTTTGGAAACCTCCTTTACTTTCTGTTCACTACTAGTTTGAACTCTCAAATTTGAAAGTATTTTCCGACTTGAGTTTCTGCGCAGGAATGCCCGAAATGATATTGCTTTGCACAGACTAAATGTGAACTTTTACTTGGTTGTCATATTTCATTTACAAACTATTTAAAGATATCTTGACCCGTGGGAATAAAGAAAGCAGTTTATGGTCACATGCTTTGGCTTGTACTGGTGATAAGTATCGGTTTTATTTGTGACGGAAGAAAACTGTCGTACCTCTGGAAATCAAAATGAGACTGCCGTACCTTTATCTGCTAAGTGCAATATGCATGACATTAACACAGGTAAGGCAAATGAGCCATGTTACCTGTAGGTGTGTGCTAGCTGGTAATGAGGTGGCCAGGCAAACTGGTCATTAATCCAGAAAACCGACTTAAGCTTGGACAAACCTGAGTCAACAGAACCTCCACAATGTTGAAATAGGCCAGTTTTGACACTTGGCTCCAAGGCTTTGGAGTAAAACAAGTGGTATCAAGTGCAAGGGATGCTTGTATTATTCTTTTAAGGCATGTAATGAGTAAGGATTTAAATACATCAAATTTGGCCTAGAGTGTTGCCTATCAGTGGCTAGTCCTGTAATGAAATTGCAGTTAAACAAGACAAAAGAGCAGCCTGCAAAAGGGAAAGCTAAAATAAAGTCAGATGAATGCAGTCTTTAACAGTATTTTTCTCAAAAGGTAATTCTCTGTGCAATAGAGGAGGATAAATTGTTTCAAAACTGTTTCACACGCAGCAAAAAAATTGGTACCAGGGATTACAGAAAGGGTAAAAAATGAGGTAGTAAAGACAAACTTCCTGCAAACGTCTCAACTACTTCATTGAGCCTATTATTCAGTAATTCTTAAAGATCAAAACAAAAGTCAACGGGTGAATTATGCAGAAAAAAAAAACATGAAACAAAAGATATTGTGATTATGACTCTCAATTCTGTCAAGGGATCAGTCCAGTGTTTACTTTCGTAAATAAAGCCAGATGCTTTGTCTCAAACTGAAACAGACCTCATATTGTAATAATTATTAGGTGTGAGGCAAAATCTTCAACCCTAACCTGCTAGTGCACAGAAGGATTACGGGTTACAAAGCTGTCCAAAACTCAAGGAACCCGTTACCAACATGCAGTCCAGAAATACAGAAATACTTCGGTTTATCCAGTCAATATTACACCGCCACACAGGAAAAAAGCTCGCGATCGAATGAAGTATTACACCGCGGTGATTGCAATCTGACTCACACCGAAATAGACGTCTATATTGCTTCGTAGTGGAGTTCCCGCTCACAGGTTTACAGTGCAACACTTATCCCCGCTCCCTCAAAATGTCCAGAACTTAGATGTATGGCAACTGGAACTTTTCCTTAGACGCTTGAAAGTGAAACAAGCAAAACATTTACCAAACTTTACAAATGCTTTCCGCGGAAATTCGCCATCTTTCTTTCCCACGAAATCAGTACTTAGTCCCGCTCGTCCAAATTTCTTAACTGGGGCGACCAAAGAAACTCGGTTCCAGGCCTCGTTGCTTCCCCCTCACCCTGAAAAAGACAAAGAAAGCTGAATAAATAGAGCTATGTAATTCGTGATCGTTCATTTCTACAAAGGAAAACCGCATTGCCCTTCAGGCTGACGAGATAATGACTAGAAA
Organism: Catalaphyllia jardinei; assembly: GCA_022496165.2. Classification (NCBI taxonomy): domain Eukaryota; kingdom Metazoa; phylum Cnidaria; class Anthozoa; order Scleractinia; family Caryophylliidae; genus Catalaphyllia; species Catalaphyllia jardinei. Next base: position 13,525,058 of record CM042755.1, read on the forward strand.
AGAGTAATTATTGTAGTACATACAACATGGCTGAACGACTATTACCATATCAATTTATGTCGATCAAATTCAATTTCACTTCATCGATATACGTGATAAGTGGATCGAGCAGTATATCAAACACGAGAAACAGTGTTTCATCGGCATATCCAACCATCAAAAAGACGGTTCAAAATACGACGCTATCAAAACAAAAACTAAAGAGTTAATGGAGAAGTAATATCGTGATACTCTATGCTAATTAAGACCAGCTATCCCAACCTTCTTCACGGTTCTGATTTTCTTTGTTTTAAATAAATGAATTAATAATGATTTTGGGAAGTTGTTTTGAAGTTGTTCATAACGAGCTACTACTCATAGAGAGTTATCGTAATTGCCGATGAGGTACAAGGAGCAATTTGCACGACAAGTGAAGGTGAATAACTTGTTCTTTGCATTTTCAAATTTTTATTGTCATAATTACAGAGCATGACACTGTTGACTTCTTTCATCGGACTAGATTTAATTGTTGATTATAATACGTCCTGGACTAAATGCCCGGAAGTCTGAAATTTCACAGAAAGCCTTATTTGAAATGTTTTGAGAGTGTTCCGTGTTTGCTTGGAAAAAACTAAGCAATTCCACAGATCAGCTAGGTTTTTTTTAAGATTACCATGTACTTCCCACTTAGGAAATTCGGCATAGCAAAACACTATAACAATTTCGAGAAAAATACAGCGCTTCCAAACGCCTTGGGGTACTCCATGTTTATTAAGAAATGCAAATCGATTTCTTGAAATTACTTTGATGTGGAGTGTAGTATAGAAGAATGTTTTGAGGTTGGGCATGATACCAGTTCGATATTTCTAGTTTCGGTCAGAAATTGTCACAGTATTGAAAAGTTCAACGATTCAAAGGCTTGTTTTTGGTCTATCCGATCTACGAATACTCTGAGTTTAGCATGCCATAAAATGTTTGTTTTGGAGGCGTTGTATTAAGAATAGAATAAGAGCATAAGGTCACTGCGTAAAGCTTCATAGCTCCCTCATCGAGAAACCCTATAGCAAGCTCTCCCCTGTTATTTTTCTGAAAAATCACAGCTTCTTTCCTCACTAAAAAAGATGAAAACGGAAAGTTCCTTGTATAACAAAAACAGTAGGACTGAGCCAAAAATACTCATGCGATAAGCAAGACTTACAACGAAAGTAGCGATCGCGGTTGTGGTGGATTGTAATTCTCAAAGTCTGTAATAGTGCGTGTACAACAGGCATAAGAAAGAGATAAATTTGTTTTTATTTTTTTTTTAAATGAAGTTTTGCACCACTAGTCCGAACAGTTAACTTATTGGGGGTTTTCACATGACGTCACTAACCTTCAAACTTCAAAACTATTGATGATCCTAAGATTTTGCTTTCCAGATGTATAAGAGGAGGTGGAAACAACTATTCATACAAATTTTCGCTATGAGTTATTTCTTCGTTTTGTGATAGACTACGCTTGAATTTGTAAGCTTTTGCGTTACGTGGCATTTACATGACGACCGAGAGAACTGTCATTGTCTGGGAATTTGCCTATCTGAGTAGTTCTTGAATTAGAAGTAATATTAATTTGATGGTTCTGATTTCCTTAAGGGATAAAATTCACCACGCGTTTGTAGCAAAAAGTGACAGATGTTTCTTTTGCTTTCTGGCCGCCATGTTGGTGTCCATCAGAATGGGCACCGGCATGGCGTCTCCGTACAAATCTATATAGATCTGGGTAAAAATTTTTTCCGCATATCTTGCTTAGGGAATTGCTGTGACCTGAATCTTGGCGAGTGTCTTTGTATATTTAATACCTTCTTTCTTTTCTGAAATTTTGGACTTAATCTATTGAACGGTTTTGATTTTCGTTTTAATCTATTTTGAATAGCGCGACAATAAAAATTAGCAATTAGAGCAAGACTTCACAGCCGTTGTTTTCGTTGATTTTTTGCCCGAATATTAGAGTCCTTCCGCAGGACACAATGATGGCGTTTCCATGCTGCACATGAATTTGCTTGATTAACCTGAACACAGAATATCACACAGACCCTGAAGTCAACCTGGAATATCCAGTTTTAATCATCTATGGTGTTTTAAATTCCTGACTCATTTTATTCAATGGTTTAGAATATGACAGTGAAAAGCATCAATTGAGCTTTACAAGTACGCTATTTAGCTGCCGGCTACTTTAGAGAAACTAAATCCCATGTGATTTTTAAATCAAAATGGTGTTTTTCAAATACATGCCAATCTACCCAAATCGTTGCTTGTGGTGAGCACATGTCTGAATCAGGTATGTCTAATTTTGCACGTGCGAAACGATTGTGACAAAGCGCCAGTGTTTTGTTTTTTCTGTGATCAAGGTCCTGATGCTCAGGCTGTAAACGAGGTTCCCTCGTTCAGGTTCTAAATACAGAGAAAACTCATATTACGTGCGGAAACGCAGGCCACGCAGGTTACACAAGATTCCGCGTGCATCGCTTGCGTGCACTTAAAACATCACGTTTCAATATACTCATTTTTCGCGGCGACAAATAACATAAAATAAATATAAACAGTCGCAGATTTGGGTTTTGGCAGGAGACCAAAAAAACGAAGCTCCTGAATGGTGCGGCGTGGTAAAGTTGACTGACAAGTATGTCAAATTCGCTTAAATGATTTCAACAAATTGACATGGACGATCAATAATGACTGGGAAAGAAAAGTTACTGACCTCGTGGTAGACCCCAGCGAAGCGGTTTTTAATCAGAGCTGAAACCTATGTTATCCAGCTTTCCTCTGAAGACACTATCTTTTTTTAAGGTAAAGACTTTTTGTTGTTTAAACAACATCGGAATAGTAATATGGGCCAGAGGAATTTATTGCACTTAATCGCAAGGATTCATAATAGTACAGAAGAGAGCACGACTCTTTGTATTAATTATGTCGCGTATTTTGCATTATTTGGAATTTTTCTTGTATCTGTCAAGGAATTTTCTTGCCGACGTTCATTAAGCGTCTTTACAAATGTAAAGAGAGAGTCGAAATAAGCTTGTGCAAGGTTTATCATCATAGCTTTGGACATACTGTAGTTAATCCAGGGGAATGGTTATGAAGTTCGGCAAACGCCAAAGGATTGCAAACAAAGAAAAAAGGCCAATCTACCCAAAGCGTTGCTTGTGGTAAACACATGTCTGAATCAGTTATGTCTAATTTTGCACCTGCGACAAAGCGCCAGTTTTTGTTTTTTTTTTTTTTCTGTGATCAATGTCCTGATGCTCAGGCTGGAGACGACATTCCCTCGTTCAGGTCCTAAATACTAATAAAACTCATATTACGTGCAGTAACGCAGGCCACGCGGGTTACACAAAATTCCGCGTACGAAAATTGCGCTTGCATTGCTAACGTGCACTCAAAACATCACGTTTAAATATACCCTTTTTTGGCGTTTTATCAGGCGACAAATAAGATTCAATAAATATAAACAGTCAGAGATTTGG
>CM042755.1:13537723-13556274 GCA_022496165.2 Catalaphyllia jardinei
GGTTTTACTCTTGGAATTACTTTTGGTTTTACTTTTATATACTTTCTCTGTGGTAGAGCACGCTTAGACACTTTTGGGGTTGAAAATAATGTCTTTAATATTTCTCCTCTATTCTTTATTGCTACTGTTGCTGATTTAATTGTATCTTTTGCTACTGCAAGTTTTTGTATTGCTACATCTAATTTTTGCCCTACTTTAGTTGATTTAACTGCTTCTTTTGCTACCTCTACTTTTTGCTTTGCTATATCTATTGTTTGTCCTGCTTTTGTTAACTTATTTTTAATGTTATTTAATAATGATGTTACAAACTTTACCATCTATATATTATATATTTCATTTTTTTTTAAATTGTTTTTTTTCTTAAGACATTTTTTTATATTATTTTTATAAGTGAACTCTATTAACAGTGTCCCACAACCCATCAGGCTATATACTAGAGGTTATCAAATGTATAAGCAAATAATAATAGCACCTATCTCCTATGTTTTGGTTCCTAATTTAGGACTGATTTTTGCTAATAATAGGGATTTTTCCTATTGTTTTGTCTCACTGCCTGGTCCCCTATATACTACTAAAGATAATTTCTGGTGCTGAGAAGCACTGTGTAGCAAATCTTGTATAAAATGTTTAATGTTTAACAATTCCATAGCTGACTGATTTTCAGTGCTTCTGGTGTAGCTCAAATCTTTCACGAAGAAGAATTTTTATCATAAAAAGGCTTTTTCTTTTTCTTTCAAACTGCACTCGGCAAACATTTTTGCTTTTTCTTAGCATACGCGTTAACAGATTTGTTAATGTGAACAAGTATAATATGGCTAGATATGGTTTCCCAAGACATTACGTAATGACAGTAGCAGAAATCATTGCATATCTGTACCATTGAGTCACCTACAGCTTACTCTAAGTGTATCAATGTTGTCATCTAAGCAAGCTTGTAATAAGTGGTCTATAGTTTTTGTTGAAGCCTCACTGTCTTTACATAAATCCGATTTAGTGGTTGATTTCATATTTACATACATGAGTTGTTCATGTTCAGATAAAACGACGAAGGATCACTACAGAACTATTATTTCTTAATATGTGCACACTGCGTAGCTATCTTAAAATAGCTTATCGTTATCAGAATTCAGATACTATTTTACGTGAATGGACGAAAGAAAAAGTCTAGTCGTGGCACGAGAAGCAGAACTGAAGAAGAAAGAAAAAGCCTTTTCTATTTTTAGAAAATTACTCGAGCAGTCTCAATCGGCAGTCGAATAAGACTGAGCAAAACACACGCTTGGTCTTGAAATTAAGCTGTCCTAGAGAAACAGAAAAATATCTTATCAGGTTCTATATCTGTAAGTGAGACGCTGAGTCAAATTCGGCAGGAAAAATAATCGACAAACGCAAGAAAATGTTCAAATAAACCTAGGTACATTTGTATCAAAAGTTGCCAGTTATGGCGTGTTTCACCAGAACCAGGTATAGTATATATAGTGCAGCTGCAAAGAAAAGAATGTTTCAGTGCAATTTACACAGCTGGAGTCTTCTTAGATAAGCTAAATTCCGTGTGAATTCACGCTGCTATTACGGAGAAATTTGAATTTTGATCAAAAAGAGCGCCTACCCGACAAAACAAAGCCGATAATTGCCACAACTGCGCCAAGGACGACGATTTAATTCAGTTTAATTTTTGCAAGAGGTGATACACCCAGGTATAGTATAGTTAACAAGAAATGGCTTGGCAAAAATGACGATATAATTAGACTTCTCTGTGCCCTGAAGATTACAAATAGACGTGTTTTATCCTGTATCATCCTAGCTAGCAACAATTATGAAACCTGATTTAGTGTTGTTTTTATAATTAAATCCAGGTGGAAATGGACTATCGTGGTTCATATTACACTTTTGATATTGTTTCCAACAACGAAAAGAAAAGAAAGTGTCTTTAGAGAAAATTTGGTTACCATAGAGTTCAAATCTGATAAATCTTCGCTGAGTTCTAATGCTGGTTAACTAGTCTTTCGATGCATGTCGTTACTGATATTCAAGTTTGTTCGGATCATTCCAAGCAAATTTGACATACTTGTTAATCAACATTACCACGCCGCACAATTCAGGAGGTTTGTTCGATCAGTCTCCTCGCAAAACCTATGGCTGAAACTGTTTGTTATTTTGCGCTTGGATAGTTATATAGATAAATGTTGGATTTTGAACGCACGCTAGCGATAAGTGCGCTATATATTTTCCTACAAAGGATCTTGCGTAGCCTGCAAGGAAATCATTCCTTTGCAACACGAGCTTTCTCTGTATCTAGGAGCTGTACGAGGTAAGGTGGTCCGAACATTAGGAGTCTTTGTCAAAATCTTATTGCAAGTGCAAAATTAGACATGTTTGTTTCAGACAATTGGGTCTCCTCAAACGACGCTTTGGGTAGAGTGGCATGTCGATTCCACTTTTTGTTCTCCACGTGACGTATCCTTGAGAAAAGATAGCTTTGTGGTTTTAAACGCGCACAAATGATGCATGCAATATTTTCTCAAACACCCACTTGCCTCAAATGATTGTATAAGCCACCGACAATGCCCGTCAAGCAGCTAAGAAGAATTTCTAACGGAACTGCTCAGGTGTTTGAGGGATTTATCCCGTTTCAATTACGTAACAACTTTTGACTGCCGCGTGCACAGCACATTTGAGCCTAACCGAAATACACTTGGCGAATTGATAGTACACCTAAGCCGTCTATACTACATATCAAAGTATTTCTAGGAATCGATTGGCATTTCTTATTGTGGTTTTATTTTATTTTTATTTATTTTTTTCTCGAAATTGTCGAGGTCTCTTTCTGAGTGTCACTAACATGGCGATTTTATATAAGGCCGAAATGATTTTTGGAATTGCTAAGCATTTTCAAGCAAATTATAGAACACTTTCCTGTTATTCAGCACATTTAGTCAAGAAAGTTTTAAAAACAACAATTTACTCAAGGTAGATATGACAATTAATAGTCTCTGACCCAATTTTTTTAATAAATAAAAGACATGTTGAAACGTAAGAATTTCAAAGTTATTCACCTCCACTAGTCGTGCAAACTGTTTTTTGTCCCTCGACGGCAAATAATTCATTATCAATAGCGAGTCGTTAACGTTGTTAAGTGCTCGAAAACCAGTTCGGCCACTAGATGCATATCGATAAAATATAATTGATTTTTGATCAACATTAATTAAGTGGTATGGTAATAGCGGCTGTTCGTAATATTGTGCTATTCCGTCTTCTGTTGTCTCTAGTCGATCAGCCGTGTTGTATGTATTACAATGGTTCATCTTTTCAGGTTATTAGTTTAAGAGCCTGAAGGACAATGCGGTTTCCGTTTTGAGTAACTGAACGATTACAAGTTTTACAGGTCTGTTTATTAGGTAAGTAATAGTTCTACATGTTGCGGCATTATAGGAGTATTTTTTGGGGAGAAAACTAGTGAACGAATTTTGCAAATTCTTCCGTGCTGTTAGGCTAAAAACGGTCGTCTGTCATAGCGGGCTTTAAATCTAGTCATACACTTCTTTTGTTTTATTGAGAGGGGTAGACAATGTGGTGCGCGTGAAAACTTATAACATGGCTATAATTAGGTTGCGGTTTTCAATTTCTAGACACGACAAGACCGCAGGGTTTCGGGATATTAATCTTAGATAAATCAACGAACATGTGTAGGTGCTGAGAACAACGACACTGATCTGCTCAAACCCAAGGCGAGCTCATGAGGATAGCGAAATGCTTCTTGAATTAAATGTTGTAATTTTATTCGATCTCGAGACAGTTAATAAAAGAGACCTCTACTAATTGCTTCACTATTAAGTTATAAAATCCATTTTTACACCCTAAACAAGAAGATTATCATCTCCGTTCCTTTTATTATGTTCTGGGGACAAGAAGGGTCAATCTTCCGAGTCTCCTATGACGCATGTGAACTTTAAAACCATATCGTTATTCGGTGGTGTCGATTACGCCCCTCCCACTTTCCTTGACACTACACCTGATAGAGTTAACGACTAAACAGGTGTCACATGTCCAAGAAATATTCGGAGGCCATTCGAGCCCTTAAACTCAGAATCTTTTAGCACAGATTCTTTAGGTGAAAGCGTCTAGTGATGAGTTTTGGTTGTATGAACCGTTTGGCTGCATGTAATAGTTTTGCTTAAGAAATTCACGTCAGTTTCTATTCATCTGTCCTTTTATTGATCATGAATTTGGTCATAGCATTGTCAAAGTAGCTGTGGACCCACGCGAAGAAATTCATTGCCAATAGCAGGACAGACGCACAGAAAACTTAGTCAACGTGCATTAACAAGTTAACTTTTGCAAGGACTACCATGACAAAATAGAAGTACTGAATCCTCTCGCTGTGAAAGATCTAATTAGCAAGGGCAATTACACAGTACGTATTGCATTATTATCCAATATTTCGGAAGGCATTCTACAGAGTGCTCCTGAAGAAGGAAGGCCATGCCTTCCGAAATATTGGAACATGTACTCCCATACTATGTGATCAGCCTTGCTAATTTTTGTCTACAATGCGCATGTCTGGGCATTCAGATTGTGGTTAGTGTCAAGGTTAAAAACAAAAATTTCCCATTTCTCCCCTACCCAATCCCTGACCCCTTCCAGGGTAAAAAAAAACCTACAGGGGCAGTGGAAGTAGGAATACTGGCTAATATGTTCCCCAGGCAAACAGATGGTCGTATTTCACCAACGTAACCGTTCTGGACCAATTAGAAGGCCGTATTTCATCCAAGATGGCCGACTCTTACATTCTTTATGTAAAAAACGTGTTACGACCAATCAGCAGACGAATTCCAACTTCAACATGGCTTCACCTACAGTGAAATCAAGATGGACATTGCATATGAGACCCCAAGCCTAAACCTAAAATCTTAACAGCAACTGTAAGTAGGGTGTTTTCGTGTCTCAATCATTTAAGTATTTTATTGTAGTATTTTGGGCATATCTGTGTTCACTCGGACTTTCTGTTTAGAAGAAAACTTGCTTTATGCCTTTCTCCCCTCCCCATTCTTGGGGTTTACAAGTTAATTAGTGGGCTGTATACCCAAGCTCGTTTACTGGGCGTTAGAATAAAGACTGACAATCAAGGGTGGAGTAAAATGGTTAAGGGCAAAGGCCGAAAGTCGATTTAATCATTAAAACGTCCTTGAATTATTTACAAAAACAGTTGGCTCTAACAAATGTGTTGAGCCCAGTAAAAGTGAGGGCATAAAAACGCCACAGCAGAATGATTAACATCAAGCTGCCACCCCACCCAAGGGGAATGCAGCCCACAAAGTGTCACAAGTTTAAGGGAAAACTTTGTCCAGACAACAAAATAAAAGCTCTAACTGAAAGCCGAATAGCGAAATAACACATGGTGGGGGGAACAGCTGCCCTTGCTAATCTGAACCCCAACCTTGACTGAAATAAAACTGATTACAATATACAACATGGCAGTTGCGCATGGCACTCAGTTGCACCATCCACAGCACCAAGGGGGATTCCCCCTATAGAAGAACACAGGAATGCTCGAACTGAAACCTTAAAAGCCGATTAATACAGGGCAGAGTGAACAGCTGCCCATGCCAATCTGTTCCCAAAACCCTGACTTTTATCACAATATACAGAAAGGTTTAACAGGAACTGCGGCCCTTGCCGATCAGTTCAGAAATAGCTAGAATAAAAGGGGGATTCCCAAATATGTAATATGAAACACAAATAAAAGGGACTTAATAAGTAAAAGATAGCTGCCAACTATCCTTGGGAGCATGGGGAACTGCTGCCCTTGCTAATCAGCACCCCTAGCTCCCAGGAAGATTTGTCACCCAAAGGGTGATGAAACTGCTACCCTTGCTAATCAGACCCATCACCCCCCTGAGTGACCTGCACATGACTCCCCCCGCAAGCCATGTGCATGAAAATAGTAAGCTAACTTACAAGTGAAGGTAACCTAATATACTTAAGAAAAGCATTAGACTTCCACCGACCCAAAGCTCTGATTTGAGCATCAGACATACCCCGTTCAGCAGCAAATGATGCAGCGCCAATGCGAAAACTATGGCCTTTGTAACGCGTCGAGTCGAGCCCACAAGCCTTCAATGAAAGAGAAAGGAGTTCTGCAAAATGGGTACGTGAACCTGGGCTATTATCAGAATTAAGAAAAAGTGGGCCAGGCCTGTTCCCCCGTAATGACAAATACTCCAGTAGCAATTTTACTGGACAGCAAGAATTATGGCGGTGTAAAATCACAGAAAATGGACGTTGATTGTAATTATGCTTAAAATTGCCAAACGTGAGTTTAAGAGCCACAACCTGCTTGGAGGGATCTAATAACTTAGACAGCTGATGGACCTGCAGGGGGACATGAGCATCTTGTAGGTGATCTCCCCAATTCTCAAGAAGGCAAAAAATGTTATAGAGCACATGGCCTTGAACTGAAGACTTTGTTAATGGGTTATAGTAAGCTGGGTCGATGACTCAATAATTCTGTTAAGCACTGGAAGGGTGATAGGGAGACGGCTATCAAGGTGAGAGCCTATCTTGCCATAACCTTTTAAAATCTGGATAATAAAGAAGGCTTTGGTGGGATCGGCGAGGCCTAACAATTTATGAGAATAGCCCAATGCAGAAACATATGAACTCACAGTCGATGGAGCATATTTTTTGTGGTACATAAAAGCAATAAACAGGGCCAACGTATGGGGCGCAATGGGAAAAGGTTTGCTCACAGAATGGAAAATCGTAGTGAGAAATTGGTAGAATAATCTCCAAGCCCGCTGATAAGTTGGAACAGACGAAGGTTGAAGGCTCGACTTAGCAAGCATAGCTACTATAGCACCCAATTGTGAGGCTGCAGATACTGGGGAATCTCTGTGGGTAAGGAGTCCATGCGAGGAGGGGCCAAGCGCCTGAAAGTCTGGACCTGCAAGCGAGACAGAGAATCAGCCAGTTCGTTGCGAACTCCTGGTATGTGTTTAGCCTTGAATAGAATGTTGTAATGTAAATAAATCGAAACCAGCTTTCGCACAAAATCCATCAGATATTTATCCTCACAAGTTCGCCTGTTTATTACATGAACCAGGGCTTCGTTGTCGGTAAAAAACAAAATGCACTGATTGCTCATCGCTGCACCTCAAAGGTACAAGCTTAGGACAATGGGGTAGAACTCGAGAATGGCAATATTTTGGTACTGCCAACTAGATGGCCATTTCCCGTAGCACCAGTGAGACCCAAATAAAGCCCCGAAACCCAAGGCACCTGAAGCATCAGTGAAAAGATTTAGTTTGGATGAACTAAGCCAGGTATCTTCAAGGAAGAAGGACTTGCCATTGAAATCAGACAAAAAGGACAGCCATAAATTTAAATCCTCTTTGACCTCTCTGTTAAGTCTAATGCAATGATTAGGCATGCGAACCCCCACAGTCAAATCGATAAGCCGACGCAAAAAGGCTCTACCTGGCCTAATAACAGAACACGCAAAATTTAAAAGGCCAACAAGCGATTGAATTTCTTTTTTCCATGGGCAAGCGAGCCTCCAACAGAATTGAATCTAGATCGATACTTGCAAAAGACATACAGGTAGCGGGACGACAGGTCTTGTCTGGTGCAATGGGAATACCAACGTACGAACAAAGTGACCAAAATAAATCTAACTGCTGTTGACAGAGTCTCTCTGAAGGAGCAACTAAAAGGAAGTCGTCAAGAAGATGCAAAATAGAATCAATTTTTAACTTATTATGAGCAACCCACTCCACTGCAGTGCTAAAAGTTTCAAATGTCAAACAAGATGATGAACAGCCCATAGGCATGCAACGATCATAATAGTACAGCCCCCTCCACTGCATACCGAGGAGACCATAATCATCAGGGTGAATAGGAATAATACGAAAGGCATTTTTGATATCAGTCTTAGCCAAAAAGCAACCAGGGCCTGCCCTTTTTATGAGCTCGATGGCCCTATCGATTGTGGCGTAATGAACACTGGTATGCTCAGGGGGTATGCCATCATTAACAGATGCTCCCTTAGGAAAAGAGAGATGGTGAATTAGGCGAAATTCACCAGGCACTTTCTTGTTATGGCAACCATCACATTCCATGTACGTCTCACTAACAGTCATTATTTTTTCAAAATATTCTGTTTATTTTTTCAGTTTTCTCCATCAAATAACAATTTCATGAATTTGTTCAATTCAGAAGCAACCTGGATGGATTTTGTCCTAATTTTATTTATGTATTGACTTTTTGAATAAAATAGAAATCGAAGCTTGCGATCACAAGAGGGCCGTTGAAATGACGTTATATATGGGTTATTGACCAAGTGTGAGGTCAAGATGGCTGGGTATTGGCCAAGTTCTTTTTTTGCGTGTTTATGGACCGAGACGAAGTCGAGGTCCATAAACTCGCAAAAAAGAACGAGGCCAATATCCAGCCATCTTGACCTAACAAACTTGGTCAATAAAGGATTTATTATGGCTTTCAGGGATATTTTTCTTGCGGGATAGAGTGGGTAGTCCCGATCGGGCAAGATGGCTCCATCTTGCCCGCTCGGGTAGCCAATCACAGCGCGCGATTTGGGTCATCTTGCCCGCTCGCGGAGCTACCCATATAATAATGGACGTTATTGGACGTCATTACAAAAACAAATGGTATCATCTTGAAAAGAAGCATACTCAGGTCTATCTAATTAATGTAAATTTATTTCGCTCTGCCTTTACAGAGCAAACACCAAGACGAATCTCCCCCCCCCCTCGACCCCTTCCTTGTACCACTGTGGGGATATGAGTTAGCGTCCGAGTGTTAAGTTACCATTTGATGGACGACATTGTTGCTAAACGTTTATCGACAGTTCTACACTGGATAGTGCGTGATCTGTGTAAAGCAATTTCCACCCTTTATAACACCGGGCATGGAGTTTCTTCTAAGATGAAACCTAGTGTTACAAAAGTGCTTAAATGAGTGTAACCTACCGTAGTAACAAAATCATGGAACATAGTTAAACCTAAAAAGGTCATGTCGTCATAATAACAAAAGCGCTGTAATTGGCATGACCTAGCGACACACTATTTTCTAACATTCATAACGTAACCTACCAAAGCAGTCACATTTAAAATTCTAAAGGCAGCAAAAGGAATCAAATCCCCTTAAAATGTGCAACTCATACGAAAAATAGCGCTCTTTCTTGTCTCCTACATGTCCGTTGTGTCTGGTGAATACTGTTCAGCAGCTCACAATACATTAGCAAAGGTAACTGCGCGTTAAATAGTATTAAGATGTCTCTAACAATTCATGTAATGTAGCGATGTACTTTTTTGCTAGTCTTAGAGTTTGGATTTTTGACAGCCGGTCTCCGAGCTCTCTCTTGGAAAAGTAATCGGGTATTACACTTCGGAGCACGTTAAACGCCCCCTTCAGACGCTTCTGCCTTTCGCGCTCTCTTTCACGATTTCTTTCTCTTCGATTAGTTAAGGAAATTCCTGAGGAGCGATGATCTTTGGAATACAATTTGTTCATAGTTTGCTCGGTCTCTTGTTGAAAATCCTCTAGACTTTCTTTCTGTAGCATTGTGTTCCAAGAGGCCCGACAGTTGGCGAAAGGCAAGCAATTTTGTGGCAGCACTTGATTCAAGTGTATTTTTTCCATGGGTTCATTCACTTGTAGTGGTGCTTCGTCAGGAACATACCTTTGATTGGACTGCATCTGCAGGGAATCGAGAGGGGAAGGAATTTAATCGACAATGCCCGGTGAGAGTCAAATATAAAAGTGCTGGGATGATTGTCGGAAAACAAGAAATGACTAAAGGATAAAACAAAACATTTTACACGGTCGTGGAACTTACGATATAAACCTTGACATCTTTGTTCGCAATCCTTTGACGTTTGCCGAACTTCACAACCGTTCCCCTCGATTAACTACAGTGTGTCCTAAGCTATGATGATAAACCTTGCACAAGCTTATCTCGGCTCTCTCTATATCTGTAAAGACGCTGAAAGAACGTCGGCAAGGAAATTCCTTGACAGATGCAAGAAAAATTCCAAATAAACCTCCGTACATTAAAATAGTATAGGTGCCTTAGCTTGCCAGCTACTACCTGTTGCACGAAAACTAACAAATGTGTGCGAGTATTTAATTTCTGGATGAGGTGATACACCCCGGTATAGTTTAGTTTTTTTGGCTTGGCAAAACAGGCGACATAATTAACACAGAGTCGTGCGCTCTTCTGTACTATAACGAATCCTTGCGATTAAACTTAATAAATTTCTCTGACTCATATTACTATTCCGATGTTGTTGAAACAACAAAATGTCTTTACCTTAAAAAAGAAAGGATGCGGGGATGATTGTCGGAAAGCGGGGAATGACAAAAGCACAAAACGAAACATTGTACATGGTCGTTGAACTTGCAATATAAATCTTGAGATCTTTGTTTGCAATCCGTTGACGTTTGCCGAACTTCATAACCATTCCCCTCGATTAACTACAGTATTTCCTAAGCTATGATGACAAACATTGCACAAGCTTGTTTCGGCTCTCTCTATATCTGTAAAGACGCTGAATGAACGTCGGCAAGAAAATATCTTTGACAGATGCAAGAAAAATTCCAAATAAACGTTCCTTCATTAAAATATGAATGTTAGTACTAGTGCCTTAGCCTTCCAGCTACCACCTGTTTCACGAGAACTAACACATGCGTGCGAGTATTTAATTTAATTTCTGGATGAGGTGATACACCCAGGTATAGTTTAGTTAACAAGTAATGGCTTTGCAAAAAAGGCGACATAATAAATACAGAGAGTCGTGCTTTCTTCTGTACTATTATGAATCCTTGCGCCTAGGTCTAATAAATTCCTCTGGCTCATATTACTATTCCCATGTTGTTTAAACAACAAAAAGTCTTTACCTTATAAAACGAAAGTGTCTTCAGAGTAAATCTGGATAGCACCGAGTTCAGTTCTGATAAAACCCCTTCGCTGGAGTCTAGCACGATCTCAGTAACTTTTCTTCCTCAGCCATTATTGATCGTCCATGTCAATTTCTTGGAATCATTCAAGCGAATTTGACATACTTGTCAATGAACTTTACTACGCCGCACCATTCAGGAGCTTCGGTTTTTAGGTCTCCTGCCAAAACCCAAATCTGTGACTGCTTATATTTAATTGATCTTATTTGTCGCCTGATAAGTCGTCAACATAGGGTATACTTAAACGTGATGTTTTGAGTGCAAGCTAGCGATGCACGCGCAATTTTCTTACGTGGAATCTTGTGTAACCTGCGTGACCTGCGTTTCCACACGTAATATGAGTTTTCTCTGTATTTAGGACCTGAAAGAGGGAACATCGTTCACAGCCTGAGCATCAGGAGTTTGATCACAGAAAAAAAAAATTATAAAAAATAAAAACAAAAAAAAAAAAACACTGCCGCTTTCTCACAATTATTTCGCACTTCCAATTAGACATACCTGAGTCGGAGATGTGTTCCCCACAAGCAACGCTTTGGGTAAATTGGCCTTTTATCTTTGTTTGCAATGCTTTGACGTTTGCCGAACTTCATAACCATTCCCCTCGATTAACTACAGTGTGTCCTAAGCTAAGATGATAAACCTTGCACAAGCTTATTTCGGCTCTCTCTATATCTGAAAAGACGCTGAATGAACGTCGGCAAGAAAATTCCTTGACAGATGCAAGAAAAATTCCAAATAAACGTCCGTACATTAAAATAGTATAGGTGCCTTAGCTTGCCAGCTACCACCTGTTTCACGAGAACTAACAAATGCGTGCGAGTATTTAATTCAATTTCTGGATGAGGTAATACACCCAGGTATAGTTTAGCTAACAAGTAATGGCTTTGCAAAAATGGTGACATAATTAATACAGAGTCGTGCTCTCTTCTGTACTATTATGAATCCTTGCGATTAAGTCCAATAAATTTCTCTGGCTCATATTAGCATTCCGACGTTGTTTAGACAGCAAAAAGTATTTACCTTAATAAAGAAAGTGTCTTCAGAGTAAAACTGGATAGCATCGAGTTCAGCTGTGATAAAACCGCTTCCACGAGGTCTACGGGGTCTACCACGAGGTCAGTAACTTTTCTTCCTCAGCCATTATTGATCGTCCATGTCAATTTCTTGGAATCATTCAAGCGAATTTGACATACTTGTCAATCAACTTTACCACGCCCCACCATTCAGGAGCTTCGTATTTTTAGGTCTCCTGCCAAAACCCAAATCTGTGACTGTTTATATTTATTTCATCTGATTTGTCGCCAAAAACGATATTTTGAGCGCACGCTAGCGATGGACGTGCAATTTTCTTACGCGGAACCTTGTGTAACCTGCGTGGCCTGCGTTTCCGCACGTAATATGAGGTTTCTCTGTATTTAGGACCTTAACGAGGGAACGTCGTTCCCAGCCTGAGCATCAGGAGCTTAATCACAGAAAAAAAACAAAAGAAAAACTGGCACTTTGTTACAATCGTTTCGCACTTCCAAAATTAGACATACCTGATTCAGACATGTGTTCACCACAAGCAACGCTTTGGGTAGATTGGCCTTTATTTGAAAAGCAAGATTTTGATTAAGAAATCACATGTAATTTAGTTTCTCTAAAGTAGCCGGCAGCTAAATAGTGTATTTGTAAAGCTCAATTGATACTTTTCACTGCCATATTCTAAACCACTGAATAAAAGGAGTCGGGAATTTAAAACACCATAGATGATTCAAACTAGATCTTCCAGGTTGACTTCAGGGTCTGTGTGACATTCGGTGTTCAGGTTAATCAAGCAAATTCATGCGCAGCATGGAAACGCCATCATTGTGTCCTGCGGAAGGACTCTAATATTCGGGAAACAAAATCGACGAAAAAAAACGGCCTTAAACTCTTGCTCTAATTGCTGGTTTTTAGCTATAGTGTCACGCTATTCAAAATAAATTAAAACGAAAAAACCGTTCAATAGATTAAGTCCAAAATTTGAGAAAAGAAAAAAAGGTATTAAATATACAAAGATTTAGGTCACAGCAATTGCTTAAGCAAGATATGCGGAAAAACATTTTTTACTTAGATCTATAGAGATTTGTATGGAGACGCCATGCCGGTGCCCATTCTGATAGCACCAACACGGCGGCCGGAAACCAATAGAAACATCTGTCACTTTTTGCTACAAACGCGTCGTCAATTTAATCTCTCAAGGAACTCAGAACCATCAAATGTATACTACTTTTAATTCAAAAGCTGCTCACAGAGCCAAATTCCCCGAAATAATTCACTTTTTTAAATCAAAATGACAGTTCTCTCGGTCGTCATGTAAATGTCACGTAACGCAAAAGCTTACAAATTCAAGCGTAGTCTATTACAAAAAGAAGAAACGACTCATAGCGAAAGATTGTGTGAATAGTTGTTTCCACCTCCTCTTATACATCTGGAAAGTAAAATCTTAGGATCATCAATAGTTTTGAAGTTTGAAGTTTAGTGAAGTCAAAACCCCCAATAAGTTAACTGTTTGGACTAGTGGTGCAAAACTTCATTAAAAAAATAAAATAAAATAAAAACAAATATATCTCTTTCTTACGCCTGTTGTACACGCACTATTTCACACTTTGAGAATTGTAGTGGACCATAACCGCGATCGCTCCTTTCGTTGTAAGTCTTACTTATCGCATGAGTATTTTTGGCTCGTTCTTACTGTTTTTGTTATGCCAAGAACTTTCCATTTTCAATTTTTTTTAGTGAGCAAAGAAGCTGTGATTTCTCGGAAAAAAAAAAAAACAGGGGAGAGCTTGCTACAGGGTTTCTCGATCTGGGAGCTATGAAGTTTTACGCAGTGACCTTATGCTCTTATTCTATTCTTACCACAAAAGGTCGAAAACATGCATTTTATGGCATGCTAAAACTCAAAGTATTCGTAGACTGGAAAGACCAAAACAGGTCTTTGAATCGTTGAATTTTTCAATACTGTAACAATTTCTGACCGCTAGGCATTTAGCAAATTTGAGCCTAACCGAAACTAGAATTATCGAACTGGTATCATGCCCAACCTCAAAACATTCTTCTATACTACACTGCACATCAAAGTAATTTCAAAAAAATCGATTTACATTTCTTAATAAACATGGAGTGCCCCCAAGGCGTTTGGAAGCGCTGTATTTTTGTCGAAATTATAGTGTTTTGCTATGCCGAATTTCCTAAGTGGCAAGTACATGGTAATCTTAAAAAAAACGAGCTGATCTGTGGAATTACTTAGTTTTTTGCCAAGCAAACACGGAACACTCTCAGGACATTTGAATAAGGCTTTCTGTGAAAATTTCAGACTTCCGGGCATTTAGTCAAGGACGTATTATAATCAACAATTAAATCTACTCCGATGAACGAAGTCAACAGTGTCATACTCTGTAATGATGACAATAAAAATTTGAAAATACAAAGAACAAGTTATTCACCTTCACTTGTCGTGCAAATTGCTCCTAGTACCTCATCGGTAATTACCATACCTCCCTATGAGTAGTAGCTCGTTATGAACAACTTCAGAACCACTTCTCAAACTCATTATTAATTCATTAAGTTAAAACAAAGAAAATCACAACCGTGAAGAAAGTTGGGATAGCTTGTCTTAATTAGCATAGAGTATCACGATATTACTTCTCCATTTACTCTTTAGTTTTTGTTTTGATAGCGTCGTATTTTCAACCGTCTTTTTGATGGTTGGATATGCCAATGAAACACTGTTTCTCGTGTTTGATATATTGCTAGATCCACTTATCACGTATATCGATGAAGTGAAATTGAATTTGATCGACATAAACTGTTATGATATTAGTCGCTCAGCCATGTTGTATGTACCACAATAGGTATTCTTTTCTAGTCATTAGCTCGTCAGCCTGAAGGGCAATGCGGTGTTCCTTTGAAGAAATGAACGTGTACGAATTACACAGCTCTATATATTTATTCATCTTTCTTTGTCCATTATATAATTGTTTTAATTGCTGCGGCCTTACAGGGGTATTTTCTTGGGGAGAAAAGAGTGGCCAACGTATTTTGCGAATTCGTTCGTCCCGTTACTTTAAAAACTGAAGTCTGCTTTATTAAGATAACATGTGTAAGGTCATATTGTTATTTGGTCCATTGAAGAGCCAGTAGACAATGTGGTGTGCAGGAGACTCATTATTTAAGAAATAAAAAAGCATGTGCCTTGTTTCTATTCTATCGAGTTATGGAAACACAGGTGGAAAATTGGGAGAACAAGAAATGCTTTGGGAACAAGAGCGCTGGCAAGTGTTCCACAGCTTTTTTTAAGTCTCCCAAACTTTCACGAGTGTCTCTATCGTTCGATAGAAACACTTAGGACATGGGGAGCATTGCAATAAATGTAAGCTGTAAGTATTCTTTTTAACAATGACACTTTTAAGGGACGTAAATTAATCTTACTTGTCAGGTGTGTAGGTGCTGGGAATAACGATACTGATCTGCAACGGTTTCGAGCAAGTTTAGCCTTTTCTAGTAACACTTGAACAAAATATAGGTTTAGAATACATATCGTGCACAAAAACGTTAACGATTTCCCAGGAATTTTCAGCTTATGCCAAATTCTTGAGAACTTAAATAAATATTTATACAATAAGTCTAGTTATTCTCACATTTTGATTGGTTCTCCCCTTTGATCTGTTAGAAGCTAGATATGTAGATTACGACAATTTAACAAATAGTTTCACTCTGTTTTGGGAATATGACTAAAATCCTGCGCGAGAAAATGTGCAATGTAAGCGGTGCTCGCGATGTTCTAATGTGTTAGTTGATTCGTAACTAACAATAGAACTAATGTTTGGCAAGTATTCTAGAACAACTTTTTTGATGCCAACATGGCTGCAATTAAATGAAGTTTTAAAAACCACACTTCTACGCTTAGCGATCCTATCAGGCCTACTGAACCATATCTTCCTATATTGCTATTATTTAATTTCCCTAAAAATAGGAAGTAAAAACTTAGCAGGATACCCCCTAAAGCGCAAACGCCTCCAGAATAACATGTGAAGCTCACTAAATGAGTGAAATGTAGAGCTGTTTCTGGCATAACGCATAAGCGTGCCTTTGATAAATGCTTTTTTGTTGCTACTGGCGTGAAATGACTCATACGGTGTATAACAATACGTATTTAGCGGCTTCTGATAATGAAGCGTAGCGCAACCATCAGCTTTGAAATGAAGTCTTCAGGTAGGCAGGCTAAATGGCTGGCAGGTTGTTCAAGCTATGCAAAATTTTCTTGTTCGGATTTCATTTTGCTGCGCGCAGAGCAAAAAGCGGAGGGATAATAAAGACATCTAACAAAGCTGTACATGGGAGTAACTTCAAATGTCATAAATTACCTTACTTCGTATTCGTGTTCGTGAAACTCGAAATGTCGATTATATTTCCCTTAAATCGTGAAAGGATCAGTTTAATAGTAAAAGGAATTTAATAATCCATAGTAATTGTAATAAATAATGAGCATTGATTATTGTTATAGAAAATGTGCAATATAAATATTAAAAATTATTATTACTTTTCGTGAAAGATGATGTTGACCACTCATATGTTGTGACCGTAAAGCAGAAAATTAATTAACAAAAAATGTAAACGAAAAGTTTCATCTGTTTGCTTCAACGAAGTAAAAAAGTTACCAGCGACTTGAGTCGGCGACGGGCTGGCGCCGAAAAGAGCGCACGAAAAAATTTTGGCTGACCGGAAAACATAACGAGCCAGACGTTCTTAGCAACCAAAAAAACAGACTTGGGATCCCGTGGAAATCTCGAACTTTTAGTCTATGATCTCCATGGGATATCCAGTGGCCTGTAACCTTCCAGTGTAATCATATCCCTGGCGGTGATCGTTTGTGTCCCTCAAAACGCGTCAAGGTTTGCAGGAAAGTGTCCTAATCCTAAAGTGTGAAAGTGCATTTACTGTTACACAATTACATCGTTTAATTAACCCTATTCACACTGGGCTTTCTTGGTCAATCTGTGACTGGGGGAGGGGGGCTCCTCGGACCCCCTCTGTATCTCTGGAACCAATAATGCTATGGTCATGAAATTCACGCACCATGATCATCTCCGTACAAAGAAGCCAAACACTTAGTTTTGACTTGCCACGCCCAATGATGACGCGACAATGACGTCATATTCCGATTTTTCAATGTTTCTTATTTTTTCCATTTAGATACGTAAAATATCAATAACATTGGTAAAGTCATATTTTTGTTATGCTTTCTTATCAACAAGTAACATGGAGACACTTGTACAGCGGGAAAAAGCAATAGGAAGCAATAAAATTTAAGATTTGAAATAATTGTCCGCCATCTTGGATCCGCCATCTTGTATTTCCGGTTTTTGTCAAAATTATAATTTAAAGCAACTTTCAAAGGGGAAAAAGCTCGGAATGTATAAAAGAAGTATCAAATTAATGTTTATTACCCAAACAAATGACTTCGGAAGTGTTATTTTGAAAATAGAGAAGCATATTTGTCAAAGCAAAAAAGTGACAAATTTTACCCCACCCCTCCCCTTCAATATTCGATGTTGGAACATTTTGATGTAATTCAAAAACTAGTCCCAAGCAAAGACCATTTTAACAACAAAAAGCGCTATAACTGAAAAATCGCGATCTTAAAACAAAAAAAAAATCACCATTTTTTAAACTTTCCAAACCTTATGTGTCAGAAACTGGTTGCCATGACAACCTGATTAATCACATGGACATGGTAATTATACCAAAATGTTCCTAGATAAATTCTGGTCAGAGTCAGAAAATTTGAACGTCATAGCTCTTTTGGTGTAGGAGTTATCACGATTTTGCCGGAGGGGGGGTTCGAAAAGCCTCCCCCCAGCCTGAATAGGGTTAAAAACGCCTCCGGAACATATAAAGCATTTAGTCGGCGTTTCGGGAAATGGACCTAGATTTTTCCAGGGAGAGCCTCATTCAAACCTGTTTAGGTATTCTCCCTATTTAAGTATGTTCGTAAATACCCTGTGATTCCAAAGATAATTTTATTTTGTCTGGCAGTCGAACTCGAAGATCATGTGTACAGACACTTTGAAAAGTAAATCACTTAATGTTATGGGCGGTCAGAAATTCTTAAAAATTATAACAAAGACTCTTTCAAAAACCTCTCAAGTGGTTACGCTCTCGATTTCTATACTATGCGCGATAGAAATCACGAGCTCATAATCTAATTGTTTACAAGTAAACTAATGCGAAGCGATTCTGGAAACTGCACAATAAAAAAAGGAAACAATCCTCCCTCGGCTTCGCCACTCGCATTCACGGCTTCGCTGCCAAAACAAAAGCACTTGCGCGCTAAATCCCGCCAGGTACGCAGGCTAACTACGCGACAAAAAAATCACTATCACGATTTTGTTACATATCCCGAAGTACTCAACAACTGTAGTGCATGGACTTCAACCTGGTTACATATCCTGAAGTACCCAACCACTGTATTGCATGGACTTCAACCTGGATGAACCAGAAAGGATATCTAACAAGTTCCTATAATGTCACGCAAGTCGGAAAAATCA
>CM042755.1:13559413-13571913 GCA_022496165.2 Catalaphyllia jardinei
TTTTTCAAATTTTAGATCTTATATTTATTTTTCAAATATTGGATACTTTTTTGAAAAACTTTTGTGACCGACTTTTGTGACCGACTTTTGTGACCGACTTTTGTGACCGACTTTTGTGACCGACTTTTGTGACCAACTTTTGAGATTATGAAAATTAACAAAATTAAGAAAATTATTTATGAAAATTTTTAATTTTCTTCTGTCCGTATGCATAACTTGTCACTCCATCTTTATGAATATATCTTTTATCATCAAAACAGCTGAGTGATACTTTATTAATTTCATAACTTCCTAATTGATGGTTCTCACTTCTGATTGTTTTCATCTTATGAAACATCTGTTTATTATTGAAGAGTGTTTCTTTGTAAATGAAAGTGAAGAGTGATCATCGCAGTAAATTTTCCAATTTAAGCAATTGGAAAGAAGAAGCCTGAAAAAAATCAGGGCTTCAACGGGATTCGAACCCATGACCTCCGCGATACCGGTGCGATGCTCTACCAACTGAGCTATGAAGCCACACATTGGGAGCTAGGTCAATTTATTGAGTTCATATCTTCCCGTGCAGTGAATTGATGTGAAGTATATATGAAATAATTCGTATTTGTACTGCGGAGATAGATGAAAGTGAAGAGTGATCATCGCAGTAAATTTTTCAATTTAAGCAATTGGAAAGAAGAAGCCTGAAAAAAAATCAGGGCTTCAACGGGATTCGAACCCGTGACCTCCGCGATACCGGTGCGATGCTCTACCAACTGAGCTATGAAGCCAGGCTTCTTCTTTCCAATTGCTTAAATTGGAAAATTTACTGCGATGATCACTCTTCACTTTCATCTATCTCCGCAGTACAAATACGAATTATTTCATATATACTTCACAGTGTTTCTTTGTAGTTTTCATGTGTGATGTCCTTCTTGATGACATTCTCCTTAATTCCTTTGGCGGTCTTTCCTCCTTGTTGATTGTCTTTGATATAACTATACATTTTCGATCGTAGACCAAGGAATTCACAAATGGGGACTCCTGCGGCTTCATCTTTGAATTTTCCTATGACTTTTTTATTTGTCTTATCGAAATACGGTGAGCGCTCAGAGTAGTCACTATTATCAAACTTATGCTTATCATTCCAGAAGTCTTGATACACATCTTCAGCTTCGATTTCATAGGGCAAGCTGTCTGTGTCTGTGAATAGAAGCTTGGCTTTGTCTCCATATTTGTCTTTGATATAGTTGTAATGGAAATCATACATCAAAGTCTTACTTAAATCTAAGATGAACATACCCACATATGCCGGCCTGTTTAGAGTAAGTGTTTCTTTGATTTTGTGTACAGCCACCAGATTCTCATTGAAGATCTTGCTACTAACATAAGTTGGCTTACTGGTTAATTTTAATATTTTCTTTTCATCAGTAACCAATCTAACATCTACTCGCTTTCTGATGTTCTCCATTGTCTTACCAAATACCCTGTTATTCATAAGCTTGAAGAAATCCTTTTCAAAGGCATTCTTGGCATTCTTACGTTTCTCGGCATTGAAATCAATACACTGTTTTAACCAAGGGGATTGATGGAACTTAAGTACTCGATGGACTTTGGTAACCTTCAAACCGAGATCAAGATATAATTGGAGGTTCCTATAATATAAAACATACTTTTCTTTCCCAAGGTTGGTATGAGCTTGTGGACCAGACCGGTTGATATATTATATTTCTCAGATATGTTTTTGCAATACTCAGATAACATATCATTGGTTACTTTCACCTTTTCTGCTGCAAGTGGGTAATCATTATGGAGATCATGTAATTTTTTTTGGATACTCAAGATCAACTTCTGCTATGAAACCTTTCTCCCTATCTTCTTTATACTTAGCAAGGTCTATCTTATTGATCTGCTTTTCAGTCATCCATCTGAATCCACCTGTTGGTAGATACTGACTCATAGCCCAACCATAAAGGTTATTAGCATCAAAATACATGACATACTTCGAGGGCGCCTTCTCATCATATTCGTTCATGTATTTATTATTTGCTTTTCCATAACGATTGGCAATATAGCTAATACCACCACGCAGTCTCATTTCAATGAACTGGAACATATCAATGTCAGTCATAAGCTCTAATTTGATGTCAGTCATCTTTAGCATAGCATCCCACGATAAACCAGGAGATGTGAAATAATGGTATGGATCTAGTTTGTAATATTCAAGGCATGTTCTCCTGAAGTTTTCGAATACATCAGCTAATAGGAGGATGTCAGATGCAAGGTATAAGTCATGATACTCTCCCATATTTTTTTATAGAGATTGTATTCCACACATTTTGGGCGTGTTTGTAATCTTCATCTGATATATGCTCATTGTTCAGTATGCTGTGAAATGCTTCTTTTGATGGAAGTTGTTCTTTGAACTTATCAAAACTGTCCATATAATCATAGGGGTAAACTCCTTTTCTGGTCATTAGATCTAGCTCTTGACCTTCAAATATTTCAGAGGTGCATTTCAATGATTCTCTTGGTACATTACTCACTAGTTTTTCTAGACTGGAACTCATAAATTGGAAACTATCAAGGAACACTAAGCTAATACCAAGCATGAACGCCATATATTTCTCCATATTATTAGGGATGGTATTGATTGTCATCTGTTGCTCCTCACCCTTCTTATTTGAGTATGTATGTTTCTTAACAATAGCTCCAACCTCCTGCATGATAAAATGAGAGTCATACCCACGGAGATTATGAAATATAACTGGTATTTTTACTTCTTGTGGGTTTACTCTGAATTTCAAATTACAATCTTGATGAGCTGAGCCTCTATATTTACCGGTGATATGACAGTGGTCTCGAACTGGAATATCTTTATCAGTATAGTTTTTATTACAAATATGACATTCTTCAGCTTTTTGAAATTGCTCTTTGTTTTCTTTCGTCATTCTCAATGGTTTGTTGAATTCTTTTTTATCAATCTTTGATTTCTTCCAACATATTTTCCATGAATTTATACACAGCCTTTTTTACCCCTGTACGTTTTAGCAGGTTTGCTGTATTTATCATTATAACAAAAGACGACCTTATAACCGTATCCACAGTCTGTATGCTTCTGATATGCCTCAGTATATCATTTATCATTATTGGGTTGACAACCAGATATCTTTTCTGTTATGGCCTCAAAGTCTGCATCGATCACAAATGGTACAGGCTGTTGTTTGTGGAAGTTGTCGAATTTTAGGATGTTGTTATCTTCATTAGGCATTTTTACTGCTTGTGCTCCATTGAATTGAATGCAATTATCTTTATGATTGTTCAAGACTCTTTCAGAGCTGAAACACTGAAGACAATGCATACAAAAGTGCTTTCTTTCCTTGTGTTTTTGTCGCGTACCCAAGTGTTGGGATTACGTTGAGTGTCAACCACATGCACACATCTGTCTCATTCCAGTTTTTATTGAGTAAAACATCAGTGATACAATGCGGTGAAAACTAAAAGGAAAATTATGATTGCGTAATCAGAAACAATTCTAGTGAAATTACAAATGAAAGTAACGATAAAAAAGGCAATTAAATGTACAAAGGAAACTCACGTCTGATCCTGCGTAAAAAAGGTAAAAGAAACTCCGTGAAAGGCGGCTCCAGTAACTACGATAACTCCAATGACTCCGATAGAAAACTCCTAGATGAATATACTCCGACAACTCACTCCGACAGCTCCGATATGTGATACTACTATTATGTAAGCAATAGGCTTAAAAAAAACGAGATTGACGGCTAATCACATGATTAAATACTCTCTGATAAATGATTAAAAGAATGAACAATGAAACGATAAGAAACGATAATAGAATTTAAACAACCGGTAAATAATCGCACGCAGAACAAAACAGTTCAGTTCATTTCAGTTCAGTTCTTTGCTGAACGCACATCACACTCCTCGCCCAAGGATTACGAGATTAATCCTTGCTACTTGGTACACTTGCTATATGCTGGGTTTGGACCTGCTTCGTCTGCTTGGTTGTTCGGCAGCAACAGGATGAGTTCCTTAATAGGCCGCAAGTAGACTTTCTTTTCTCCGTCTCTGGCAATTTCGACGTTAGCTTTCCTGACCCTCCCGTCCTCACTCTCTATCGCTTCGGTTACTCGTCCCAGTGGCCAGTTGTTGCGGTGTTGGGCGTCGTCTCGCAAGAGAACAATGTCTCCTATGCGAAGATTTCTCCGAGTTTCCGTCCACTTTGGCCGGGGCTGTAAACTTTGCAAGTATTCGCGACGCCACCTTGTCCAAAATTGGTCGGCAAGGTACTGTACTCGCCTCCAGCGACGACGTGCGTAGAGGTCAGGCTGAAAGAACTGACCTGGGGGATGTCCAGCTGGACGCGTCTTCATCGTCAGCAGCATAGCGGGGGACAGGGGTCGTGGGTCGTCGGGATCAGAGGGTAGTGCCGATATCGGTCTTGCGTTGACGATCGCCACTACCTCAGCCATCATGGTGATAAGCAGCTCGTGTGTCAGCCGGGTCTTGCCCAGTTCGACGAACATGGCGTCCAGTACCCGCCTGATGGTGTTGATTTGCCTTTCCCAAACTCCGCCAAAGTGCGATGCGTGGGGAGGGTTGAGCACCCATTCACATCCGCTCTCCGTTTCAAACTTCTTCACTTTCTCCTGGTCGAGCTCCGATGATGCACCTGTTGGCTCTATTTTTGCTCCGATGAAGTTGGTGCCTCGGTCGCACCTGAGAAGCTTAGTGTAGCCTCGAAGTGCAAAGAATCTTCTTAGCGCACAGATAAAGGAACTGGTATCCATGGTTTCTAGGACCTCTATGTGTATGGCCCTACTGCTAAGGCACGTGAACACCAGACCCCAACGTTTGGCATTCGCTGCTCCTCCTCTGGTTTTGCGCGTTTGTACCATCCAAGGGCCGAACACATCAAAACCCACGTTGGTGAAGGGAGGACAGACTTCAGTTCTATCGGGTGGAAGGTCCGCCATTCGCTGCTCTAACGGTGGTCCTCTCAGCTTCTTGCAGGGGACGCAGGCACTGATGACTTTGGTTACTGTATCATGGCCTCCAATGAGCCAGAATCCTGCTTGACGAATGGCTCCTCCTGTAATCTGTCGCCCTTGGTGGTGTACCTGGGCGTGGTAATGCCCTGCTACTAACTGCGACACATGGTGATTCTTCGGTAACACGATTGGGTGTTTTTCTCCATACTCCATCTCCGCTCTCCTTAATCTCCCCCCAACTCGCAGGATCCCGTAGCCGTCAAGAAACGGGTCGAGGTGGTACAGCCGTGAACCTTTGAGGGACCTCTTCACGCTTTGCTGCGTCTCTCTGGGTAGCTCAGGTTCCGTTCTGGCGTCTTGCAACAATTCGCCGAATGCTTCTCTCTGCGTTGTACCGATTATGACTCGTAGAGCCTGATCTCGTTCCTCAACTGTCGGGGGTCTGCTTCCAGTCCGCAGGATCCGGATCACTGTCGAGGGTCCGAGTTTGCCTGGGACCTCGGGCGCTTCGTTTTTGGGACGAACGCTTCCTGCTTTGGGGTCTCTACGGCGTCTGAACTCTCTCACCGCTACGATAAGCCTGGCGACTGCTTGCAGCAGGGACTTCAGGGAAGAAAACCTCTTGAATCTTTGTGCTCCAAGGTCGGTCCCCTTGCCTTTGTCAGTGGTGACTTTGGTGCTGAGCGCTCCGTTGCGAACCTCGCGATCGCTGGTGCTGAGGGTAAACATTTCATCTGTTTGAGGGGTGCTCTCCGATTTCTTAAGGAATTCTGGGCCTTTGAGCCAACTTGATTCCATCAGCTTGTCTGGGGAGACTCCGCGAGTGGCCAAGTCTGCGGGGTTTTGCTCACTCTCCACGTATCTCCACTGCTCTGGGGTAGACAGGCTCCTGATTAACTGAATTCGGTTGGCCACATAAACGTAGAATCGGCGACTTTCATTCGCGATGTAGCCTAGCACAACCTTTGAATCGGTGTAGTAAATCACTTCGGTAATCTTCATGTCGATTTCTTTAATAACTCTTTGAGCTGCTTGCACTGCAAGCACTGCTCCGCATAGTTCCAGTCTTGGGATGCTTGTAGGGGTCACAGGGGCCACTTTAGCTTGGCCGTAGACGAGTGATGTCGAGATCTCATTCGCTTCGTTCAGCTGCGGAGGTAGACAGCGACTCCTATGGCATCCTGACTAGCATCCGAGAAGGCATGCAGTTCAGCTCTGGTTACGGTCTCGAATTCTTTTGGGTGATAGCAGCGGGGAACGGACAGGTGTTGAAGTTCGACGAGAGAGTCTCTCCAACGCGTCCATCTGTTCATCATAGCAGTGGGAAGGGGGTCGTCCCAAGCTAAGGGGGTTTTGTTCTCGGCTTTCCGTTCTCCCATGAGTACCAGCTGCTGAAGTATCTTTCTCCCCTCGAGCATGACAGGTACCACGAAACCGAGCGGGTCGTATACAGAGTTGACGATAGACAAAACTCCTCTTCTAGTAAACGGTTTTTCTGGCAGGGACACTTCGAAGGTGAAGGTGTCTGTCTCTAGGTCCCAGAAAACTCCGAGTGACCGTTGTGCGGGTAGGCTGTCACTCCGCAAGTCTAAGTCACGTACATCTTTGCCTCGATCTTCGGTTGGGAAGGCTTCCATGACTGCAACAGAGTTAGAAACAACTTTGTGGAGTCGTAACCTAGCAGTGGCTAGGGTGGCTTGTGCACCCTTCACTAGTTCTATCGCGTGTTCAGCGGTTGGCAGCGAAGCTAAGCCGTCATCTACGTAGAAGTTGCGTTATATGAAATTCTTGGTCTCCTCTCCGTTCTCCTCCTCGCCATCTACCGCTGTTCGGCGGAGTCCGTACGTGGCGACCGCGGGGCTAGGTCCATTGCCAAACAGGTGGACGTTCATGCGGTACTCCGTGATGGGCTTGGTCGGGTCGTTTCCTTCGAACCAAAGGAAACGAAGGAAGTCTCTGTGTTTAGGGTCGACATGGAACGAATGGAACATTTGCTCCACGTCACACATCACGGCGACACTCTCCTTGCGGAAGCGCATTAGAACACCGATGAGGTTGTTCATCAAGTCTGGCCCTGGTAGAAGTACTTTGTTCAGCGAGACTCCTTGAAACTCGCAACTCGAGTCGAACACAACGCGAATGGTGCGCTTCGTGTTGTGATACGTCGCAAAGTGCGGTAAGTACCAGAAACGACCAGTAGGAGGCGGTGCTTCATCATGCGGGATGGGAGTGGCGTGGCCTTTCTCGATTATCTTGCCCATGAACTCCACGTAGTCCGTCTTCATCTCCGGTTTTCTAGTAAACATCTTCAAGAGCCCTAGTAGGCGCTGCATGGCTTGGGCGCGGTTGTTTGGCATGGCCTGGCGCTCGTCGCGGAAAGGGAGGGGCATTTCCCAGTTACCGCTCGCGTTCTTGTGTATCCCCTTCTCCATAATATCTAGAAAGGTGCGGTCCTCAAGAGAGAGGCTGGGCTCGTTGTCGTGCCGTGTAGTCTTGAAGACACTGTCGGCGGCGCGCTCCAAGGGGGGATCCGTGACTTTGAATTGATTCGGGCAGGGGACCAGTTCATAGCATTTGTCTTTACCCTCTCGTCTTCTTCATGTGTCGGTGGACAGACTAGTCAGGCGGGTAAGAACGTGGGCTGGACCATTGGGGAAGTCGAGACAGAGCTGGCCACTGATGGTCTAGCCGAGGGCTAGACGTTGTGCCCAGGGGGCTCCACTGGGGCCATTTCTTGATTCCCTCACTTTAAGTAGCTCTGGTGCGTCGCGGCCGATAAGCAGGTGGACGTCAGCGGCGTCATCCAACGGAGGTATCTCGTCCGCTATGAGCGATAGGTGCGGGAACCTCCTCGCCATGGCTGGTGTCGGGATCTCGCGCTTGTCCTGGGGGATGTTATCGCACTCCGTGAGGGTAGGTAGGGTGAACTCTTCCCCGTTAGTAGATCGTACGGCGACGCCTGTCAATCGCCGCCCGTATTTCTCTTCCCGGTCGCCGCTGCACGTGGACAGGAAGTACTTTTCTAGAAGACCACTTGCTCCTAAGTCATCCGCCAGTTCACTGGTGATGAGGGAGCTATTGCTCTGCTCATCAACGATTGCGTAGATGCGCTTCGCGACGTGGGGAGTGCGCTTGTTGAAAATATCGATCAGCAGAGTCTTGCTACAGGACAGTCCTCTCGTTGGCTCGCAGAGCGTGGTGCATTTTGGGTTCACAGCTCCGTTCTCCGATCTTGGGGTCGGCCGTCTGTCCTTGTGTAGTAAGGCGCTGTGGCGCTTGTCCCCGCAGATCGTGCACTGTATGGGTGTGTCGCACTCACTCGCGATATGGGCGTTGCTGAGACAGCGAAGGCACAGGCGAGCGTTAATTATCCACCGTGTGCGCTCTTCCAGGGATTTCGCCGCGAAGGCAACACACTCTGACAGGTCATGCGCACCGCTCGCGTGATAGGGGCAATGTTTGCTCTTCGCCTTGCTTTTCTCTGGTTCTTCCTTTTTGACTTTTCCAGGCGCTCCTTCGTTTTCAGCTGGGGACTGAACTTCTGTTTTCAACGATTTATTGTCTCTTCCTCCGCGCTGTCTCTGTGGGAGAACTTGGGTAGGAATCGTTTCTTTACCAGCGAGGACATTTGGGTTGTTCTTAATCTTCGCTTGCTCCTGGACAGTCTTGGAGAATCTTGAGAAAGGGGGGTACATCCCTCGATGGCTGTCAGAATGATTTGAAATCTCCTTCTCCCATTTAGCACGGATGGATTTCGTCAGCTTTTCGGCTATGGGTTGAATAGCGCTCGGGTAGTTAAGGCATTCGAGTCCCGGGAGGTACGTTACTTGACTTTCAATATCTGCGCAGAGATCTGCGAACTGCTGCAATTTGGCGTGCTCGTGCTCACTGAATGTGGCGGTACTTCGCAGGCGTTCCAGAAGTGCGTTGCTGATCACTGCAGCGCTGCCAAAACGTTTCTCGAGTTCCGCCCACAAACCTCTTAGCAACACGACGGGATCGCGCATTTGCCGCTTTCTGTAATTGTCGACCAGGCGCTGTGGGGGTCCGCTGGTGAAACTCCTCAAATAATTTATCTCCTGGGTCGGGGATACATCGGTGTCTATCCGCATGGCTTCGAAGGCACTCTTCCAGGGGTGAAAAAGGGAAGGATCCCCAGAGAACACATCGGGTCGGCACTTTGGGAGGTTTTGCCTGGCTAGGCCTGCGACTATCTGTCGGTTCACCGCGGTGAGAGAGTCGATTAGCTGGTTTCCGGTGACATCTCGCAAAGGTGTCGAGGTCATCAGCGGTTGGCGATTGGAGGCCGTGTTTTGATGCGTTCTGCGATCTTCGTTAGCACAACCCTGGCCTGGTGGATCTGGATTTGGGTCGGGAGGTCTTGGCTGCTGAGACATTTCCTTTGAAGACTCAAATTTGGGGGCGGCCGGCGATAGTGGTTTTGTTCGCTCCGTTGTGTCTCGCAGGTCGCGTTCACGCTCGTAACGCGTTGCATTTTCCGCGCGTTGGGGGTTAAGCGTGGGAGAAGAGTACACCCATTGTGATGTTCGTTGCTCCATTTTACTTTCGGGGACTTCGAAGTCCCGTAATTGTGGCTCTCTTTCCAAATTTTCCTCCAATCGATGGGCGTCTTCGAAAACCTTGAGCTTTGCGTTCGCTATCGCTGCCTTCTTATCTGCGTCTAAGATCGCCATGTCGGACTCGAACTGTGCGATCTCACGTTGACGAATTCCTTCTGCTTCGGCGTCGCGCGTCTTTCGCTCAAGTTCTTTTTGCGCTATAAGTCTAGTGTATTGAGCCTCTTCCCTGGCCGTTTTAGCGTCGGCAAGCGCCTGTAACCTAGCCATCGTGCTACTAGATTTCGACACAGATGATACGCGCGATGAACGACTAGCGAAGGATCGTGTTTCAAACATTTTGCTCGACCTGCTCATTCGATTTTGCACTTTTTCGATAAGACGGAGGGCGCGTTCTAGGGTTTTATTTTCTTCCACAAGCTGAGCCTCTTCTGTATAGTCCCCATTCAAGTCTTGATCGTACAGGCCAAGCAATTCTTTCATCATTCTCCCGAATTTTTCGGACGCTGCCGCGAGGTCACGCGCTGCGGTTCCAGTTTCACTTTCATCACTAGCGCTTTGTTCTACCGATTCCATAACCCTCAGTAACTCTTTACGCGATTTACTTAGTTCTTTACGTTTGCTATCTATTGCGTTTTGTAAGGCTTTTGGCGTAGGTTTAACTGTTCTTTTCCTCCTAGCTCCGGGTTCCTTAGTTTCGCCGGTATTCGGCGGCTCGCCACCTCGGCATGCCATTGTTGATACTCCTAAGCTCTTCGTTGAACTAGTTACGGCTTACCTCCTTTCGTCGATCAGACGTTTCACTGTCGCGTACCCAAGTGTTGGGATTACGTTGAGTGTCAACCACATGCACACATCTGTCTCATTCCAGTTTTTATTGAGTAAAACATCAGTGATACAATGCGGTGAAAACTAAAAGGAAAATTATGATTGCGTAATCAGAAACAATTCTAGTGAAATTACAAATGAAAGTAACGATAAAAAAGGCAATTAAATGTACAAAGGAAACTCACGTCTGATCCTGCGTAAAAAAGGTAAAAGAAACTCCGTGAAAGGCGGCTCCAGTAACTACGATAACTCCAATGACTCCGATAGAAAACTCCTAGATGAATATACTCCGACAACTCACTCCGACAGCTCCGATATGTGATACTACTATTATGTAAGCAATAGGCTTAAATAAAAACGAGATTGACGGCTAATCACATGATTAAATACTCTCTGATAAATGATTAAAAGAATGAACAATGAAACGATAAGAAACGATAATAGAATTTAAACAACCGGTAAATAATCGCACGCAGAACAAAACAGTTCAGTTCTTTGCTGAACGCACATCACAGTTTTGTTTTGTTATACATAAAACTTGTGAAATCTTTGTTGAGGACGTAGTGTTTATTTTCATCCTCAGTGATCAATAATAAACTCATCTGTCTATCATTTTTCTTTTGACACATAGACAGGATATGGTTGTTTGTTTTCATATCCATATACATTGATGTTGATCTCATTTTGCTTTTCAATTTTGTTGTATTGCTTTGTGGTTACTGGGAATTCAATTCCTGAAAACTCTAAATTTTTAATATATTCATTGTCTGATTTTTTTTATCCTTTGTGGATCTTTATCTTGTGGATTTAAATGTCTGATGTGACACCATCTGAAGCATTGATTATCCTCATTTTTCATGTTGATCAATCCTTTTTTAATGTTTCTGAGTTCTGGGGGAAGTTCAAAATATGATGAGCCTTTCATTGGCTCATATTGTACGATATTGATATAATGATTGTCAACAGATTCAATAGTCCAACCGGAACCTTCAGATATCCATTGAGCTGTCATGTTTAAGATTTGCTGTTTTGATAATTTTAATGCTTCTGGGGTTTATGTGTTGTTGATGATGGTAAGAGGTTTGCTATTGAAATATGCGGTTTTGTAAAGTGTTTCATCTTTTGCTGAGTTTTTGAATGTTACCTTGAGTGTTTCAACGAATTTCAGACCTTTCATAGATATGAGCATACTCACAATATGATATTCAGTGGCCTTTCTTGTTGTTTGTAGTTGCTCTAGCGGGTCTTTGTTATTTTTTATACCAATTTCAAAAGACTTTGTATAACCTTTTAGAGATCTGGCAGCTTCCTCTATCTTGGTCCTTGGAGTTGGAATCGTTTTTTTGGTCCTCGGTTTTGGGACTGGTTTGTGATCATCTATAAACTCTGATGGTGGTTGAATTATGTTGTCTTCATAATCCTGTACCATCTGTTTTACATTCTTCCTTGGAGCTGGAATTGGTTTGTAATCATCCCTAAATTCCAATGGTGGAGGAATGATGTTGTCTTCATAATCCTGCACCATCTGCTTTACTTTTTTCCTGGGAGCTGGGATTGGCTTTCTCGACTGCTGTTTCATATTTTGCTGAAACAACAGTTTTATTTTCTCATTTTCTTCAACAATAAGTTGATAAGTTGAGATTTGGTTAGTTTTGAGAGATTATGTGTGTTCATACTATTAGTTGAGATAATTTTTTCCATGTATATACTATGTTTATATATATATTTATATCAATTAGTAGTGCGTTTAAATTGTAAATTTGTTTGAGAATAATTTTTCCAAGACGATACTCCGTCTGTTGAGAATGATTTTATAGTTTTTATAAGACGATATTCCATCTGTTGAGCTTTGAGGTGAGAAAAGTGATTGAGCCTCTAAAATATTAAAAAGTGAAACAATTTTTGATTATTATTTTTGATTATTAATTTGGTTATGACAATTGATCACGATTTTTGATTATTATTTTTAATTATGATTTTTGATTATTTTTTTTTAAATATTTATTGATCCTTTATGGCTTGGGCATTTTTCATGTGTTTCTTTGTATTTAGATGGTTCCATTTCCCGGCTAATGTGTAATTCCTATTTCCACATGCAGGACATTGC
>CM042755.1:13574413-13583460 GCA_022496165.2 Catalaphyllia jardinei
GAATATCAACTGCTTTGGGTCTCTAGTTACTTTATCTGTTTGATAGGACAAAACAAATTAAATATATTAAAGAATAAAGAGAGTTGTAATTAGACATGTTGAGTTGGGTACCGCTATTGTAATTATTCTTTCTCATCCATATGTCATCACATCGTTGAAGATCCTTACCTTTGATTCTGAATCGTGTTCAGTTTCTGGATAGAATACTCCATTTCCATATTCCAATTTGCATGACGTGAGACTGCTATTATTATTATCCGCATTCAGTTTGAAAGTATCGAAGGGGTAAGGATTTGTATCTTCATCGTTTGTTTTATTTCGTTGGAGGTAAACAAAGACGGAAACAACATTGTCAATACTTGGTGAGATCTGGAAGAATCCACTGCTCTGTGTTGGATTGGAAGCCGTGTACAATTCTCTTTTATACGTCCAAGATTTCTCCGACAAAAAGGATTCGATAAACTTATCGTATAAATCGTCCTTCGGTACTAGTCTTGGGACCCAAAGTAAGAATCTATTGACAACCACTCGACAAGCAGCGGCTGCAGCTACCTTATATATTAATTCTGTGTCATTCTGCAACTGTATATCGAACTGAAGTTGCATTGGGACCAACATTTTTTCATGTAACTCTTCAAAGAAACTGTATCGATTGGGAGGTATAATTACATTGACATCTTTGGCAGCATTTTCAGCTCCACCACCTTCACCTATTCTTTTCGTCAAATTTCGTCTGGCCTCAAACCCTGTATTTCCAGCAGCGGTCATGTCAGCCAAATTTGCTACATCCAGATTCCAAAAACTATCTTTAGCTACCGAGCGACTGAAATCATCACTGTATTCTAAGAGGTTCTTGACAAAAGTTACTTTATGAAGATTATCAGTTTCATATACAATCTTACCAGCACTCTTTATTGTCAAATGGTTAATGAATGAATGAGCTTCATTAATAACTGTTGATCTGGTTGCATTTGGAATACCTGTACCATCAGCCAATGCCTGTAACTGTTACAGGTACCAATCATAGAACGCAGACCTGTCATTGATTGTGAACTTATACCCATTTTGGTGTTGATTGTTCTGTGGGATCTCAATAACATTATTCAGTTGATATCGAACCAACTCATATCTTTGTAAGTATTCACTTGTCCTGAAAGCCATTATATTATTATATTACATAATTTTTACTCTAACTACTTCTTTTCAAACCTGATCCTGATATCAATCTATCGATAATCATATCTGTACTTTCTTCTTTGGCTGGGTTCTCATCACCAATTCTCATATTCCTTAGTTTTTTCATTATCAGGTCTCCTGACTTCTCAGATGTCTTTTTACCTACCCTTTCACCTACTGATTTTAATGCCTTCTCACCTGATTTCTTGGCGAACTTTTTTTACAACAGATGACGCAACACTCTTCATTGGTTTGAAAATATTATCAACGATAGTCCCTGATCCTACATGTTTATCCACAAAAATACCGAGTTTTGGATGATAAACCCTGGTGAATTCAAATGGTTTCATTATACTATTATGTTATATTATTTTTTCCAGGATTAATGAAAAAGATGTATCAGCTCCATTCAGGTTAATTAATCTTCTTTTTCCATCCATAATGTGTACCCTGATACTATTTATACTATTCTTGTTGATTGGATTAAATGTAACTCTTCTCGGTTCCATGGTAAAAAGGAGTAACTAGGTTGAAGCACACTGGTTGAGAAGGAATAAATGATGTCTGTATCTTGACCGTCTACAAGTGAATCATTGATAAGGTCGCAGTGGATATTAAGAATGTCAGTGTCTTGACTGAGATTAGGCACTTCTGGTCCTATATTCTGTTCATTTTTCAATATTTCTTTATCAAACCCAACTAGGTCATTGAAATTGCTTGCAGTTAAATCAAGTTGATAATTCTTGGCTAATGTGACCGTGACCCTGAATGTTGTGTTATCGAATTCGAGAGTGATGGGATACTCATTATTATTAGCACCATCTTTGGCAATATTCGTTATGTCCTTGATGTATGTATCAAAGTCAGTGTAGTTCCAGACTCCTTCTGGGAAAGTGAT
Source organism: Catalaphyllia jardinei (assembly GCA_022496165.2). Taxonomy (NCBI): domain Eukaryota; kingdom Metazoa; phylum Cnidaria; class Anthozoa; order Scleractinia; family Caryophylliidae; genus Catalaphyllia; species Catalaphyllia jardinei. The sequence goes on from CM042755.1 coordinate 13,576,488, forward strand.
GTTGTGAAATGTTAAACTGTTATCAGAGCTGTACTTCATCAATTGATTGTTGAATGATGAATTTACATTGAACCATATGAATGACATGTTAATGATTCGGTTCAAGCCAACTACATATTGAGAATTGCTATCCAATATTATGGGCCTGTTGAATTTGGTTATAAAATTCTGAGGAGTGTTGTTTCCTTGATCTTTGACACTGTATGATGATAAAACTTTACACAATTATACTTTGAAATACTGATTATGCATTTTATTATACTCCGGTCTATTTATTGTTGACATTCTCAATAATGTGTCCAATATACTAACTCCTGTATTTCTCATCTTAATTGATGTATTGCCTGCAATAACCTCACCAATAATCAATTCTAATTTCTTGAGAAGCTGCTTTGCGTTGTTGAAAAATATGACATTTCCACCTCTCTGTCTTCTTCTTCGACCTTTGATTCCAGAACCTGTTTTCAGTTTATTCTCATGATGAGTAATGTATTCATTCAATACAGCTCTTACATTGTCTAACCGTGTATTCATCATCTGCCTCTCAGCTGTTGATATATCCCCTTGATTGTATTTTTTGTAACATCTGCCTTATAACCTTTGAGTTGATTCTTCTTAAATTTTGCATCCTTTATTATTTTATTAAGATATTGTTTTCTTTTTTGGGGTGTCATATCCGGCTGAATAAGAACCTTATCAACACTCTCATAGTTTGTTACATCCAAATCATTCAGCGTTTCTCTCACCAAATCCACATCATCTATTGCATAATCAACTCCTTCATCATCATCATATTCAGGTGGCAGCTCCTGAAGATCTTGGGGAAATTATTGGGGATCGACATATATCTCCTTCTTCCCTTCCAAAAGGTCCGCCAACGATTCTTCATATGTTGGAGGTTTTGGTACTAGTTGTTTTTGTTGCTGTGGTGGAACAGGTTGTTCATCGAAAAGATCACCCAAATTCATGTCCTCAACTTCATCATCAATATTAATGCCGTAATTGGGAACTTCCCCTTTCTTCAGTGGTCTTTTTCTCCTTTGAGCATCCTTAAATCCAAATTACTGTCAATTACATCATCTAATTTACTTGTCATTGGTTTGAATACCTTCGCAAATGACTCTTGGCTTCTCTGCTGACCGATTTTATGTTGTGTTATTAGATCATGGACATAATTGATTTTATTCCCTAATTTGGTTTTACTCTCTGCGAGCTCTTTCCATTTAAGTAAACTCATTTATTGTTATATTATTACGTTAGATAAAAATGACAAATCATATATGAAAAACAACGTTGAACACCGTGTTGAACACCATGTTGAACACCATGTTGAACACCGTGTTATATCGAATTAATATACTGATATAATATAATGAGAATACCGAATTATGATGTTGAAGACGATGTGGTCTCAAACTTTAGACAACTATACGATTTCATGCCTCATCAATGTTTTCGGATGCTGATTTGCGGTCCAAGTGGTTCAGGGAAAACAAACATATTAATGCATATGATCTACAATCTGCTTTATTTTGATAAAGTTTATCTGTATGCCAAAAATTTAGAACAGTCCAAGTATCAGAATCTCATGAACGTCTTTCAACCGATAAGCGATGAGGTTGGTTATGATGTTATTGAAGCAAGAAATGATGAAATTATTCCAGTTCAAGTTCTTGACTCTGACTCACAAAAAATCGTCATTTTTGATGATTATGTATGTGATAAAAACCAAAAACCATTAATCGACTATTTTATACGAGGACGGCATAAAAATTGTAGTGTGATTTATCTGAGTCAAAGCTACTATAAGACGCCAAAAGACATCAGATTGAATGTTCTCACTTCTCCATTTATGAGTTTCCAAGAGCTAATGAGAAGAGTTTAATTTGCCGTGAAAACAGTATTTCAAAAGAATCATATGAAAAAGCAACCAAGGAACCATATTCCTTTGTATATATCGATAAGCCACGAAAATTCACCACCAAAAATTTCAATGAAAAAATATAATCTATTAATATAAATGAGTTATTCAAACGGACTTTTACCTTCATCATCATCAGCCATTGGTAAACGTGGACTACCTGGGTTACCAGGTGTTGGATTCAATTTAACAGATGATGGTAATTATGATATTGAAGGGAAGCGATTAACCAATATTGGTGAGTCTACTGGAGACAATGATGCTGTCAGTTTAAAAGTGTTGAAAGAACATACTAAAGTCAGTCAAAATAGTTATCATTTACAACCAAGTTTCCGATTTTATAAAGACTTTGGTGACAAGAGTCAATTAACTGTAAAACTACCACCAAATACCTCACCAGACCACTTTTTTCAAAATCATAAGACGCGTAATGATGCTTATATAATTGAGAAAGAAGGTGATACTGGTTTCAGTGGGGAAGCATGGTCTAGTATAAAAATGAAAGGTAATCAATTGGAGAGTGGTAGTTACACTTCTATATATTTATATTTGTTATTGGTGTTGCTGGTGGTTTTCTTGTTGATGATGCAATAGTTTTTGATGTCCATGGTGGTAGTCATTATACGATTAATACTTTCGATAGTGGCAAAATATCCAATCAATATACTAAATCAATTATTCAATTCACTACTGATGGAAGAGCTGGAGTAGATGATGGGATAAAATTCCAAATTAGATATTATGGTTCTCAATACAATAAAAATATAAAATTTCTATTTTATTCAAGAGTGATAAAGGGTAAATACTCAAAAACTTTCAATCACGCCATTTTTGATGTCAATGATGTCCACGATAATCACAAGATTCTATATTTTGAGAGTTTGAATCTGAATAGTAATCTCATCAACGGTTTGGGTGATCCTGTAGATGACTCTGATGCTACTAATAAGAAGTATGTTGACACCGAAAACGCTAAGCAGGACATTGCCATTGCTGACAAAGCCGCTAAAGCTTATGTGGATGCTGAAATAGCAAAAGTCTATGTTGATACTAATGTCCTGAAACTAGATGGAAGTAAAGCCATGACTGGTAATTTAGATATGGGTGTGAATTATAACCTCTCTGTGGATAATTTAGCGTTGTTAACAAAGGATATCTGAATGAAAATTTTCTCAAAATAGTGGATAAAGACGGTAAAGAATATTATGATCTCAAACAGAATATAATAAAAAACTGTGAACCTTACTATGATGGGCTTTTTAATGATCCTAATGACATTGTCAGCAAAACTTAAGTGGATGCTGAAATCAGTAAATTACCAAACTCTCCCACAAATGTCTTGAAACTAGGTGGAAGTAAAACAATGACAGGTGCTCTGAACATGGGTAATAATGATATTGATAATCTAAAGACAATTGTTGAAGACGATGGAGAAAATCCAAATTATGATCAAATAAAGCATAAAGCAGTTAATTTTGAATTGTTGAAGAAAACACGTGATTACGTTATGCGTGAAATAGCAATCAATGAATCAGATCTACTTCCAAAAGATGGTAGTGAGGCCATGGAAGATGATTTAAATATAGCCAATCACAGTATCACTACTCTCAAAGATCTACAACCATCAGACAGTGGTTATGCAGCTTCTGTTAATTTCGTGAACAAAACTGTCAATGATAATAATACAGTCATAAATGATATAATTGATAAGCAAATAAAAGCGTCTGAAATACATTCCATAGAGTTAATCAATAAAGAAAATGTCTTCAAAAGAGTGATGGATAATGATGAGTTCAAAGAAGATGATGATGATATTCATAAAATTGGGGTCCAGAATAAAAATTATCATTCAGTAAACAAAAAGACTTATGAATTCAAGATTGATTATGATTCCAGTATTGGTTATTATAGCACCAGACTATCAATTGATTTAATATATTTACCCACCGGCTCTTATACAATGGTTTATGAAATGTATGTGGAAGATGGTATCACCATTAATGAAATAAATGCATCAAGCGGATCTCTATATGTAGGAAAGATCAATTCTAGAATAGATGGAACGAAGACACGAAGCATCATCCATTTTTCTAAAAACCTTTTAAATCCCGGTTTTGATGATTTAGATATTGACATCCGATTAAAAGGTAAAACCAATCCTCAGACCACCATTTATGTTATTGTTTATGGTGTCGCTGGTACTCAAAATGATGTGGACGTACAGTTATGGGATAGATATTTTCATATTGATGATAATGATAAAATTCATTTTGAAGCGCCTATCAATATAGGAAACAAAAAGATAACTGGAGTAGCTGATGGTACTGCAGATAGTGATGCTGTCAATATATCACAAATGAATAAATTACATAATATTATTTTTTATTCAAATCGTATGGAACACAACAATGAAAAAATATTAAAGTTTTCAGTAATAAATAAACCTTTTGTTGTTAATGCAGCAAACAAAAACTTAATCAGGGTACCATTTAGTGGTTATTATCACATAATCTACAATGATTTTTACAAAGGAAGTGGTGAATTTTATATTGAAGATATAACAAGATCAGAATATTTGTTTTATCAAGAATTAAATAATCAAGAAAGATGGACACCAATATCAATAAACTCAGTTTTTTCAATTGATTTCAAAGAGGGTTAGGTTATGCTGACATAAAATTATATATTAAAGATGGTAGTAGTGCTATTTTTGATGGATTGCAATACTGTAATTTCTACATTAAATATATACACCCCTAAGCAATGAAAACAATTTAACAATTTGAGTAGTGATGTTTATGGAGATATCAAAGAATACGAAAAGATTCAAGGAACAATAATATAAACAATATATATATGAAAGAGTCGCGAAAAAGCATATTCAACTGGAATCATATTTCAGATGAATTAACAGAAGAACAGGTTGAAGAAAATCTTACTACCGAGCATATCATAAAAAGTGTTGGGCCTACAAACAAGCATTGAAATGTTTCAAAAAATGGAAATTATTTGGGAATTCATTATCAATCATATTTGCGTCTGGAGGTTTAGCAAGCAGCATAGCGACTGGTGGCATCAGTACAGCAGCACTTCTAATTCAAGGTTGGATGTCTCATAAAGCCCTTGATCTTAAGATCCAAAATTGTACTTATGCTTACCAAAGCTATCAACATCTTCTGAATGAGATAAAGGATATGATGAGAAGTGGAAATTTCAATTCATCTCACATTCACAACACAATGAAGAATATCGATGATTATGTGACAGACAACAGTCCTATTGTTGATAAGTATTTGAAAAAATATGTTAAAATATTCACACATTAATTATCGACTGGATTCTATCACCTATCAATAATTGAACCTTTTTCCAAAATTGTTTATAATATGTGATTGTCCTCTTCGACTTCGTTACTTGGATATCTTTGTAAGGAAGCCCGAGCATCTTAAATAATTGCATAATAATGAATTTAATACTGATCATCCGTTTACGCCCATAATTAACCTTATGAAGAACACTATCAATCTCAATGAATACTTTATGAATCTGATCCCTTTGTTTATTAGTTAAATGGGTATTATTTTCAAAAGATATACTATTCATCACATTATCAAGATGGTATTTTCGATGATATATTGATTTTTGTTGTATCAAATACACTTTGTCATAGAAGTTAAAATGCTCCATGACAAAATCATAACCATGAACTAAACCACAATTCATACAGGTATTCATACCATTTACAGTTTCCGTATCCTGTTCACTACAACATTACTCAACCAATTTATTAACTTCTTCTAATAGTTGATCACAAAAGGGGCATGTTGAGTCTCCCATACTCTTTATTTCATCATGAATATTAGTGTTGCAAGTCATCTCATATTATTATATGAGATTATATTAAATACTCTTCAAATTTAATTTTACAAATCTCAGCTTTTGTGTTATTGGAAAAAATCCTTTACTTTTCACGGTCATCTCATAAGTTCCACAATCCTGAATATGTTTGAATAAACATTTCTTCATCAAACAAAACTTACCACCACACCAACACTTTACATAATATGTTTTGCATTTCTCACATTTTTTTGTTTTAAACAGATTCATTATATATATTATATATAAAAAATAATTTATATGTTATATATTGGTCCCAATAATGATTCAAGGTTTTGGTTCCACATTTGATTCCTATATTTTCATTCCTAAATTTGGTTCAACATTTGATGATAAGGTTTGGATTATATTTTTTGTTTTAGATTTGGTTTCAGCATTTGGTTTTTAACATTTGGTTTTTCCAGCAGTTGATTAATTGTTGGAGAAATAGTTGAGAAATCCAGCGCGGATAAAAAAGTGTTAGAACCTCCAACAATATGGAAAATGCGCTATACTACTGAAGGTTGAGGGCTTAATGAGGGAGGGCATGTAATCCCTCAATGCTTGGTGACTGATAGAATTCCAATCAAACTTCAACAGGTAAGTCTCTTTTAATTTTTAAATTCTATTCCGTCACCACATTGAGGTCTTACATGAGACTTCAAAGCACACTGCACACGTGTAACAAAATCAATGCAGAATCCATATTCACCAACACTCTCTATGACACAATAATACCCTAGTCTACAGACTTCAAACATTTTCTGCAAAATCATCAACAGGTTAGTTGTAAAACTTAGTAAATCTGGAGGCTGAACTCCACCCAGGAGTTGACAGAAATCTGATCTAAAGGAACAGTATATACACTTGCTTGGGATGTGGCTACAACACTAGTATTGAGGCTAGAAGAGTTCAACATTTATCTGTACATAATTGTTCTTCTAGAAACTGACTTGAACGAACTAATGAACAGTTCCTTATTGTCACCATGTTTACATCTTGCGCAAGCTAGGTACAGTGATCACACAAATGCGAAGATCAAAAGGATACGAAGTAAACTTGACTAGAATTGGCTTAACTCCTGCTTTGGGTTGTTTGAGGTTTCCTCAAGATAAACGTAATCAAAGTTTCTGAAGTTATCATATCATCAAGGTTAAGATACAAAAGTAAGTAGTT
>CM042755.1:13583470-13595970 GCA_022496165.2 Catalaphyllia jardinei
CTTAAATATTCCCTACACTTTAAGGGATTCCCTGATGGTCTGAAATCCATTAGGAACATCTTTATTAATGGACTAGCCTCATGCTCTTTCCCTGGCATTTTGAGCATGCTCAGTTGCTGTGGAACTGTCCTTGGCACATCTACTATCAAGCGTAACAGCTATACATGGCTGGGTAGGCCAGAACGGCACAATCATTCATGCCCTCTGCTTCCTCCCTCACTTTCTTGTGTAGGCAATGAGAAATAAAACTGAACAGGGGGAAAGTGTAGAAAAATTGTTTCCCATGTGATTGAAAAAACATCCACATAAGTTGAACCAGGATCACGTCTCCAGGATGCTTACCAAGACAGCTGTGCATTTAGCTTTGAGAGAAAGTGGTCGAAAGGTGGTTCAACCAGATTTTTGTAACTTGTTGAAATATGTCTGGTCTAAGCAATTCCACCTCTTATTACCAATAAAAACTCTAGACTCTCTGTCAGCCTGAGTATTATTCTTCCCTAGGATAAGAGCTGCGGAAATCCAGATCTCTCTCTCAATTCAAAACTGCCAGATATCTTTCGCAGCAGAGTTTCACTCTATAAAATGTGCCTCCCACAGAATTAAGGCAGTTAACAATCATTGTATTGTTCAAATATATGTAAATATGATAATTTGGTTTTATCAACTGAGTTGAAAATGTGAATTGGCCACCGTAAAGAGATTCAGAAGCTGACGTTTCGAGCGACAGCCCTTCGTCGGAGCCGAATCGAGGAATTGTGAGTTGTGTGTGGTTTATATACAGAAATATGGAGCTACGCTATTGGTCGATGCCTGGCAACGTGAAAAACAGAATAAATTAGTTGAATGAAAAGCGTTCGTTCGTAAATTTTTGTTCTAGAGTTTTCCGACTTTCTGTGCTTCCTTGATGTAGGGAGAGGCCGCAGACTGTCATATGTTGCGTAGAATGATTCGGCAGATTAAAGTGTCTAGCGACCGGTTTAGATGCGCTTTTGTCGTCTTTCTCTACGTCGCGAAGATGTTCTCGAAATCGGTCGCCTAGTCGTCTACCTGTTTCGCCGATATATAACTTTTTTACCCTTAGGCTAATATTGATTTGACAAGAGTAAACATAAGAAGACCCAAGAATCCGGCTCACGGACTGAATTTTATGTTGGGATGTCATGCCCGTCTTCCAATGCTCATCACACAGCCGAAAATAGTACTCGCTTACATCATCTGTCCTCCAGGTGACAGGTCTGCGGCCCAGAGCATCATCCTCTACATCAGACTCATCTGAAGAGAATAGGACTGCACATGTATGCAGGGCCTTGTACATTTGACCACTCTTTTCCTCTTTTCTGACCACTTTCAGTCTTCTGTCAAGATTCTTAAAGGAGGTGAAACATGTAAATATATTATTTAGTGACTTTAGTAAATGTTTAATATATTCAAGCAAATCATGAGTTGATGGTTACTGTATTACATACTGTGCATACTAATTCTGCAAGGTGGTTTATCGTGTTTTTTAGCTGCAACTGCATGTATATGTACTAAGACTTTTGGTGCTAATTTTACATGTTATGCAAAGAAAGACAGCCATTAGGAGTCATGTGCATTGCAGTATTAACAACCTTTATCACAAATACAAGGATTACATGCAAGTCTTCATAATATTATTGTTTGTAAACTCTATTTCGGATCCAGAAAACAAAGTTGTAAACTACAGTGCTGTGAAGTTTTCTTTTCTGATCACAATAAGCACAGCGCCACACATGAGGCTGCACTCAAGCAGTCAGCAGACACCCATGATCTCGTGGAAATAGAAAAATAGCAAAACTATTTAGCTGAAATTTTATTTGCCTTTGTTGCAATTTATTGATTAAACTAGTTTAAAAGTGATATTCCACAAAAACCATACATTACATGCACATGTTGTAGTTTAAATCTATTTACTGTTTAAATTTAGGAATTTATTTAGATACTGGTGGCTGCTAATCAACAAGTTTTGAAGTTTGGCAGACACCAACAAGAACTTTCGTTCACACACTGACACATATTTTATTGTTTATTAGGTTGTCAAATCGAAACCAGGAGCTCCTAGACGAGGGAATTCCTACCTGTAGTTTGAAATTTTACCATACAGCTGCATGTATTTTTGACAGCAAGTTATTAACTTGAACTCAATTTAAATGGTACCGCTGTCTTGTATTTCTGAAGGACTGGTCTGCTAAACTCCAGATTGTGCAACATTTGATACCCAGGTTTTGACACGTTCATGCTTAGTCGTCAACTGTACATGTAGGTGCAACCAGTCATACTGTACGCCAAATTGCAAGTATGTGTACAAGGGAAGATTCAATTTACCCTAGGTGCACTAAAGGAGCATTTTTATCACTTAAAACATCAAGTATTTCATCAAGTAATCTCGAGAACATAACTGCACTACAGTGCAAAGAATTCTGAACAGTTTCACCCAGTTAGAATGTCAGCTACAGTACAAGTGCCTGCAACCTGAAAATTTAAATATGGCAAATAGTAAGCTACATGTACACGTGTGAATGACACAACAACATAGATGCATTGTACAGTGTGCAAAGAAAGACCTCTACTGCTCAGGGTTGATGGAGTTTGCAATCAGGCTCATGGATTTGGTCTCTAACATACTGAATAGGCAAGTGAAGTTTCTTACAAATATTAGCCAAAGGGTAAATTGAAATTGAACAATTACTGTGAGATGAACTTTCTTTTTTTTTTTTTTTTTTTCTTGGGGGGGGGGGGGGGGGGCAAGTGAGAATGATTCCCGGGCTGGCACATTAGAGTTAGTGCAATTTCTTTGTACCCTGATAATTTGAATGTGTTTTTAAAATAAGATGACACAGGCACAGAATAAACTAAAATATTGCAACAGGTCATTAACATGTAGAGAATATTGGTGCTTTCATTTAAACATAAGCACAAATGATATACATGTACTATAACTTCATGCTTAGTTTCTGAGAGACGAGAAAGACTACATGCAGTGGTTGCCACACCGGATTCCTGGCCCAGGTTGTTCAAAGCCCAATTAATTAAACTAGCTCAAGATAAATGGGAATTTTGATTTCAGTTTTGTAACTTTTCAGCGAGGTTTTCTTTTTATATTGCTTATCATTTAGTGTTAAAGTGTCATTAACCCCCCGCCTCCCACCCCCAATTTGTTTCTTTTAATAAAATTTACTGGTTTCCCTGATTTCATCAGCGAAAAAATTTTCTCTATTGATGAAATCCCTGTGTTTCTACAGGCTTTTGAACACGTTCTATGTTCACGACCGCGCAAAGGGTGAGCTGGGTCGGGCTACCAGTGACGTCACTTCGAGAATCGAGCTGAAACACTCAAGAGACTTTTGACTGAGCTTGGAGGGCTTTCAAAACATTTTTGTTTTCTTTTGTGTGATTTATAATGTATCGAAACCGAACAAGATTTTTACATGAAAGAACTGTATCACCGTACAAGTAATGGCAGCAGAGTTAACTTACAGCTCTTAAAGGGTTATAAAGATGTCAATGGATACGAAGAGTCGGTACGTTGCCTTTTTAGATTCACACACTAATTTCCCCCCGAAATACAAGTTAAAATGCAATGCAGTCGTAGTCCACTTCTGCCTACTTCGCAGGATCAATATTTGAAAACAGTTTTAACATGAGAGATAAGCAGAGATGTCGGCAAAAAAAACAAAACAAAATCACTGATTGTTGATTGCAAGAGTGGGACTGGGTAATGCAGTCGAAAGAAAGTATCCGTGAGACGTTCACATTCTTGGTGGAACAGTTGCCAGTTCGAAGAAAGCTTAAAAGCACGTTTCAGCATTGTTTTTAGCAGCGACCGTTTATATCGCACATCGACATGACTTTGATAATGCAACAATAATCCAGTATCTGTTGGCTTTTTATACACCTTTGTCTCCAGGCGGGACATGTGTTTCACGATCTCCACCCCCAGAAAGGGACGTTTGCCGTTTGTGGCTAGCTCCATGGTGAAGTTAATTGAAGGATGGCTGTCATTCAGTGTGGATAGAAATGCTTCAGCTGTTTCCACGTTGGACATTATTCTAAACGTGTCGTCCACATAGCATTTGTAGAAATCCGGCATTTTGCCTTGGTCTTGGAGTCGTTCTTCAATACTACACATGAACGCGTTGGCCATTAGGGGTCCCAGGGGCGAGCCCATTGCGACACCATCCACTTGTTCATACAAATTTCCCTCAAACTGAAACAACTGGTTCTTCGTGGAAATGTTTAACAGCTCTACCAGATCTGCTTTCGTAATGTGGACGCTATGTTCATTGTTAAACCAGTCGTCCTTAAATGCTTTTTTCGGCTAGAATTTCGATTGTTTCATCAACGGGAAGATTAGTTAGTAAAAAGCGAAGAGACATCGTATGAGACCAGGATGCTGTGTTCATCAACTGGATGTTTTGTAGATCGTCCCCGAAGCCAAAAATATCAATAACAGTGTGCTCGTTGACTGAGAGGGGTTTGAGCTTTTCATCCAACCATTTTGCTAACTTGTAGTTATATGTACCTGTTGCGGATAATATGGGGCGCATCTGTAAACCATACAGGTGGGCGAGTCTTGAACCCTTTTGAACAACAGAATCAGCAATATCTTTGGGATTCTTTTTACGGCAGCAGTTAATTCCTTCTCTTTCTCAAGTGGAGGATGAAAATGCTTTGGTGGTCTCCCTCTCAGTCTAGGTCTTTCAGCGCTGACAGGTTTCGTCGTTTATTGATGACTCTTTCAGTAAGCGCACGTAATCTGACTTGTCCATTGCAACCACTCCTGATCCTTTATCAGGCTTAGTGATAATAATGTCGTTCCTCTTCTTTAATTGGCCAATTGCTCATAGCAATGCTCTAGGTGGTGCTGGAGTCTTACGTTCAGCGTAGTTTAGAGCTATGAATCGCAATGTCGTAGCTGCTAATTCTCTGTTGTCTTCGCTCAAATCCGGTTCTAATTTCCAGAAGGCCTTTTCAAAGGCTGCTTGGATATCTTTAGATGATACTCGCTGTGGACGAGCAAAGTCAAGACCACGACATAATGCCAATTTCTGGAAGAAGGAAAGTCCATAGGAGGAAATGTTCTTGATGTGTTGGTCGATGTCAGTATTATCTTTGTAGAGAAGTCTTGAGATCTTCTTTATGTGGCCATTCATTTATTGTAGGTACTGTTCATTGCGCAGAGTGACAGTCGTTTTCAGTATGCAGAGAAAACGTAGCGGCGAACAGCTCGTTTTGATTTCATTGTAAACATCTTGGGTTTTGTTACTGCAAAAGTTCCAGGAGATATAAGATCCTTTCAGAAGTGTGACGACAAGAAAGCACCCGTGAGAATAATATTACCATTTAAGGACCAGAGATCAGCCAATTCTGTGCGGAGACAACTTAAAGAACTAAGTCGCAAAATCGGGAAGGATATCCATCCAGTGTACACAAGCCGAAAGATCGGAGCTGTCATCAAGCCAAAGGAAAGCAAGCCCCCTATTGTGAACCAACAATGCGTTGTATACCATTTTAAGTGTGATCTGTGCGATGCGGATTATGTCGGCTACACATGCCGACACCTGTATCAACGCATTGATGAACACAAGGGATCTGTCATCGGGAAGCACGTCAGAGATCAACATGGGGGGGACCCAAGCGACATACCTCGTAGATTCAAGATCTTACGGTAGTGCCAGAGCAATTTTGACTGCTTAATTTATGAGATGCTTTTCATAAAAGAACTAAAGCCAACTTTGAACACGCAGTCTGACTCCATCCGCGCAAAGTTATTTTTATAGCGCAGAGTATTTTATAAAAAATTTTTTATCCTATTGTTATCTAGCCTATTGTATTTTGGTTTTTATCACTTACCTTTTGTAACATTTAGTACATATTTCCATATTTTTATCGCTTTTTATATTCTCACGTGTGATTTTACATCTTATATGCAAAATTCTATTCATTTATTTCTTACTTGAAAAGGATGATCTCAGCGAGATCGAAACGATGTATTTTTTCGCTAATTTTTATCTTAAAATGTGTTCCAAAGAGACTTCTTATTAAGGCAACATTCTTAGGGATAAAATGAGCTATAAATGTACTTTAAGCATGTTAAGAGCACATTTCTATTTAATCTCCTCTACTAAAAATGACCTGAGGATGTCTTTAATTCCAACAACGTTTCATGATTTTGAGTGTATGTTGTAGAAAGCAGATTGAGACATCGAGATTATTAACTTTGGGCTACAGCTAACGGGGGCGTGGTCGACGTTCTCAGCAGTCACGATTTCCGCATCAGATGGGTTGTTCAAAGTCATAATAGCATGTTGTACAGACCAAAGAGGAGGGCTATTCATCTCCGGGTGTCTGAAACAGTTCCTTGTAGCACGATACCGTATTCAGTTCGACGCTGAATTCCATGTGAATTCCTTTCAGGCGACTCGCTCGATTGATTGTCACACGCAGTCCTCTCTAAATGGGGTTTCCTTCGTCTTATGAGGTAAGTTTCTTCAAATTCCATTTTTAACGTTCGTTGAATTACTGAACTAAGATCTCTTGCCTCAAAACCTAAGATAGTTCTAAGAGATCGCAAAACCGAAAAGGCAAACCGTCTTCAACGAATATAATCTTCACACCTTTCAAATGTGGCGGTAAATCGGCAAAATCAAAGAATGTTGATTAGGTACGTCATGTACGGGTCCATGTTTAGTCTTCCCGCGGCAAAGCCGCTAACCATTCGCTGCGAAGTAATGGGCGTGCTCGTCCCCAGTTTATCGCTTAACGAAGCGCCTGAGGAAGAGGCAGTGAAAGGGTCATTTTGGTCTCGTGATTGCTCAAACACATTATCCTGCCGATTCCTGGGTCTGTTTACGATCACGTTTTACCTCGATACATAGAAATTAAAGTGAGATTTTGAGGGAAAACACTGACCATGCAGGGGCCAGTTTCTCGAAAGACTCGTGAACGGGCCCGAAATCAGATTTTGATCTCAATAAAAGTAGGGCGTGTTCTGACCTCTGATGAAGTCCATTTTGTTTCTGTAGCAGATAACTTTACTGTACATTTTTCAAACCTTTTGAAACTCCCTCTAGGATAGGAAAAAAAAAACAACAGCTTAACGGGCCCGGTAATTACCGGGAGCTTCGAGAAACGGGCCCCAGGCCCCGGTTGAACGCTATTCAGCGGATAAATCACTAACCAGCAGATAAGTGTTGACAATGCAAACCACGCTATCCACTGGATAGTGATTTATCCGGTGGATTTTCATACAACCGGGGCGGTGGCTAGCGGTGGATATTTAACTCGCCGCACAGATTCTCTTTGCCCCAGTCAGTTGCGTAAAAACCATCATTTAGCTCTTAATTGTAAACGAAATTTTCCATAAAACGAATTTATATGATTTGTGTTTCGAAATTTTACTGACAACCAGACTTGAAAAAATATTGGTTGGTAAATTTCGTTGAAGGCGCTCTTTACAACTACGCATACGCTGATGCTTTCGGATTAACAGCGGTAACCACAATGATGGAAATTCATTAGTCGGTCTAAATAAATAGTTTTTGCAATATTCCACATTACAAGCTTAAAGATCGGCCAGAGTCCCAGGTTTGCATCAACTACGCAGCAGCGTTAAGTGGGTTTGGGCCCGGTGCGAGTCCTCCCATGCAACTGATCCTAGGGCACTCCACTCTCAAGATTTCCGAAACTGGTGAGTTGCGTCTGCACGTAGTTTGATGAGATGTAAGGAATGTTCCGCTGCAGAATTTTTTTAAACACTTTATGTAAATATAAAATATAGTAGTCGGAAGTGATCAAAAGGTTATTTAGCCTTCTTTTATTGATGCCGTTACTCGAAGATTAAAGAAGCATAAATAAGCATTATGATGAAAATACGCGATCTGTAAAGCATCAAATGAACTACTGATGTCTTTACGCTATCCGTAAAGCATCGTAAAGATGCGTTTTTGATGCCTTTACGTGATCCGTAAAGCATCGAAAAGATGTGTTGTAGTGTTTAACTAAGTCTACAAGTCCTCAGCTTCTTCGTTGGCTATAAATGATGAACTGAAAGGTCCAAAGTGAAAATGAAGGAGGGGTTAGTAAATGATAGTTTTGTTTGCTCAGTTGAGTTGCGGTAAGAGATTCGCGAACGCAAGGTGGGCGTGTTGCAAGCAGAAGACTTACTTCATACTTACTTCATACTTTACTATTTATTTACTAATTACTATTTACAGAAAGGGCATGCCCGCAACTAGCAAAGGCTAATCTAGGCGGGCCATGAAGATCATATATAACTTTCCTTCTGGTTTGATTGCGGCGCGATCGAGTGAAACTTTTGCGCGAACTAAAACGCCCTTCAGCAATTTTTCCTCCCTGTAAGATACAATCGGTGGCTGGTTAAAGATATGTGCAAGTCTTGGTTGCTGTTGAATGATATGCCAAGTCACGTTCCTGATCTCGGACACGCGGAGTGTCGTGGAACTTCACGGCCACGTAAATTCCACGAAATTAGTGATTTCGTTATTGATACCTTTGCACGATGCGTAAAGGAATGTACAGATGCGTTATGGAGATCTTTACGCAATAGCATTAAGAAGCGTAGTAAAAGATGCGTTATTTATGTTTTTACGGAAAACTTAATCCTGTACGAAATCCCCAAAGAAGCCCAAAGACACGATAATAAGATCTGTGTTTAATAGCTGTTTATCTGACTTAAAGCTTCCTTCACATGCCTTCAAGTTCGTTAAGTAAGTTCTTCCGTACGAAGCACTGTTACTACATGGTACATTTCACATAACAACTCTGTTTCCAGCAATCGGAGCCTTCATTTCCTCCATTTGTGATGCAACCGTGACTGAAGAAGAAACAAGTTGAATTTGCTTTGTTAAATCACATAAGGTTCCATTACAATAGGTTAGTTATAGGTAATCGTCACAGGGCATTATGAATTAGTATAAGAATTCAGACGAATGCTCATCGTTATGCAGGCCTCATAGATGTGCTTCAGTATACATCACCTTTCCGTATATATAGGCCGTACACACTATGTTGCGGGTTCATTATATCTCCGTTTATTATTCAACAAATTGTAACACTATCCAAATATGGCCATGATGCTCTCGATATCTGTCATCCGTAGGTAACCCGATATCCGGCGATATACGTAGCTTTGTACGTGGCAAGAAAAGTGAAGTGAGAAAATTTCAACAGAGGGATCTAAAAATGTTACGCTGTTTTGTTATCAATTTGTTGAATAATAAAACAATTATCCTGCTCAATCTCGCGGAATATCGTCTGATTTTAGCCGACACAATGCAAAGATTTCTAGACGTCTCCAGATGTTTGTACTCTTGGGGTTGGCAGGTATGAAATTAAACATAATGCAAGCATTAACGGGTAAAAGAAGTAGCGAAAGACACTGGAAAGAGAGCCACGGGCCAGTGCTTAGGAAGGAGGCGAAATCGAAACAGTACATGCAGAACAATGACGTGATTATAGCGAGTCAGGGGCTAAAGAATGGAGATGAAATAAAACCGAACTATGCCGTGAAGCTGAAAGCTGACGAGGGCTATAGAAATGAGGCAAAATACCAGACAATTTGACTCAGATGACTACAGACTTTTCGCAGTTTAAAATTCGCGCGTAGAGATGCTGTGCAGCCGTGCCAGAAAAGTCACACGACCAGGTGATCATATCAAAACGTGTCTCTGTGGTTAGAGAAATTACAACACAGTAAACACAGCGGGAAAGATGTGGTTGATTCCATGATCTGTCACAAATATTAGTTCAGTTCAGTCTTCACATGCACAACTTTTGCCGCAAGTTTCTGCCTGACTGAAGACTTACACTGGCGGAAGTGAGTTTGCCAAATTTACGGTAAGTGTTGACGTTTTTTGGGGCGATTGCTATGAAAATTATGCAGGTGCCTCGGCGAGATAATGAAGCTCATTTTCAAGAGGAATCCTTTTTAAATTTAAAGCCATGCTGTAAGAGTCATTTTATGAATTCCATACAATAACACGCGAATCGCCTAGTGGAGGCTGTTGTACATGTAAGTGGCAAGTGTAAACAAATTGAGCTTAAGTTTTCAGTGGATTTTCGTTGTCAACTTGACTATCGCCGCGTCTGCCCAAAACCGTCTTTGTAAACACTGGCGGGCGAGTTTTGAAGTTTTCTCTGTGTTATTTCAAGCACAGCCGTTGCAAGGCCGCTGCTTCGTAGACATTAAAGACTGCTAAAATTTCTTCTTCTGCTGCAAGCCATAATTTTTTAAGCCGAAGCGAACAGGATTTGCTCATGTGAATATTTGCATAATATGATTACATGGATATTTCCTCGTTTTGTTAGTTCAATTTACTCGGTTTGGCGAAATGCTAGGGTGAATTTCCAAGTTAATTTGTTTGACAACTGGTAAAACTACCGCCGATAAAACGACTCCAAAGTTAAATTAAACCGTCAGCAAAAATACACACCGGTTGTTTTTTTTTATTTTTATTTTTGCTCATATGCTTATGGGTGAATATTTATTATTATTATTATTATTATTATTATTATTATTATTATTATCATTATTATTATTATTATTATTATTATTATACATTGTACTCACTATTAGCATTCTGATTGCAGGGATCCATATTCGCAGTCGTCTGGTCGTCCGAGACGACCAAAACATCGTACGGACGACCAAAATAACTTGAATACTCGTCCTTCGGACGACTAAAATCTGAGTCCGTAATTTGCATATAAGTACCTGCCTTCTATTGATTCCTCATCCAACTGGAACTGTCAGAAAACAGAGACAAATTTGCAGCTTTCTTTCGCGATCAAATCATAATTTTGGGCGCCATGGTTGATATAATGCGGTATTTTCATGAGTCGCATTGCAGGCTCAATTTTCATGTTGTCAACCGCTGTTATTTCTCTGATGTACTGCAGCATTCAAACGTGAAAACGTGGCTTGACAGCTGATCGTGAAAACAACATGTGGCGATATTTGGATGGCGTATCGGCGCCTCCAGCCAAGAAAAAAAAAAGTGAAGCTGGCGAAAAACAAGCAAAATATGAACAGGAGGAACGGCGGCGTGCCTTCCTACCTTCGTGGCAGAAAAACAGGCCCTGGCTGAAATTTGTGCCTGCATCGCTATCAGCGTCTGCCACATCGCAAACTGCTTCGGCTGGAGGCAATATGTTTTGCGAAATTTGCCAGTCGGCTTCCCAGTTAGACCGATCATTGGCCCAAAAAAATGTTTTTGTAGATGCCGGCTGCACATCGCTTCGCCTGGAGTCTATCAAGATCCACGAAACGTCTTCAAACCATTTAAAGGCTATAACGATCGTGGCCGCCAAGTCCGAGCCGGAGAAGACTCCCGCCTTTAAAATGATCTGTTCATTAAATAAGGATACACTGGAAAAGCTATCCAAGTTGTTTCGCACGTGCCATGCACTTGCAGTGTACAACAGGCCGTACACAGACTACACATGGCTGTGTGAGTTGGATGAGACCAAGGGTGTCAACCTTGGCAAAACTTACAGGACGGCTGAATATGCCAAAGTGTTCACTCACTATATTGCCAATGTTGAACGCAATAAAGTGAGTGACCAAATCAGAAATGCCCAGTTCGTTACAGTTCTCAGTGATGGATCAACTGATTCTAGCATAACTGAACAGGAGATGTTCTTTGTTAGAACATGCAGGGGTGGTGAAGTTTTGGTCACATTTGCTGGAATTAAGAAAGTCGAGAAAGGAAATGCAGAAGCGATCCATAATTCGTTGAAATTTGCAGTTACAAGCTCTGATTATTTAGCAATCCCGTGGAATAATTTCACCTCAAAGCTTGTCGGACTTGGCTGTGATGGGGCAGCTGTGATGCTAGGACGGAGGAATGGTCTAGTGGCGCTACTAAAACGGGAACAGCCTGCTTTAGTGGAAGTTCATTGTTTTGCTCATCGACTTGAGCTGGGTTTCAAAGATGCTGTTAAAAAGTCAAACCTCTATGAGAAGACCGTAGTCACGCTTTTAATGGGGTTATACTACTTCTACAGAAACAGTCCCCTCAATAGAAGTATGCTGAAAAGGAGTTTTGCCGCTTTGGGGAATAAAGTTTATTTGCCAACAAGAGTTGGAGGCACACGCTGGGTTGGGCATCTTCTGAGAGCGCTAACTAACTTTCAGAATGGATATCCTTCCATTTTGCAGCACCTGCAACAGGTTTGTACTTTTTATTTTTACATGACTGAGGCAAAGGTTTTAACACTAAGATAGTAAATCATAATCTAAATGTGTCCAGTTCTTTGCTTATTTCCTTACGTTTTGATCGGAATTTATGATTTTTTTGTAGGTTACTGATATAGAAGGTTCTCAGAACAAGACAGCTCGGGCTAAGGCAAAGTGTTTCCTGAAGCTGATGATGTCCAAGAATGTGATTTTGTTTGTTCATCTTCTGCTAGATGTGTGTGGACCTCTTAAGGAGATGTCTGTTTCCTTCCAGCAGCGGGAC
>CM042755.1:13600970-13608577 GCA_022496165.2 Catalaphyllia jardinei
TTGTCGTTTGTTTCAGCTTTACTTTGATTGAATTGAGTTAAAAAAGGTTTCTTAGTTCTGGGCTCAGTTTCTTTGATTGCTTTATGCCTGCTGGCATTGTCTAGATTTGTCACGCTGGCATTGTCTACATTTGTCATGCTGGCCAAATTTGGCACATTTATAGTGTTATTAGATAATTATAATGTTAATGATAATTAATTTTGATTATGTTTTTTTGGTTTAGGCTGCCAAGCTTGACTTCTGGGCACCCTAGCCAGCAAGCTTGGGTGCCCAAGGGGTTCCTTAGAATTTTTCCCAGAGCGCAGCCTTGCTGTTCCTGCCAGTCAGTATATGAACAGTGTACAAATGTTGGGCAACCTGGATTAAAACATAAAAGATTTTCAAGCAGCCATGGTCAGGTGCGATATTGCTTATGATTGCTTAATTAGGCACTGATTTTTATTGTAAACAATATCTTGCTGAGTGTAGAACACAGAGAAAATTCAGTGTTATGATAGAGATATTAATGTGTGAAAAGTTATATAAACAAAATCATCGTGGAACAAATTAATTCGTCATGGATGCAGCTTCTGTGAGATCACCAATATTAAGGCTTCTGTTTAACGAGTGGCCAGGTTGCCTGAGGTGCCTGAGTTACAGTTGCAGGTGACTAGATTTGTTTTCAAGGAGCCTGAGTGGGCACCTAAACAGTAGTTTTTATTCACATCTACATGTAATCTGTCAGGTGACTTCAATCATGAATTTGGTCAAAAATTCATTCACACAATAAATTAAACAGAAAACAATTACCAGCTACTCTGGTCCTGTTTTGCTTTTCTCAGGAGAGATAAGGGCCAAAACACAGCAACAAAGTCTCTCTCCATTCACAAATTTGCTGAAAACAGTCATATTTGAAAAATCGCCCAAAATGCATTGCAAGCTCTGATTATTGAATACGACTTTCTACATTATGTATGCCAATGGATTGTCTCTGTTGATCGCTTACTGATTCCAAGCTGCAAAAAAACTACTATTGGAATTGGAGTGATGTCTGCTTCTGACATACTTCCAACTGAATAAAGATAAATTTATCTAAAACTTAAGGCTTTTTGGCTCGATACTTTGGAAAATTTTCATTACTGTACATACATGTATACTGAATAAATTTCTTTAGTTTCTGAAAGGATATAATTTTACGACTTAAAAGTCAATATGGTCAAGTAACTTGTCAGCAAAAACAAAACATCATTGCACTTCTTTTTGCATACTAGGGTTTTATTTTTTTTTAATTATCAAGCAAATTGTTGCAGTTCCGCCCAATATACAATAATGTATTTTCTCCAAAGAAGCAGCCGATATAATGTAGTAATGCTGCCTCAAATCAGCTTTTGTTTATCCTTATGTCTCAAGCCTGGGAAAGGAAAGCACATTTGATTTCAGAAAGGCAAAATTCAAATCCCTTAAGTGTCTTTCATTTTTATTGTTTTCATTGCATTTCATGGTTTGTACAATGTATTTTGTTGTCTTAAAAAAGAATTACAAAACTCAAAAACAAAGGCAGCATTAGACATTTCTGTAAAGCTGCAGCACTTGCATGGATACACCAATTATTGAATTTGTTTGACCATAAATAGTGTTCTTTCTTAATCATGACCTGGTCACTTTGCTGAATGCCTTATCCCAAACATTTGGTCGATATGGGCCTCATAATCCGCTCACTAAAAATGTTTTTTTGTGTGTGTGTTTGGTGCAAGGTGCATTTAAATCCATTTTTTGATAATCTGAATTGGGTGTAACATAAATTAATATCTTGCCAAGATGGAATGGATTAGGTCTCGGGTAATGTTGCAATATAAGTATTTTTGTAGAACTAGAAGGTGGAAAAAAATGTGACATTCCACAGACTGCCTTGGCATTTGCAACCGACAATAAGGTTAATTTGTTCCTAGTGTTGTACTAATAGTGTTCTCTAATCTATAAATTATTTCAATCAGTTGTTTTATGGTTGCCTTATGCAATGTCTAGCTTTTTTGGTGCATGTAGTATATTGATGTATTGTTTATCCATTTTGCTGTAAACTATCTTTTATTCATATGTCAATCAAAACATACCTTGGATATGTTGGGCTGTTCTGACAAATGTACCAATGCTTCATAACCTTTAAGTGCATTTGGTTGTGTAGTGCAGACAAAATACTTTTTGACGTAATATAACTTACCCAAATCTTATGTATAAATCTTTGTATAATTTCATCATACCAAAATTGTTTAATGGAACCCAATAACAGCTCCTGTAGTCCACAACCTTAGTCGAGAAAAAGAACAACTCACATTAAAATTGAATACTAAAATTATTTTTAGAAGCCTATGTAAGTATTCATGATCAGCAGCGAAATATCATATTTACCCTTCATGCCAGAGTGATTTTGCTAATACTTATACCTTAGAGATGGTGAAGACCCTTCCAGCAAGTGAAGAATCTATTCAAAAGTGAAGATGCTTAACTGTACCTTTTACATGCATATATTAGAGATTTAGGAACTATTTTCATCATCACACCATCTTACACCTCGATCTGCTGATGTAATCCTAGTTCAGGCTGTAACTATAAAATACTTTACACATGTGTTCGATTATTTTAATTGGTAACAACTTTCATAAAAATCTGAGGAGCTCAGCTTTTAGGCTTGCCTAAATCTATATATTATAAACCGCCTGGAGCGGTTAATATAGCGTCACATAAAGAAATGCTCGACCAATCAGATTGCTAGAAAGTCTTTGTTCAGCTCTTAAATTATACTAATATACTATATAGTTGTACTTCAGTAAATCTTGGATATTCGCATATGTACATTAAAATAGTACAACTTTCTTCACCTGCAATACACAATAAAGATAATAGTCACATATCTTAAAAGGGTATGAAAATGAACCCAGAAAGATTTTACAGGTATATCTTTAATTTGCTGCCCTTTCCTAGCTCCCCGTTCCTTAACCTTAAAACAAAATAAGCTACTTACCTAATCGTGGTATGCGTTGAAGTGATGTTTATTTCTTGATACTTATTGCTTGATATTTCAACACAAAAACGGGTTTATGAAAGAAAATGACAGTTATAAATGGCATGCTTCCTCAAGAAATAGTCAGGACCTAAAATAATTCCTTTAACCTGGAACTTTTATTCTTATGTCATGCATCTGAAAATTTTGGTAGAGTTACATATAATTTTGAATCTTCTTGAGGCCTAGCAATTCGAATTTAGGAACATACATGATGCTCGATTGCTAGGGCTTTTCCCCACCCAAGTGAAAAAAAATTCAATGTTTGGGTCACAGAGGAAAACTTTACATTTGAAATGAAGCAAGACTTAAGAACATCTTAATTTGAGAATTTTTTATATTTTTTACCACTGAAAAGGTATTTTTGACTTTTCTGGGAAATATCATGACGTAAATGGCACCTATTTTTAGTAACATCGTTAAATAGTTGAAAAGCAGTGTTAAAAACGGAACAGGCAATTTTGTCACAGAAAAACAATATTTACAGTGAAAACCCCATCTCAATCGGATAAAACGGAAATTCAAATTTCCCGCCACATGACCATATATGGTCAAAATTAAGGGGGTTTTAAACGCGAAAACAATTAATGCATTCGCAACGGAGAAAAGACAAAACTGCATGGGATCAAAATTGCAGTTGTGGTGCTATGACGCATATTTCATAACAAAATACGTCACGATGACGTATTTCGTGATGAAATACACGTCATAGCACAACATTTGTCAAGTCAAAAAAATACAATTTTGATTTTGTGTCGATTTGTATTTTCTCCGTTGCGAATACATTCATTGTTTGCACGTTTAAAACCCCCTTAATTTTGACTATATATGGTCATGTGGCTCGAAATTTGAATTTCTTTCATTATCTGTAACTCTACGACATTTTATCTGATTGAGATGGGGCTTTCACCAGAAATCATAGAATTCTATAACGAAAACTACTACCAAGTTTTTCTATTTCGTTCCTAATTTTTCTTTCAAATACCAAATTTGGACATCATATATGACGTCACAATAGCGGTCACATAGGATGACACAAATACCACAAACTAGGTAATTTATCAAACTACTTGACTGCCAAGTTTCGTTACATTGGATGAATTCTACTTCTGTCTATGGCCTATAACTCTTAGTTTTGGAAGGTACTGGGAGGAAAAGCCCTAGCAACCGAACACTGTGATATGAAAAACACAGGGAATTTAAAGCATTCTTTGTTTCTGCAAAAAAAGAAAAATGTTGCTCCTGTTTTCTCTATGTGATTCAAATAGTTGTTTGATACATTTAGATGTTTAGTTGGCATGGAAAGTTTCATTTTCAGCTAAATTAAATATGAAATGATCTCATATGATACACAGTGAAAATTGTAAACGAATATCCAAACAGCTTTCACGGAAATATAAATAGACTCCAGGGTACTTGCTGATTGTATCCAATGTGGCACATAGGTATAAACATGATCTCTCTGGGTATGGTAGTCAGTAGTATACTAGTAAATGAACTGAGTGTATCTTTTGTCTGTTATAAGACATTTTGTTAAAGCCTTTTGTTCTTTATTTTCTGCATTAGATCAATTTATTTGAAATTCACAAGCAGTAGAGTAAGACTTCAGATTAGTTGAAGCATTAATTAACTTTAGATTTTGAGCAATAGATACCGATGACATATTTGGAATTGGTTGAGTTAAAACTAACTATTCAGTTTGTAAATTCATTTGCTTCACATTAGAATTACCCCGGCCAGTCGAGGGTTGCCATAATGCTTTTGTTCCCAACAAACGACAGCTATAACAATTGCCAACTGAACACAGAGAAGTCAACTCCGTAAAAATAACACCCAACAATGACACCAAATGGTGAACGATTAGAAAACCGTGCGCTTTGTCGTGCGACTATTCTCTGAATCAAGCAGTATCCGAGTGGAATAATCTATATTACTAGTTCTCAAAAGTGCTCTTATGGCATATTTTTGAAGAAAAAGAAAGGATACCTTGGCTTCCAGATGACACGGAATTCATTTCATCCCCCCTCCGGACTGCTTTCGACAGATATAGACATCGTAGTTTTAAGATTTCCATTCACGTCGCTTTTACCTGGGGCTTTTAGAATTGCGACGTTGATTTGAGGCAGATAGTGTTCCTTAGCGTAACAACTTCGCGATTTTCAACCCAGGAAGGAATTTCTGTATACAGATCGAACGAAAAACCATCTTCGACCAACTCTTCGACCTCCATTACGAGTTTCGCCATCTTGTTGCACAAAAATTTACCCCTCTCCAGTACCCCGATTAACAAGCCAAACATACGCTAAGAAGTGTTTGGGACAAACACAATACTTAGCGGGGGAGGTAGGTGACAAAGTGTTTAATTCAACTTTAATGAATTAATTAATCAGAACCGAGCGAGTGAGTGAGTGAGTGAGTGAGTGAGTGAGTGAGTGAATGAGTGAGTGAGTGAGTGAGTGAGTGTCATTGGACTGCACACTATGCTCAAGGATGTTACGTCACATCCATGAACAAAAACGGAACCGAAACCGTAGTAGTTTTCAAAAAAAGGATGAGCAACTTTATTTAAAACGCGTAGTTACCCCTGCATTTCATGGTATGACAAGGAAGTGGCAAGCCTATTCAAAAAGTGACTACTTTCTAATGGTATGCAAATGGTAATTAAGCTGTATTTTAGCTGAACCAGAGAACGGCTGTCAGAGACTCTAAAAGCACTTTTGCAAAGATTTTGTTAATAAAAGCATACCGAAAATGGTTTTTATTACATCATTTGCCTTGCAGTTTTAATATCTCTATAAATTTGTTTGCTTTTGTAAATGCGAATTCTAAGGAAGTCTGTGAAAAATTATCCCTTAATTCTTTTTGCATAAAAATACTGATGTCAACATTTTGGTTGAGATTCAAGACGATTCAAGACAATTATCTAATGAAAATGCGCTGCTACCCCAGTTTTGTCGCGGATTCCAATAGCCTTTCCGCATTGTCTTAGCCTGGCGCAAAAACCTTTATATTCAGTACTCCCCCCCCCTTAACATGGAAAAGTAATATTTAAATGCTAAAGCCAGCACCACGAATCAATTCAAATCCCCATAAAATGTGTAACTTAGTGCGAAAGAAGTCGCCGCATTCTTGCCTCCTACGTTGGTGTCTCGTGAATACTTTTGAGCGGCGCACAATCAGAACAACAAATCCTAAAATAGAACTAAGAAGTCTTTAACAATTCATGTAATGTAGCGATGTGCTTCTTTGCCAGCGTTAGAGTTTGAATTCTTGGCAGCCTGTCTCCAGGCGCTCTCTCGCAAAAACAATCGGGTATTACGCTGCGAAGCACATTAAAAGCCCCCTTTATACGGGTCTGCCTTTTGCACTCTCTTTCTCGATTCAGTTTTCTTCGATTAGTCATTGACATTCCTGAGCGGCTGCCACTTTTGGAATGAAGGTTGTTCAAAGTTTGCTTGTTCTCTTGTTAAAATTCCTCCGCACTTTCTTTCTCAAGCATTGTGTTCCAAAAGGCAGGAAAGTCGAAGTAGGGCAAGCAATTTTCTGGCAGAACTTGAATGTAGTATATTTGTTCGATGGGTTCATTCACTTTATGTGCTTCGTCGGGTACATAGGTTTGGTTGCACTGCATCTGCATGGAATTGAAAAGGCTTGGAAATTAATCGATAATGCGTGGTACTTGTCAAATATAAAAGTTACGAGGATGATAGTAGGAATATTAGAAATACCTCTTGTTAAGCTACTAAATTGTCGTTTTCTGGACCAACTAGGTACTGACATACCCTGGAAATCTAACTCTAAGGGTGTTTGTTTTTTTTATTTTTTTTAATTTTAAAAACACATTAACCTACAAGCACTTTTTGCAACTTTATAGACTAGCTCATCATTGTGTAATTTAGTAGTGACTCTAAACTATGTATTAGTGATAAAAGCAATAAAATGAAAATGAAAGTGAAAATGGAAATGAAACCAAGAAACAAAAACGTCTTCCAAACTAAAATGCGTTTTTCCAAACTTCGCAATTTGGTTGAAGAGACCCCATATTTAACAGAAGAAAATCTGTTTTCCGCACAATAAAGACAGTATTTCACGGTAAGCACAGTGCGAGTTCGAGTAGATTACTGATAACCCGACGAAACTGGGCCTTTAAGCCATCATGATAAAATCTTACATTTATTCTGAACAGATGTAAGCACTAAAAAACTTCAGTCAGAAACTACACGCAGGTATCTGATCCAAAAATTAGCTACTTTTTATACAGTGCCAATCTAATAACACTCAACCAAAGGGTAATTTGGCCTCAAAAGATTCCTAACATTAACACTAAAAACTGTAACTGAACAAGTAAAATTTAAGAGACAATCTCCAATTCTACAATATTAGCTAATTTTGATATAAAATACTGACAACTAACTCCTAAGCACTCAGAAATTCTGCATCTTCATCCACTTTAGCGAAGGGATGCAGAATTTCTGCATCCCCATTTCTGCAATATTAGGTAATTTTCACACAAAATACAACTTAATCCTAAGCACTCAGAAATTCCACACCTAATCCATTTGAGCAAAGG
>CM042755.1:13613577-13641077 GCA_022496165.2 Catalaphyllia jardinei
ACCTTCAACCATTGCTTGACGTAGTCTTTGAATAGACCCTTGACCCTTCGTCGAAAGTGCCAAACTTTATGAATGCGTACCAGACGGTATCCCTTCTGGAGGGCCTTGACAATCTCGGGTGTGCACCAGGTGCCCGTAAACATCCTCTCTTCATCTCCATGTTTGCAGACATGACTGCATTGCAGCATGGACGGGACATCTCGTCTGAGACACATTTGGCGCACAGCGGAAAGGTCAACTTACCGCCTTGACGGTGCGGGAGTACCGGATGGTAGAGATTATGTGGGGGTATTATCGTGACGAGTGCCATGCCAAAGTAGTTGGAGATGTCTTGATCTTCGGGATTGGTGATTACTGTGGGGTGACCGATGGGGTACTCGGCTTCGGAGTTGACCTAGGGGTAGAGGGACGTCACATCAATGTAAAACACTTTTTCTCCGGTGGAGGGGTCCACCAAATAATAGAGGCACACGGCATTGGTCCGTCCGCCAAAGAAGGCGTCTCGAGGGTTTAGAGGAGGAAGTGGTTTGTAGGTCTTTAGAAATTCGAGGAGACTGGGCTGTATCTTGCGTTTGTGGGCCCACTGACACTCCCACATGACCCGAAGAGTGTAAACTGCGGCTCTTATTTGATTTTCTTTAGCTTTGGTGTCGTCGAACATCTCCTGATATTTCCTGTCACGGTTGAGTTTGGAGTACGCGTCTCGGCAGGGAAAGCAGTCGGGACAACCGTGCCATAGACAACCGTGGAACTCGTACACGGTATTGGTTTCGGTGTCGAGTCCATCGACCAAAAAACTCTTGCCAGGAGTGTAGATTCGCACCTCGCCTCCATTGGTGGCTGTCCGGATGCGATCCGCCTGCACGAGCTCAGGGTCTTGATTCAAGAGTCTCAGTTTGTGGTTCTCGAACGCCAACCATTCTCGGGCCACTACGGAGGTATTGGTCTGCGCTCCCATCCAACCCCGTGGTGGTTCTACCGCGATGGTGTTGGGTTTCAATAATTTCTTGCGCCAGAACCGGTTGCAGGCTGAAGCGATGGTGATGCATTTGTCCATCGGGTTGAAGGCTGCATGACTCTCGAACTCCGATTGAAATTTCTCACATCCGGCCTTCAACAATTTCACGTCAGAAATACAATAGGACTCCATGTCTCGTCTGAGGTTGAAGATGTAATTTGAGTTGACTTTTTCATTGTGCCACCTGAGGAATTCCGCTTTCTTTTTGACTGACATGCCGTCGGGGTCATAGTAGCGAACCTCTGGGATGGGGCCCCCGTAGTCCTGATTCTCCACGGTGTTGAACAGGTGAGGGAAGAAACCTCTACACTGCTCTGTGAGACCAAAGGTGGTGGGGAAGGCTGCCAGAGGAAACGGTAAAAAACAAAGGGAATCTTTAAAGGTAATTTCAAAGTTCCGCAAGGATAGTATCTTACTGCCTACGGTTATCTGATCCTGCACGTCACGATGGTTGTCGTATAGGTACTTTATCACAAACATTCCATCGTATCCTTTGAAATTATGGAAGATGACGATGACGTTACGCGGGTCAACATACTCGTCGGTGGTCTTCTCGTCCAGGTAGTCGAAGAATTCCACTGTACAACCCTCTCCGTAAAATACATGTGTCTCCTCTTCTTCGGCACTCTCGCAGCACAACATGATGGGTGTCTGCACGCCCTGCTCGTCGGTGGTGGCCTCGTAGTCGGCATAAATGAAGAGAGGGGCGAGCTCCTCCACCCAGCAAGCTCCTGTTTCCGGATTGACCCCCATGATGGCTCTGTCTCCCACTTCGGATTCAGGTACGGCCAAAAATTTTCTTTGGTCTTCCGATTCGTCCAGCGGTTGGATGTAACATTGGTGTGTGTCCTGAGACACGTAACGCTCGCAGAAAGGGCATTGTGCCACCCCACACCTATGTTTGTATCTTGGATGGTTATTGTCTTCGTCACGGTTTGCAGGGGCCGCGTCATATACTTTTTGGCATGACAGGCATCGTTTGAGCTGCTGACAGAGGCTGCGAGTGGTTTTACTGCTCGTCAGGTGTTGGAGGTAACACTCTTTTCCGAAGAAGAGTCGACTGCATCCGTTGCACAAACGTGTAGGTTGCAACTGTTGACCTGGTGCCTTCTGAGCCTTGGCAGTGTTGAAATCCTCACAGGTTCGGGTCCCGCAAGCAAAGCACCATTTTCCGTTGCAGGAATGATTCTGTCTATCCTCTCTGTCGTACCCTCTGTTGCATTCGTGGCAAAAGTAACTCTTATCGAGGAAACCAGAATACGAGTTGCAGCCGTGATAATGGGTACCAACTTTGAGGAGGAGTATGAGCTTTTCTTTAACGGGGCCTCCAAAGGTTATCATGTGCGGCTTATCGATGGAAAGCACCTTGATCTGGTATTCAGGTAGAGCGTCCTGGAATTTCTGCAATTCTGCCGGACCGCACGGCCCGTCGGGAACACCCGCCAGACGTCGCAATTGTTTGGCTTTCAGTTCCTGCTCTCGCTTTCCTCTTCGCATGTTGACATAATGTCTGTCACGACCGCTTTCGGCATCGGCCCGAGCCTGCATCGTCACGATGGCTCGCGCACAGGAAAGGTCGTCCTCGTTGAGGATACGTATGACGGACTGTTTGCTCTTTAACATTTTCTCCAGGGAGGTCCTACCCAGCATGCGAGAGCGGTCTCGTTGGCCGCGCCCACCCCGTCCGGGGGTTCGAATAAAGGTGGTTTCAATGATAAAGGAGTCGTCCGCTGCAAAGTCCTCGTTGGAGTTCAATTTGGTCGCCAAAGCTTGAAGATAAGTGCGCAAGCGTTCACTATCCTCCTGGAACTCACGCACGGTGAAAGTGGTGGACTGAAAGGCGTGTGAGAAGTGGTCCGACTGCATGGTGAAATGAACCAGGTGGTGAGGTTGGAGGTCAGCGGTGGCACGCATTCGGGCCTCGATAGCGCGCCTCAAAGCGTCCGTCAGTTCACCCCCCAAGTCATCCTGGTCGCCAGGGTCTCGGTTCTGATCTAACACGGCCCGATACCGTTGACGTTCCACCACGTTCCGCCACCTTCTTGGTAGAGCAACGGGTTGCAAGTTGAAATCGAAGAGAGCCCCACCCCTTTGCACGGGAGGATCAGGTTGCTCTGGAGCTGCTCGCTTCATGGTGACACTAGGCAAATTGAAAAGGGAAAAGCAGCATTAGTTGTATTAAGACATGAAGGACCCGAGACATGACCAATCAAAATATGTTTATTTCTAAAAGCGCTCACAGTCTACCAATGTCTATACAGCGAATCAAGTCTAATTGTCATTATTTTTGGCAGTCAATCTATCTGCCAAAATGTCAATCAACTCTTCTTCGTCGAGAGGGTAGGGCTTGAGAGATAAATGAGGTATTTTTTGCTCAAGTTCTTTGGCTTTATCCTTGGCTTTCAAATTGAACTGGATTTCTACCCCGACGTACAAGTCCCATTCGGTCGTGCACGTGACAATGTCTCCGCGGTTTTGTGGCCGAAGGTGGTGACGGAGAGGGACCCTTTCAAGTGCATGACGTTTTGGTTCCCAAACCCTCCTCGGTGGGTGACATGAAAAAGTCAAAAGAGAAGAGCGAGGAAACCGTGTGGGTGGACGAAGTGGCCAAACCTCCTCCCCCGCCTTGGGACGAAGACGCACCCCACTGTCCTCTCCACCAAGAGTATGGTCTGATCAGCAAGGAAATCGACACCAAATATGGACCTGCTGTCATTCACCACTGTCCTCACGAAGAGTGCGTCATTGCGTGCTTTGGAACCCCAGAAGAAAGAGACCGATTCCTTCTGGCAGTGGACAGGAGTCTGCATTGGCAGTTCCGAGACAACCGTTGCCCCTTGGTGTGTTTCTGCAACGAACCACTGGTGCTCAAATTGTCCAAGTCCGAAAAGAACCCCAACAGGCTGTTTCTGACTTGCCGTGGTCGTCAGTGCAAGATGTTCGTTTGGGGCGATGACTTTGCACCCGCCAGAGTCCGAAAGCACTGGGACTGGTACATGTCCAAATAAACATTGACCAATTGGAGATTAGCATGTTTTGTGAATAAAGTTCTTGAAATAGTAGCTAGAGTCTCATTTTATTCTTGTTCTCGACCATGGGTAATCAACTCCCGGTAGAACGAGCGAGAGACGGTGTGGAGTGTCTTGCCCCTTTATTCCACGAACCGTTTGATGTATTTTTAAAAGGGGCCTTCGACTCCCTAACCTTTGTGGGGTTGCACGCCATCTGTCAAGAGTTATTGGGCACCCTCCCCGACGGCACCCTGTACCCGTTCCCCACAGCGAGCGCCGATGCCGTTGGTGTTTGGGACGCCCTGAAACCCACGGAGAACCTTTGGCGGTTCATCGTCTACATAGAGTGGTTGTGGCGACAAGAGGGAGCATTTCATAGTTTCGTGAGACTGGGTGTAGAGCGAAAGGAGGCCTTGTACGGATGCGTTGCTAAAGTGGTGCAACTCAGTCATGCAGTCAGACAAGCCCGAGAAGAAAACCAGTCTGAGGGCACGGTATGAAGACCCTGACGAGCCCGGTAGTCTAGGAAGTGTCAGCCAATTCGCCCGACAACAGGGCGTGTCTCTCAAAAAAGCCCGACAGGCCCTGCAGTCTTCTCTGGCCTACACGCTTCACAAACCCCGACGACGTCATTTTCCCACGGCACCGGTGGTGGTATTCGGTATCGATGAACAGTGGGCCGCCCACCTGGTGGAAGTGCAAAGTTTGTCGCGTCACAACAAAGGCGTGCGTTACCTGCTGACGGTGGTGGACGTGTTTTCCAAGTACGGTTGAGTCCGACCTCTCAAGAACAAGACGGGGGCTGAAGTCAAAAGGGCCCTTGCCGACATCCTCAGAGAAGGTCGACAACCCCTCAACCTGCAAACGGATGATGGAAAAGAGTTTTACAACAAGACGGTCGGAGACTTTCTCAAGAGTCACAACATTCACCATTTCTCCACCAAAGGTGATACCAAGGCCAGCGTGGTGGAACGATTCAACCGCACCCTCAAGCAGAAACTATTCCGTTACTTCACCGCCGCCAATACCTTCAGCTTCAAAAATGCCCTGCCTGCCGTGGTTCGCAACTACAACGCAGCACCGCACCGCAGCATAGGTATCGCACCCAACAGGGTGACGGTGGGGAACAGTGCCAGAGTCTGGAATTTTCTCTACGGGAAGCGCATGCGGCGACCGCGGCGAAGGGAACGCCTGCGTGCGGGAGACAGAGTGCGTCTCAACCAAACGTTTCGGACTTTCAAGAAAGGCTATCTTCCCGGATGGACCGAGGAAGTGTTTGTGATTGACAAGGTCAAGCCAGGCCCTGTGACAACGTTTCAAGTGAGCGAGTGGGACGGGACACCCTTGAAGGGAACCTTTTACCTGGAAGACTTGCAAAAGGTCAACGTTTCCGATGACACCCTCTTCCGGATCGAAAAGGTGTTGCGTCGCAAGGGTGATAAAATGTTAGTGCGTTGGAAAGGGTGGCCACAAAAGTACGACAGTTGGATTGACAAGAACTCCACCCAGAGCCTACGCACCAAGACAACATGAGTGAAGACTCCTTTCGCCTCGTGTTGATCAACACGTCCAGCACCCAAGAGTTCAACAACACGAACAGTTCGTTCAAAAACAGATTACCCCACCCTATTCGCCTTCAGGGAGACTGGGAAGTGGGTTTGGACGACATCTCTCTGCCCAACAGCATCCTGTTTGCAGAAAAGCTCAACCCCCGCAAGAAACGTTATATCATCCAAATGTTTGGTCATAGCCAGGTCAATCAGAGTGGACATAGAGTCAGCATTCCGCTGAATGTCGGATTTGACAACCCTGATTTGGAGAAAGGCACCCCCACAGTGGACGGCGTCGGTTTCATGAAAACAGTCAACAACCAGATGGATGAGTGGCGAATCGCAAATGTGGTGGATGACACAGAATTTTTCATAAACATGCATGGTGACAAGCAGCGTACCTATTGGAAATGGAAATAGGAAGGGGAAGAACTGGTGTCGGACAACGCTGGAACGTACAAATTGTCCCCAGATTACAGACCCATCTTCTTGATCGATCTTGACCTCGGTGTGAAGATGGGTTGGTTTCAATACGACCCAAAACACGGGCAGTACAATCTGGGACCTAATCTGAAGCAGGAGGTGTTTGAGCCCTCGACCATTCCTAACATCAATGGCAAAAGGAGCGATGGTACCTACAGAGGTGATGTTTTCGAGCCTTACAGTTCGGGACATCATAATGCCGGGAGGTTTGTGTTTTGGACAGCCAACGATGGAAACTGGGGCAGGAATGGTGTCGATGAATCATACAAGAATTTTGTCAGACTATCATTCCATTGCAACTGGCGGTTCACGAACATCAACGCGGCATTCCGAGAGGCCGTGGGAAAACACAAACGTACTTTGCTCTGCTACAGCGACGTGTGCGTACCCTCGTCCGTAGGTTCGCAGACCACCGACCTCATGCGAGAGTTTAGCTACGACGAGAATGGACAGGGTACCGTGTAATATGAACCCCACAGGGTTCAATATATACCCGTTTGCAATAGCACGCTGGACATTATTCAAGTGCAAATCGCCGAGAAGGACGGAAGCCTAGCTAAACTACATACGGGTCCCACCGCTGTGACGTTACGTTTCCGGAAACGATGAGAGGAGCTGGTCTGCGACGCTTTTTCCCCGATGTACAAACCATGAAAGGTGTGGACTGATTCATGATGGGGAGTGGAATCGATCTCAAAAGGTACCACCCCGATCAACAGCCTCAGCAGAGAGGGAGGGGCCTGGACCGTTTCATGCACTCGGTGGTGGGTGATGCTTCCAACAACTTCGCCAAGGGTTACCATAAAAGCGGACAACCCACTGTCACTAGCTCCATTAAGAGTGGGTTCACCAACGCGAGGAAGGGAGTGAAGAGAAGTCTTCAGAACAAGGTCAACAGCAATCTAAAGAAGAAAGCTCGAAAAGCCCTCAACGACATCTTTGGTCGCTGATGTCGAGTATCATCTTCAGTCGAAGACCTACAAAGGTTTTCAGTCAGACAGGCGGGTCCTTGCTTCCCTTGGGACCCTTTGTGGGATCCCCTCCTTTTGTGAGACCACCCCCTGTCGACAGTTCGGTGACGCGACGATGGTTCAGAAGGAGACAGATGGGAGGAGGGGGTAGAAGAAGAAGAAATAAAAGACGAAAGAGGAGACGATGACCTTCATTCTGTCTGGTCAAAGGTTGCTGTCAACATGTCCACCATATCCAAGCACGCCCACTCGGCGGCAGTTCGCAACCCCTCCACCAGACTCTTTGAGATGCCTGAGACGGACATGAGCATCTTGTCCTCCAGAGAAGTGAAAGTGAACCCTCAGACCACGGGTATTACCCCCATCACCTTCGAGTTCACCCCCTCCTCGTACATCGATCTGCGCAGGTCCTACATCGAAGTGCAGTTTCAATTGAAAACAGCCGCAGGTAACAACTTTGCGGCGGGTACGGTGACGGCCTTGGCCAACAACTTGACACACTCCTTTTTCAAACAGATCGTTATGCGTCTGAATGGAACCCTCATCACCCCCCAGACGGACTACTACCACCAGCTAGCCTTCATCGAGACTGCTCAAGGCTTTTACGATTGCTTGGACGTGCCTGACGATGGTTATGGTGACGAGTTGACGGCTAATAAATTGGATCTCACACCTCATGCTCACTTCACTGCCCTGCCTGATGACCAAAAGAGATGGGTGCTGGACAGAGCGAAATACCTGGGAGGGAACACTGTGACACTTCGTTTTCGACCTGCTCTGGAGACTTTCAGGATGACTAAGCTGTTGGTACCCAATGTCCAAATTCAGCTGCAGTTGTATCTCAATGATCCCGACGTGTGGACCATGATCTATGCCAATGCAGTACATGCTAGAATGACAGAAGCCGACCTCAAAGCATCCTTGATTGTGCGCACAGTGAAACTAGAACCCAGCGTGGAGACGGAACTGGCTTTGCAAAGAAATAGAGGAAGAATAGTGAGTTACCCAGTGGTCCGAACAGCCATTCGCACCTTCAATCACCCCAATGACAGCCGTCATTTCAGATATGATGATCCTTTCATGAAACAGATCCCCAACAGAGTCATTGTGGCCCTGGTCAAGCAAGCGGCCATCAAAGGTGCTGCCACCGAAAACCCCTTCGGGTACAAACTATTCAACCTTTCCACCATCAAGTTGATTCTCAATGGTGAAGAGTATCCTTACCAACCCCTGGAGCTCAACCACGGTGACGCCCATGCTGACATCCGTGGGTACCATCGGTTCTTAGAGGCCACAGGGTGTTTTACCCGAGGAAAAGGAAACTTAATGAAAAGAAAAGATTGGGGAAACGGTAAAAGGGCGTGCCTGCTGCCCTTTGTTCTCACAGCCAACAACTCCGTGGACAGTCCAGTACTCAACCCCGAGCTGACAGGTGATCTACAAGTCGTCATTACCTTTGTAGCTGATCCTGGAGAAGATTTGACAGTCATAGTCTATGGAGAATTTGAAAATGTCATCGAAATCCACCCCAATGGAGTTGTGAGGTACGACATTCACACTTGAGATGGAAAAAGTGGCTTTGAGCAATGAACAGTTGGATTACTTGGCTTCTAAACATCCCACTTTGAGAGGCGTGTACGGAGGTGCCATACCCAGTGATGGACTGCCCTCAAAACTCTTCGTGCAGTATCCTCAGGCTTACATCGTGAACGCGGACCCCGCGGGTCAACCTGGCACTCATTGGTTGGGCTTGTGGTTAAAGGAGGGCACGTGTGAGCTGTTTGACAGTTTTGCGTTACCTTTGGAAAAGTACCCTGTAGTGACACCCCTGATCGAATGGATGGAGAGACATTGCAAAGACATGAACACTAATGCCGAGAGCGTGCAGGCCGTGACCAGTCAAACGTGCGGTTATTACGCTCTATTTTATTTGATGCTTAAGAGTAAAGGAGGCACCATGTATGATTTTTTGACCCTCTTTGCGCCTCATGATTACCTTAGCAACGATGAGTTGGTAGGACAGATGATGAAAGACTTGGTGCAAAACGATGGAGAATGGAAACAAGTCTGTAAACGATGTTTTAAACAGAGTAACAAATAAAAGTGTGTAAACCTATACGGAGTGTGACAATTGATTATGGCAGGCAGACGAAGAGGTAGTAGACGACCCGTGAAGAGAGGGCGTCGCAAACAAAGAAGAGGTGCTCTTTTCAGAAGAAAACCTCGTCTGGTCGACAAGATTGCCGAAGGGGCCAGCATGTTTCTAGCGGGTCCTGCCCCTACCTTTACCACCGCGGGTGTTAAGTTGGCAGGTCAAACCTTCAAGGGTATAAGCGACAACGTACTACGGTACCGCAGACGGCGTTGAGAGAGGGCAACTTTTTCGCCCTCTGTAAAACAAAAGGGTAACTTTTTCACCCTCTATAAAATAGAAGGGCAACTTTTTCACCCTCATAACACAGACAACATGCCGGGTGTAAAGAGAAAATCGAGGAAGAGAACGACCAATATGAGAACGACCAAGAAGAGAAGAACTCAAAAGGGTGCAGGTGTGAACCCTGTATTTGTGGATTTCAAAAAAGGTTTTAATCTTGTCTCAGACCGACGCATGTGGTCCAAGATAGATAGCAACAAAGCCAAGAAGCAGGTGTCGAGTATCAAAGACAAGTACAAGCAGTACAAGAACAACGGGGGTACCAAGAGTTACACCTCCTGGGGTCTCGACAACGGATACATGGAAAGGTCTCCTATGAATTGTAATATACTGTGATCACCTAGCGACGTGACAACCAATTGACACTTTGCACTGACACGGACACCATGGTGAGAGTGAAGAGTGTACCGAAACAAAAAGTGAAATGGTTCGCACGCCGAGGCGAGACACTCAACCCGACAACGGTGTTGCAGACACCCCTTGTACCCACAGACGATGGGGGTTCAGAGCCCCTCACGCTTGAAGATATCGGTCTCCGAAAACGAGCTCCCAAGAGAAAACGGACTCGTCGCCGAAAGAAGCCAACCTCGGCAAAGTATCTTATCACCAAGAGTGATGCAGAGCTGATCGACGCAGCCACCAGACTGCAAGACCGTTATGGCAAGAAAGCCCGATATCGCAAGAAGATGCGGGCGCCTAGAAAGGTTAAAAGAGTAAGTAACTGTGTGGACAAGCGCACAACACTACAATCGCTGTTGCGAAGGATACCCGACGCCAAGAAACCGTTGTCGACATGGGTGAAGTAATGCCTGCCTTCAAGTTTCGTCACCCCTCCAGCATCATCGTGGCGGGACCTTCAGGGTGTGGAAAGACCGTGTTCACCAGCAAACTCATCTTACAAAACCTTGTGGCCCGACACACCCCGCGTGGTACACTACTGCTATGGGGTGTGGCAACAGGCCTTCGAACCTCTCAAAAAGGCCAACGTGCACTTCCACGAGGGGATTCCTGGCAGTGCCAATTTCGACAAGTGGTACCCCAAGGAGGGAGGCTTATTAATTTTGGACGATCTCATGGAAGAGGGCAGCAAGGAGAAGCAAGTGGTGGACCTCTTCACCAAACTATCGCATCATCGCAAGATCACCGTGTTGTTTTTGACGCAGGACATTTTTCCACCGGGTAAATTTGCCAAGACCATCTCTCGCAACGCACACTACATCGTGGCCTTCAAGAATCCTCGTGATCAAGTGGGCATCCGTACACTTCTGACCCAGTCCTTTCCCACCAAATGGAAGGAGGTCTTGAATGCATTTAATGAAGTGACAGGACGATCTTTTGGTTATATGGTGTTCGATTTCCACTCGGCCAGTTGTGACTCCTGCAGAATGCTCTCCCACGTGTTGGCCGACGAGGGCTACACCCACTGCTACATGTGGTGATGTCAGACTACGCCAAAGAAACCAACGAACAATTACAAATAAGAAGAGACAGAGGTGCAGCCTCAGATGTCACTCTAACACCCACCAACGTAAGAAGAGTGTTTGGCGATCTGCAAAGTCCAAGGTCACCCACGAGAACACGAATGGCACATCACAGTAGTCGAGACGAGTTCGAACCAGACGCGTTTCTGGCCAGTGCATTTCCCACCGGTGCCAGCACCACCACTACCACGGGGTTAGGGGCTGGTACCACAACAACAAGAACACCTGCTACGACAGCTACGGCAGGTCCTTCGGGAGTGGGAACAGGAACCATACCTCCACCTGCCGTGCCCGGTCCGTCAGGAATAGGAACTGGCACCCGCCCGCCACCCACCGTGGCTGGCCCTTCGAGCTGAGGCAGAGGAAGATCGATATCCCGGGGAAAAGAACCCTGAAGGAGACCCCGAAGCCGAAGCCGTAGTGACACTCCCAGTTCGGACACCGAAGCACGACGTCAGCAACGCCGAGCAGCGGCCGACAGAATGGAAGCCAACGCGGGCGCCCCGGCTGCAGGAGGGGCCGGAGGTGGAGGAGATGATGGTGACGGAGGAGATGGAGGAGATGACGGGGGTGGTGGTGGTGGTGGTGGTGGTGGTGGTGGTGGTGACGGAGGAGGAGGTGGGGCAGGACGTGGAGGAAGAAGACGCGCCCGACGTGACCTTCACGAAAATCTCGACGATCTCTTGAGAGCACTTCGTCGTCGCACGGGTGGGCGACACATTGCAGGCATTACACACACGGATACTATTACCACTACCTATAAAGACGGCCGTCCTCCCACCGTCCATCGCACTTCATCCAGAGCCAGCGGATCGAACTGATAACATGACAGAGTTACTCAAGAGCGTGCCCAACGAGCACATTATCAATTTCATGAACTACCGTTTTGACTGGTTTGATCACGAAAACGAGGAAGAGTGGTTTCCCAAGTTCAGGAAGATTGTACGCGAATCGTACAAACTCTGGGACAGTTGGGATCCACTGGATTATGAGGCGGTCAAACTGGTTTGCAGTCCCCGCTCCCGTGACCTGCACACGGTGGCCCTGATTTGTTGGAACCATGGCGAGACCTGGTTCCGAGAAGCGGTGATGAACTGGATCGAACTGGCCATCTCGGGCGTGCCCGAAGACAGATGCATTCGCTTTACAAGGAACGGCTGTCATTATGTTGAGGAGTGAACGTCTCTGGTTTCCCAGGTTTCTGCAACTATGCAAAAAAACCCTCCAATACAAGAACCCCTTTCATAACAACCACGCCCTCATGTTGAAGGTCACAGAGTGCAAGAGCTACCGCGAGGTGGAGAGTATTGTGAAAAACCACTCCTCCTGGTATGATGATGTTGATGAGGACCTGGAACCCCCCTTTCCGCTTCTCAGTCTCATACGAAGGTTCAAGTACAAGGCCCAACGAATGACAGAACTTCTACATAAAAAGAGAGTCCAGGTACCCTACCCCTCATTCTTGAGAAAACACCCGAGAGGAGATGGTGGTAGAAGTGGGATTGACGGGGGTAGGCACAGAGGTGGTGAGTAAAGAGTTACTGCAGCGGCTCGATGAACTCTATGCAGACTTTCACCGCAAAATGTGGTGCAGGAAAAAGATGTACTTGAGGTTCAAGCGACTTAATGGATTTTTCAACGGTCTGGCCCTACTGTCCATTGCCGTGGGTATGGTGGTTAGTAGCGTGTGACAGGACAGCCTCATCATGGTAGCATTGACAGCCTTCAGTACCCTCATCAAGGGGTGGATGGATTTCAAGAAATTACCTTTGAAGATGGACATGTGTCGTTTCGCCTTCACTACTTACGAGAAATTAATGATAGAAATACACAACTACTGTCGAGGGGCGGTTCTAGACGATGTGGAAGGTTTCTTAGTCAAGTGTCAAGTGAACGAGGAAACAATCACTGACCTGTCACCCCCGGTGAATGACGCCATGATCAAGGAATACACCAAAAACTTCAGGCACGTACCCCTCCATAAAAGGACTGAAGCTTCTCCCAGACCCCTCATTCGTGACAATGCCGAGGAGGAGAAGACGAGCAACCAGGCGTAGAAGGCGACAGCGGGGAGGGGTCTTACCTTTGGCCGCTGCAATACCAGTACTGGCAGCCGTGGGGAAAGCTGCAGGTCTGGGTGCTGTGAAAAAGGTCACCATGGCAGGAAACCACCGTATGGTGCAGCAGCGACCCTTCTTGCAGAGTATTTTTCGAGAAGCCAATCACAAACGACGTCAAGCCTTTTTGGACTATGCCAACAAAGATCAAATCAATGCTGTCAGCGAATTGGTGCTCAACACCTTGAAGGGGCGTGTACCCATCTCCAAGGCGACTGTCACCTCGCTGAAACGACATAAAGGGGTCTTACGCAAGCTGGCCAAACGCAAAACGTCTCTGAAAGCGAGGAAACGACTACTCGGAGCACAAAAGGGAGGTGGTTTTTGGAAAGGACTCGATTGCTGTCACCGACAATGTCCGTATTAGACATCAACCCTCGCAAACCCCCTTTGGCGCGACTGATGGCCATCATCCAAGAACTCAACCGCGCCTTGGACAAAGCCGAAGAAAAGTTGCTAAAAGAAGAAAAACATTTCCAAGACGAGCATGTGCGCTACAACGAAATGTTACGCAAGTATCATCACTTGAGCGATAAGTACCTGTGCACTTCGTGTCAGCTCCAATTGGCCCGCACACCTCCAGGCAAGACGATCACTTTATGCAGCACCTGTCAAAGCAGAAAAGATACGGTGGTGTTGTTACGAGGTGAAAACAGTCGATTGAGACAACAGGTCAGGGACTTGCAAGAGAAATTGGACGCCGAAAGAGATGCGCGACATGATGATGGTGCCCACGGGGGAGTTTGAGCGCCTACGTCAACGTTTCAAACAACAAGCCACCACCAATACGGTGTTGGAAGAGGTAGGGGATCTGGGAGCCACCGAAGAAGTAATTCTAGACAGTAACTTACCTCCAAGTATGGCTCTCAATCTGGTACGTCCTTTGAACCGAAAAAGAATGAGTATGACCAAACGTCTGAGGACTGGGGGTGAAATGGGTGGATCCTACGGTGCCAACAAAGACGAACCGGAACCTCTGGTGAACACTCCCTCCGAAGCTCTGGTGAAAAAACTTCTAAAACCTCTGAACAGAAATGCTCCAAGACCTGGGGCTGCCCCACCTCGACGAGCTGCAACCACGCCTGCACGACGTGCTCCACCTTCGGCAGCGACTCCAACAACCTCGGGGCTCACTAAAAGACAAAAAGACGCTTTGTTAGGTAAAGCCAAACAGCTAACCGCCAAAAGAGGAAAAAAGATAGTGCAACACAATCTGCCATAAAAGGGGCTAAAAAAGGAGCTTTCGAGGCACTCGGACTAAGTCGTCTATTCGGAAAGGGTGACGACGACAGCGACAGTGACAGCGACGACGACCAAGACACACCCACGGGAAGACCGAGCTATGACCTACGCTCGAGGAAAAAGAGGCCGACAGGGTCGCCGTCGTGGGAAAGCTACCTCCAAGACAGGTTCAAGAAGAAAAAGAAGTAGAAGGCAGACAGGGGGTCTAATCGATGTACAAAAGATGATTGCCAAGACGGGGAGGGAATGGCACTGGCCGGGCTATCAATACATGGGGCCTGGCACTAAGCTCAAGATGCGATTGGCACGTGGTGACCCTGAGGTCAATCGATTGGACCGACTGGCCAAACAGCATGATATCGATTACTCCAAAGCTCGCAACCAGCGTGACAAGTGGGTGGCTGACCGCAAGATGATCAAGGCCATAGGTAAACTACCGGGCAAGAAGACTAAGACCGAAAAAGTGGTGAAACTAATAATGCGTGGCAAAGTGGGGTTGGGCCTCTAACCAATAGCAAACCGACGCTGGACTCGCTGCGCGCCACGTGGCGTGCTCTGATTGGGGGCTTTCGATCCTACCTAGTACCTATAAAAGCTCGATGGCAGTATCAAACAAAAACATTTGTCTGAAACGATGGACTCAAGTATCTACACCAACAGCAACGAGGTCTACGAGTACCTACAGCGTTTCGTGACGCCCGAATTGTTGACAATAGAAAACCGAGAAGGCACTGGGGATATCTTCGTTTTAGACAGTAACCTCATTCGTTACGGCAGTGGGGACGAGTGGTGGGGGACACTGCTCGAGCTAGCAAGCCGACGCCCCCAATGGCAAGAGTGGTTATTACCCAGGCTATGCTCACGAACTGTCGAAGGAAGTTTGGTGCCAGTGGAATGCTTTCTTTTCAATGGTGTCAACTTTTACATGAGCAATTACAGAGAGGACCGACAGGAATTCGAGTTCACCAGGATCCCAGCACCACCCCAACACTTTAGGAACAATGATGTTTTGTTCACCACTCAACGTCTAGATCACGCTATGCAGTTAAAATACGATGAACTGTTGGTGGTACCCAAACTAGCCAGAGAAATAGAGCAACATTTTTATTCTAACAATGAACCTAGAGTGATACTTGGACAGCCATTGTCTTACTTTGATCTACAAAATGTTTTAGTCGACGCTTTCACCAATCTCTTACAGGGCGGTGAAGCCATGGAAACCTAGTCGATAAAAGTAATAGCATTCATGACCTCAGCATCCGGAAGGTCACGATGTTTCATGACATTAAAGTTGCAAAAGGCTTGACAACTTTGTTTCTTACAACAACAGAACCTGATACCCTTAGTCTTAGAGGAGAATTCGTGAATCAGTTTACAAGCATTATGTTCCATGCAGTGTTTAAGCTTAAAACAGTTCTCAATAATAAAGTGTTCTTCCTTTATGACAGCGTGTTCGATGATTTCTCCCAAAAACTGATTGATAGGGTGGACTGATCCCTCTTCCTTCTGTCTTTGAAAAAACAGTTCCCTCCATTCTTTCATCTGTTGACTTGTCAACCCCAGGGTAAAGCGATTGATACAATGTTGCTCTTCCTGAGCACACCTCTCCCCCACGGAAGTGAAATAACCCGCCAACTCCATGATTCTGCAGGGTAGTTGGAGATGGTCTTTCACACCCCCCAGGACTTGGTGAATGATCTCATTTTCTTCAGGGGTGATGTACATGCCACCCACCTTGTGGTGTGCCACCATCTCATCCATCATCTCTCGGACTTGACCTTCACTCACGACAAGGGTAGTATTGATAACTCGTTTGGCGGCCATGTTGATTGAGTCAACTGAGGAGCCAAAAATAGTCCACTCACTATATAGTGTGTTGGAATCATGGGATATCGTCACGTGGGGAAGAAAGGGGGGATACCCCCATCCCCCCGGTGACGTCATTTTTACGTCACAGTCTCACTGAATAAAAAGCCGAGACCTCGGTCCAGTTCACTTCATTCGCGCAGTCATGGCTCAAAGACGCAAACCACATGTCGAGGAGTGTAGCAAGTGTCAAGCTCATGATGAGTTTGGGTGTGACAGATGTGATGGGCGGAACAAGTTCTACCGAACTCCCGACACTCTACTGAAACAACCCGAGGACCCCGACACGTGGACCTGCTTCACTCGAGGTCACTTTCGACCCGGTGCTCAGATTCTGCAACAGTTGGAATACGAACCAAGGTGGGGGCAGCTACTGTTATGTGGTTGATACTGTTATGTGGTTGTTCTGTAGCATTACTTCGTAGTTAAGTTGAGCTGAGCCTCGGACGTTTGAATTGGTTTTTGTGGTTGTTGTTGAAAGGTTTAGCAAGCTCTTTCTGTTGTGACGTTTGAGACTGTGACGGTTTTTGATCCTGTAGATAATTTGGCGTCTGTTTCAGTGTCACTTTCAGTTTTCGGTTTTGATGGTTAATGAATTGTCTTGAATTTGATTGGTTGGTGTGGTCATTGTTGATTTTGATGTTCCAATTGTGGTTATAAAGAATTTCATTAGGTGGTATGTTGGATTTCTTAGGAATTTATGTAATTGGTATGTGCGTTCTCCCTGTTGTGTGTTTGGTATTTCTGGGAGTTCTTCGCTTTCCCTTTCTCTTGGCCAAGCGTCAGGAGGCGGGGACTCCCTTGTCATGTTTAAAAATATAAATGACGATTTGAGCTGACCCTCACACTTTAATTTCAGAGCCAGTGGACCTAGAAGAATGGAAAAGGGTGATGAGGGAAACTCGGACATGACCACCGTGATGCAGGAGAAATGCGCAGAAGT
Source organism: Catalaphyllia jardinei (assembly GCA_022496165.2). Classification (NCBI taxonomy): domain Eukaryota; kingdom Metazoa; phylum Cnidaria; class Anthozoa; order Scleractinia; family Caryophylliidae; genus Catalaphyllia; species Catalaphyllia jardinei. Next base: position 13,630,694 of record CM042755.1, read on the forward strand.
AACCGGCAAGGTACTTCCTCAAGAGATAAGTGACATGATGGTCTCTGCGGCCAATGCGCAACGTGTCCGGGAAAGACAAGAGTTACACAATGGAGCCTGGGATCTGATACACCATGCTCTGGCACCTTGCAGTGTTGGTGGAAACCTGCTGGCCATCAAAGTCGACACCGACCACGAGATCATCAGTTCAGGTAGATTTAAAAAATACCATCATTTCCCCTCTCATACGACGGACATCCATCCCCAGGGTGCGCGAACCGTGCACCTTGATTGCTACGCGGAATTATGTCACGAGATTGACCGAACCTACACCCTGCAGGAAAGGATGGATTTCCTTCATATGAAATGCAAGAAATATGTTTAGGTAATTCTAATCTACTCGTAGGTGTAGAAGTATACAATGTACGAACTTTTCATGCGGACACCCTCCATAACTTTGACCCCGGGAACGTTGACCTCTTCTTCTGCAACGTCCATCGCTTTCAGGTAACACTGATCTCTAATTCTCAGATTTTTGGAACTGTGACCCTGAACCCGGACTGTGTCCCATTACTCTACACACCGGGCTGATACGACTTCCGGGTACCGGACTTTATTGGGCGAGGTTCTGAGGTACGTCCTAATTCAAAGACCTCATTATCTTTTCAGTTTTTCCCACCATATTGATGCACCTCCGTTACATCAATCACGTAGAAAGAATGCATGACAAATGTATCCCGCCCATGGACGTCTTGGTACCTGCAGGTCGCATAATCCCTTGGCGACTCGATTATAAACACATGTTCTTTAAAAATCCTCATGGTTGCGTGGCAGTGTCCCACTAAGGTAAAAAACGCTTAAATTTTCAGCCCTGGGGAGATGGAAAGATCATCGAGGGCATAGAGAGTGCAGGTGGCGACGAAGACTCCGTCGTCCTGCTTTAAGACATGTTGGTCATCTTTACATTCCCCTAAACAGATCCGCAGCGCCGACCTGTTCACCCTTTTAACGATACGATCATCTTTCCATCAGGTAAGACAAGTCTGCCTCCACTACGCGGTTATTGGTCGGTATGGAACGATTTTGGGACCGACTATAAGATAACAGTATGTCACGACACTTGTTATAGGACTTGGTGAAGTACTACCCTGTTGGCATGCAACTAAGAACTACCTCATAATGTTTTGTCACGACTCTTGTTACAGCAAACCATATAAAGGAGGCTATTCCCGTAGATTATGACTTTTACTGGCTTGACAGTGACCACTACGAAGGACTCCATTGTCATGAATTTTTTTTATTACAGAACACAATGACATAGATGAATCCCTAACCATACAATATTGGTTTGGCCGGACTGTCAACCACTACAATCTCAGTAGCGTCTATTGTCATGACCTTTGCTTTCAGAAAATGGAATCTTTTTAGTGCGACACCGGGGTCTCCTTTGCGGTCACGATGATTGTTTCCGAAAAAGGTATCCTCCCTGTACTATGAATTAATTGGTTCTCCCCTTTTCTCAGTACCTTCCAGAAAGATACGCAGATACATGCCTGTGTTGTTTGAGAGGAGAAAGAAATTACACTACGGAATCTATAATCAAACTACCCGAAGACTCGTCTGTGGACCTCATGAATGTAACCTTTGCTCCCCCAGGATGCGGCGAAATTCATCACAGTAAACCCTGCGACTGTCTCCGTCACAAACAATCATGTGAAGCAAATGGGACCCTTTGTTGCGTTCCTCGCAAGTGTTACATGTCTTCTGACCCCTCCGAAAGTAGTGATGAGGATGAGGATGAGGATGATTCTGTCTCCTCTAACTATCAACCAACTTCAGACAGCGAAGAGGACTATCATTTTTTGTAATCTTTGCTCTCGTAGGATGCGGTAGAATTCGACACTGTGTCGTATGCCGCTACTGTCACCTTCATAAATGTACTCGTCAACCAAAAGAGAAGCGTATTTGCGTTCCTCGCAGGTGTCAACTTTTTAATTCCTCCTCCTCATCCTCTGACAGTAGTGACGAGAATGATGGAAATGTCTCTTCCGACCGCGACGGTCTATATTGATCAAAAAAATATGACTTTTCCTCAGGAATCCGAGTATGTACCGATAAGACGGGGTTAAACCTGGCAGAACCACTGAGATTAAACCTTTTTAGAGAGCCAGCCTTGCAAGCAGATGCCATACACTTTGACCCCTGTTTCCTAACTTTGAATCCTCGAGAACGTCCGTGTCACTTTAAAATAATATTTCAATATAAAAAGAAAACGGATCGGTGAGCTTGCATCCCTTTCTCTTTTCAGACATGACGCAACAGAGATGGCTTTGTAAATACACTCACTCTTACTGGCACCCCCTCTGTATGATGAGGTTCAATCTACGCGAAGACCCTAAACACTTTCATACTCACACTAGGCGTGAAAAAGAAGTGGACCAAGCTCACCGAACCGCCATGTTATGCAACAATAAGAGACTATGTAGGGATGGTCACATTATTCTGAGGCGATCTAATCTCGACCCTTGTGACACGATCAGTTTTCAAAACGCTTTAAGACAAAAACCGATTTACTCTCTCAATTACTCCTAGAACTGCCCGCCCAACGGTGGATGATGCAATGTTCGGGACAAGAACCCATTCAAGAGTGGTTGTTCTTGAGAATAACAGAAGACCGCGACCCCTATCACTACCATACTCACCAACTGTGTGCGGTAGAAGTACAAGCACTCTGCAAAAAATTCACAATATGTGACCAACCCTATTTGGTACCCGACGATAACCTTCCTTGGCAAAAGTCCGGTCTAAGCCCTTCGGATGAAACTGCATTCCGCAATCCGATCCTTTCATTCAAAGACTGAAAAACAATATTCTTTTTCAGAACATCCCATTACACGATGGATGATCTGGTTCGCTCCCAGACCGAACAATGATCCTTATCATTTCCACGTGCACGAAGACTGTGAACTGGAAATAATAGCCTCAAAATTAATGGCGGACCTTTGCCTTTTGAAAGGAAGTGGCGAAAGTCTTTTTTTCTCCTTTTTTGACCCTCGCGATGAAGAAATATTCCGTAACGCTGTAACAAGAGACAATAAATTAGAAACTTTGTAATAAAAGGTAATCTTTATTCTGTCTCCAGAGGTACCCCTAGCCATGGTAACATCCACAAGTGAGAACAGAGTAATGGGACACTGTCACCTACACCACCGATGCAGACCTCTAAAGCTCGAGGGATACAAAACACTCCTTTGCACTCTCCCCTTTCCAGCCCAACTTTCTCCGCGCAAACTAAGAGCAAACTATATCACAATATTACGAAACGGTTTCCCCTTCCTGAGAAAAATACTCTAAATAAAGACCTTCTCTTCTCAAATTGACAGATCAGCATCCCTCATTTCTTCCTCACCTGCGACACCTTTTGTTTAACTCCTAGAACCCCTGCAGATTTCAAGACCCTACAGTGAAGAGAAAGAAACTCACAGACATCTGCACCCCTTCTGTTCCATACGACTAGAGTTAAGCACCGGGTGTGACATAGAAGATCTCGTAGCCCCATGCCCCCGCGGGGAAGTGCCTTCTCCCGTGACGAAAAATTCACTTTACCAACACTATCGATGTTTTTGGCCACCACCCGACGACCCGTTCTGGGACTCGGACTAAGACACTCTCTTTCTTCTTCCCTTCAGAGTTACCCCACACGACGTTACCTGTCACTTACTTCCGTGTCTCCGACACCATCCTCACGCGCTATTGTGAAGGTGCGCCTCACCACCAACTCCCCGAGGACAATATCCTGCATGCGCCGGGTCTCCGCTGGTGGTGTCACAGTGAGGAGAGTTGTGAAAGAGGACTGTTTCCCGAAGACTACCACCTAAGTCATGCCGTCGACGGGGGGTTCATCTTTATCTTTGGTGTCCCTCTACATCCTGAAGAAGAGGAGGAACCCCCTTTTTTACCTCCCGAGGGCAACCCTTTCCTTTTTGACTAAAATAACCTTTTCTTTTCACAGCTCCTTTTTTCACATCTCTCCCCCATGTCTACGGGGCCATTCGGACCTTCGTCATGCAATACCACTGGCACTATCATGAAAAATGCGCCGACGACCTGGGCATCGTGCGCACCTTTGTAGATTCTCGCAAGTGTCGAGTACAGCTGACAGGAAAGGTCAACGTTCCCTATTACTTTAGGGATATCAACTCAGAAATCAGTTACATAGCCTCCTACCATGAATTCTTCAACAAGGGAGATCTGACGCGCCATGTTTTCTCCATCTAGATAAAGAGATGAGACCCGTATACTACTTCTGGTACACGGACCAATTTGCTGCCCGTAAGACACACAACAGACGACGCTACGATCCCACCCTTCCATGGGACGGATTAATGTTCCCCAACACTTTTTGTCACATCGCAACATGTGACAGATTCCTAGCTACCATAGAGTTTCCTGATCCTGAGCCCTGACAGATCCCTTTTGATCCTAGGTCTAAGAATAACATACTGCTACTTTCCCTGGAACTTCATGGGGGGTGTCCGTCGCCACGCGGGGTGTCACGATCCATTACACTACGACCCTTTTCACTGGTGATATGTATCTTTGCAGTACCACTCCAGTTGGACTACTCAGTATCCCGAGGGAACCACCTGGCTCAGCTTCACATAACACCCGAGAGAGAATGGTTATACAGTTTCAGAGCCAAAGGCAGGATAATGTTCAATTGGACCTATCGCAACCCCGTCTTGTTCTACAAAGAACCCTATTACGATTGTAACTTTCTAGCTTTTCTACGTGGTCGGAGACCGTTTTTTGATTAAACTTCTTGTTATGTATCTTACAGTGTCCCTGGGACTGCACTACACCACAGAAAGAGGAAACCATCTGGGTCACGCTTTCTGTCTGGACGCCTTCGTCGAACACCCTGCGCCCGAGACGGTGCAAGACCCTGAGACCTGGTTTATCAAACGGTGCAAACCGTACGGCAGGATCATGTACAATTATGTCTATAAAAACCCCGCTTTGTTTTTCAAAGAACCCTATTACAAATACGGTTATCTGGAATTCATGCGACTAGCTCAGCGTCCGTTTTTTTGATTAAAGTTGTTGAAACGTGACACGGTGTGGCGTGATTTGATGGTGTGACGCGTGATGTGTGGCGTGACGGATGGCGTGACCCAGGCATGGAATGTGTGTGACCCCTGACCCCACATTCCTTTAGGTCCCCAACCGACGTGCTTTACTACTGAGAAGCCAGAAATGGAAAGATAAAGCCGTTTCTTTTAGAAAATGAAATAATTTTCTTGCAGCCTCAGTTGGCAGTCGAGGCGAGACTAAAGCATGCACAAATTTGGTCTTGGTAAGCGGAGAACCATTGCTTTATCTCAAATTTAACAAACCCAACAAACAATATGTTTCGGAGATTAATTTATTTTAAAAATTCAACTCTTCCCAGTGTCAAAAAAACTGTTGACACACTGATTTATGTCAGGAATGAAACATGAAAACATTACTTCTTAAAATAAAAATAAGCTTACATAACCTTGCTTTCCGATGCAAATGTTCCTGTCTGTTTCAGGGCACAGCAGCGAGCGAAGTAAAGCTAACCACAGCTCACGGTGAACAGTATCGCAGCTAAAATGTCTCCGACACTATATCAAGGTGATTTGAGAATCAGAAGACAAAAATCTCCACCGTCATTTACGGTCCTTTCATTCAAAACTCAAACCAAATGGCCTCTAGGTTGATCGCAACCACAAGTTTTTTTGAGAGTATTTTTTTAACTCCTGTAATATTCAAGCAAACCTCCATCGTTTTCGGCTCACAGGGCTGCTCCGATGACAAAAACTGACCTGATTTTTCCAGCATTTTCTTCAAGATTCGTAGATTTCGCATTTCAAATCTGCTTTCGCTGTCAGTTTTCATTCAACGAGGAGCGACGCTCGAGTCAAGTTTGACAGTGGCGTAAACTCCAGGCCCCAGTTGTTCGAGAGGTGGATAACGCTATCCACCGGATAAATCACTATCCAGCGGATAGCGTGGTTTGTTTTGTTAACTCTTATCCGCTGGATATTGATTTATCCGGTGGACAGAGTTATCCAGCCTTCGAACAACTAGGGCCAGATGTTTCCACTGGTTTGTGGCCGCCATGTTGGAGTCCCTCAGACGGGCTCCAATATGGCGTCTCCATACTAAACACTATAATTTTCAGTGATACCTTTTCCCGAATAACTCGAGTTCGGAATATTCAACATCCCTGAAACTTTGACCCGTTGCTTATTTATTACTCTTCTGGGATATTTCAATTTATTTACTCAATGTATTCAATGGTTAGTAATATATTTTTCACTTGCGTGACAATTAAATTAACTTGCTTGACGTGAAAACCACCAATAGATCATAGATCACATCAAATAGCTATTTTCCGTGCAAAGGCGGGACAAAAGGCCGGCTTTCGCGTTATGTTGAAATATTTAAACATCAAAGGCTTTTCGTTATTGTATAAAACAAATAGATTCCATGTTTCCGTGCTTCTGGTTCAGTAATAGATCACAGAAGATGTCAAAATGAGGTAAGAACATCAGTGACACACTCGGCTACGCCTCGTGTGCCACTTTGTTCTTACCGCATTTTGATGTCATCTGTAAGCTATTACTGAACAGACGCACGGTAACATGGAATCTATTTGTTAAATAGACGCTGAGTTGAAAGTCCGCCGTAAGGAAGATTCTTTGACAAATGCAAGAAAAAAATCCAAATAAGCCTTCTTACATTGAAATATTACAAGTATCCTAATCTGCCGGCTGGCGCATGTCTCAACAGAAATAGCAAATGTGGGCGAGCATTTAATTTAATTTTTGAAAGAGATGATACACCCAGGTGTAGTGTAGTTAAAAGCAATGGCGTGGTTGAAAAGGCGATATAATCAGACTCCTCTGTGCTCTGAAGATTACAAAGAGTCGTGTTTTCTCCTGTATTTTCCAAGAAAGCAAAGATTATGAATCTAGATTTAGTCTTGTTTTTATAATTAAATCCACGCGAAGAATAAGTTATTGTGGTTGCTGTTTTAAACAACATAAAGTCTTTACTCTAAAGGTGTCTTCAAAGTAAAACTGAATACCACTCCGTTGAACTTTGATAAAATTTTGCTTGGGGATGGTAAAATTTAGTGAAATTTAACTTTGATCAAAATTTAGTAGTATGACAATAGCGGCCTTGCATAATATTGTGCTATTCTGTCAGATAGCGCTGTTGCTTCTAGTCGCTCAGCCATGTTGTATGTCATAGACAACGCAGTTTCCGTTTTCTGTAACTGGACGATCACAAGTTACACAACTCTATTTAATCGGCTGTGTTGGTCCATTGTAGAATAGTTCTACATTGTTTTGGCAATATAGGGGTATTTTCTGTGGGATAAAACTAGTAGACGACTTTTCCCAATCCTTCCGTGCTGCGGTTAGCCTGAAAACAGCAGTTTGCTATGTGACATAACCTATCGTAAGGTCACACAATTTTTTTTGTTCTATTAAGAGAGGTGGACAATGTGGTGTGCGAGGAAACCCATTTCATGGCTGAGATATGGTTTTGACTTTCAATTCTTGGACACGACCGCATCAGCGTTGCAGGATATTTTAATGCTGAATAAATAACTGAACGTGTCTACTTAATGAGAATAAGGATACTAATCTGTTCATACTCAGCGCGATCTCACGAGGATATTTAAATGCTTCTTGAATTGAATGTTCCTGTTTTATCGGATCTCAGGACAGTTAATAAGCTGTGTTTCTTTGCTGAAAGATAACAAATTGAGAGTTTCTATAGAACATTGAAAAACCTTTGCAGTCTTCTAGCCCTGTCTACGGTGCATCTGAGTGAGATCACCAAGCTTAGCCATTATATATAACTTGTTCGTTCATGAATTGTATTCTCCCAGATATTTGCGACTTAGTGCCTAAAGGTCCAGGGACCTTTTACTGAATTATTCGTGCAAACAGGTCAGCTGGTTTGATTCAAGATCAACCTCGTGGTCTTTTAACGACTGAAAGATCATAGATAAAGAGCTTTTTCTAGCTGTATCTAGGAGCTGGATCGGGTAAAGTCGTCCCCTGCAGAACAACAGGAGTCTTTGCCAAAATCTTATTGCACGTGCAAAATTAGACATACGTGTTTCGGACAAGTGCGAGGCTTTGGGTAGATTGGCATATAGATTCTACTTATTATTCTCCACCCGACATATCCCTGAGCAAGAATAGCTTCCTTCATGTGCAATTATAAACGCGCACAAATGATGCATGCGCGTTTTTCCCGCAGACCTACTTGCTTCGAATGACTCTACAAGCCACCAGCATAACCATGATTTTGATTAAAGATTCTCTTTCCCTTCGCCGTCATTTTCACAACAGTAGAATCCAAACTACTAAATAAAATGAGTAAGCAATTTAAAACTACCATGGAAGATTTAAAGATGTTCTGTTTTACGGAGATTTAGGTCACTGTCATATTCCGTATTGAAATTATCCAAGCAAATTCGTAGAGTTCAATATGGAAACGCCATTTGTGTGTCATACGAAAGGGCACAAAAATGAGGCGATAATCCACGGGAACAACTGTGATAAACTCTTGTTCTAAAAAAATAACTGTTTAAACAAGGAAAAATCGCAGGATAACTAGATTTTTTTAACATACATGCATGTCTGCCTTCTTCTAGCTATTTTCATGTTGTTAGTGTTGTCCTGAACTCTATATCAAAAGTTCTTAAAGAGAAACTTTCCTTTAAAAACGAAGAATACATTGCGTTAGCCAGAAACGTTAAACAAAGTGTATATTGAGGGCTTCTAATAGGCGAAAAAGTTAAAAACTCTCGGGGCCATAAGATATGTTATAAATGCTCGCTTCACTTTTCAGCTACTTCTACCTTCTTTAAACACAGTCTTTACTGCTTACTTATTGATGGTTTGGCACTCTCTGTATTTTGTCGGATAAAAATAGCTGTAGGATTCACTTTCGGTCTTGGCCCTTCTTCAGTGTGTTCAAGACACATAGAAGATAATCCAATGAGCTCGAGATTTCTATCGCGCATAGAAATCGATGTTTGAATATGCCGGTGAAACACTGTCTCTCGTGTTTGATATATTACTTTAGCCACTTAGCACATATTTCGATGAAGTGAAATCGAATTTGATCAATATTAATTGATATGGTAATAGCGGCGGTACGTTATATTGTGCTTTTCTGTCAGCTATAGTTTCTAGCCCCTCAGCCATGTTGTATGTACCACAATAGTTACTCTCTTCTAGTCATTAGCTCTTGAGCCTGAAGGACAATGCGGTTTTCCTTTGTGGAAATGAATGATTACGAACTACATAGCTCTGTTTATTCATCTTTCTTTGTCCGTTATACAATTGTTTTAATTGTTGCGGCCTTACAGGGGAATCCTCCTGGGGGGAGGAAAAAGTAGTCAACGTATTTGCGAATTTGTTCGTGCTGTTACTTTAAAAACTGAAGACTGCTATATTGAGATAACATCTGTAAGACCATAACGTTATTCGGTCTATTGAAGAGCCAGTAGACAATGTAGTGTGCAGGAGACTCATTATTTAAGAAATAGAAAACATGTGCGTATTTCTATCGAGTTTAAATATAAATCTACTGGCGTTCTATCACGAATGCCTTTCTCTGATTGGCTACGCTACTCACTATCTATTATGTGATAGATACTGAGTAGCGTAGCAGTTTACTCTTGTCGGCAAAATGAAGGCCGTTTCTTTTCGTTTTCAAAGTACCTGTGAAGAGGATTTAGATAACGTTTTGACCGACTAGTAGATTTATAAAAAAATTAGATTATTCGCTCTCGATTTCTATGCGTGATAGAAATCTCTAGCTCATGATCTATTTGTTAAGTAGGGGAAACACGAGTGGAAGTTCGGGAGAACGAGAAATGCTATGGGAACAAGAGCCGCAGGCGAGTGTTTCCACTTTTTGAGTTCTCCCAAACTTTCACGAGTATTTCTAAAGCTCGATAGAAACACGGAGAACATGGGGAGCATTACGATAAATGTACGTTGTAAGTATCATTTTATTGTCGTGGCCACTTAAAAGTGGCACTTTTGAGGGACGTAAATTAATACTACTTGTCAGCTGTGTAGGTGCTGGGAATAACGATACTGATCTGCCCACACTAAGCGCGAGCTCAAGAGGATGGCCAAATGCTCCTTGAATTGAATGTTCTGTGTTTTATCCCATATTAACAGAATTATTGCTGTGTGCTCGTTTGCTAAAAGATAAACAGACAAGAGTTAAATACAGAAATGAAGATCTCTTGCTTTCTTCTAGTCCTGCCGGCCACGGTGCATCTGGGAGAGATCAGCCTAAGACGCAACCTCAAAATAATTTCTTCGTTCATGAACCG
>CM042755.1:13646077-13704668 GCA_022496165.2 Catalaphyllia jardinei
TATTACGTTGCTGATCATGAAAACCTGGATAGGCTTCTAAAAAGAATGTTATTCTTTTTTTTAATGTGGGTTGTTCTTTTACTCGACTAAGATTGTGGACTACAGGAGCTGTTATTGGGCTCCATTAAACAATTTTGCTATGATGAAATTATACAAAGATTTATACGTAAGCTATGAGTAAGTTATATTATGTCAAAAAGGAAATTTATTTTACCCAGTAATATAAATGGTTTTATGATGCTTGAGGGACTTCCGGTACTACGCATGGTTATGACATCACATTCCTCGATGCGCTTTCTCTCCCTTCACGTCGATTGAAGAAAGCATCGTGCTAAACTTTCATCCGAGGTTTTTCTCCACCATCCTTCCTCTTCACCTGACTCAAGTTGAGTATTGTTTAATTTTGTGCGGTTGGTGTCCTTAGTCAGTACTATTTTGCATCTCTGATTCCTCCGGGATTTTGCATGTTAAATCCAGAAGGGGTGAAACCATGCGCTTTGGTGTTGGGTCATTCATTTTTTCGCTCTTTAAAAGCGTTCGCAAAAAAGAACAGATCCTCACGAAACCTGAATCTTGAAAACACCTGCCGGGTATTGCTTTCGGGCATAGGAGGTCGAACGGTCGATAAGCTTATGCGGTTTGATTTGGCAAAACTCCACGTATTGCAACCGAACGTAGTAGTGCTGGAGATCGATTCAAATGACCTTTGCGATATTAGCCCTGGCCCCGAAACGGTGGGCTCTACGATTATCACCCTGATCGATCGATTACGGGTTGAATTTGGTGTAGATTGGGTTGTGGTTACTGTTTGTCAAACTTATGTTAGGGTTATCTATACCCCATTTTTATACCCTCCTGGCATGATGCTTTTATATTAGGGTTATTTACACCCCATTTTCTGTCAGTTTATATCCAATACCAGGAGGTCCTTTCGGTCCTTGTGGTCCAGGTGGTAGTCTATCAGAGGTTTCTGTACTTTTTCACACACATAATCGTCAAGTATAACGACTCTCTGCATATCAGTATCTTGCAGCTAGTCAACAGGTATGATTTCATCATTGCTCGCTACCAAAACCGGGTAACCACCATGTTCACTTATTCCACTTATCTTGTCAATTAAATTTATATACTTATCTTGATCCAGATTTTTGGCATACAAATGGATCTGGTCATAATAAATCAATGGATGTTGTAAAACATGACTCAATAACTTTGTTTTACCTGATCCAGAATTGCCAGCCAAAAGCATCCTAAATGTATTCTTCGGCATATATTCATACAATTGTTTGAAATCATCATTTGATTTATAACCACTGTCGTAGTTGGGTATGACCATGTATATTATTGTGTTATATAAGTTGAGATAAGTTGAGATAAGTTATTTAATCTAATATACTAATATACGGATATTGAACAAATTCAAAAGCTTGTCAACAATAAAATTGAAGCTGGTAATAAGATAAAAGAAGTCCGCAAAGTTATCGAGGCTTATCAGACACAAAAAGAGGATCAACAACGGGGTTTGATGGATACAATTGAACCTTATACCAAGTATAAAAAAGAAATCAGAGAAGAAATCAGAGAAGAAACCGACAAAAAACAAAAGGAACTCATCGAACAGTTAAAACAAAATCAAGAAAAACTAGTTGAAGCCATTGAATTTAATCCTAAAAAGGCTCTCACATGGGAAGGTAAAAAATTGCCAACCTTGGATTGGGATCATTATGATAGTGAAGATAAAGGTGAAGGTGAAGGTGGAGATGAAGATGAAGAGGTCGAACCAAGCATAAGTAAAAAGAAACCTCAAATTATAAATTTAGATAAAGGTATCACAGATGATTATGAAAATTTATTGGAAGAAAAAGGGTTACCTTTACCATCTAAAATCCTAAAAGAAGGTTTAGATACAACCTCATTAGTAAAAAAAGTGAATAACAAAATAAAACGAAATCGAGAATACATGACATTACGTTCAATAAAAAAGGGTGAGCCTCATAAAAACTTGAAACCAATAGAAATTACAACAATCAATCGACATAAAACAGAAACACCATACCTCGAAGATTATTTGTTGAGATTAAACCATATCAAAGCAGCCCCAAAATATATGGGTGAAGGCATTTATACACAGAAAAAGAGAAACGCCTATAAGATATCACTAAATGGGCAGTATGGTGGTCTGGTTATCGATCTTCCAAAACTGTATGGGCATCTGAAAGTTGTGGCTCACAAGAACGGTAAGAAAGTATATGACAAACAAGCTGACTTTGACACACTTGATCTACTTACAAAACGATTCAACAGCAGAAAGAACTACTCTGAACTAGCAAGATCTGTGTTCAATAACCTTAATATGCTGAGTCAAATACCAATCCACCAAACATGCAAAAAGTATTCAAAACTTGGAAGTGGTGTAGTCTACTATAATAATCCGCAAGATTTACCCACACGTCTTGAGCTCCTTGGGGGGGTCTATGTCTGCTGGAAACAATAGCAGAGCTGTCAAAGAGGAATTTGTGAAGATAGTTCATAAACTGAATAAATTGGATGTCATAAATAACAAACAAATGAATGATCTGATGAAGGAATATCTAATATACTAATATATGAGTGAATTCTTATTGCGTTTTTCATAAAAAAACAGAGAAAAATCAGGTGTTAGTTTGAGTCATGATTTCACAACCCGATTCAAAAACCCCTTTTCAACTATCTTATGATGTGAAGCATGAACTAGCTGTCAGAACGATATCAATGATCTATAGTTGGTATAACATCAGAGAGATGTATAAAAACAATCAGATAAAATACAGTTATGATAAAGGTGTAAATTGGAAAACAATCACGTTTACTGATGGAATGTATAGCTATGATGAAATCGATGAATACATTAAATAGTCTATAAAGGATAATGGAGATCTTGTTAAGAAGGCCGCTGATAATGGTAAAGATGAGTATGGCATCAATCTGTATTTTGTTTTATCCGCATATCGGGTGATTATTGAATTGGATGAGAATTATCAAGTAGATCTCACAAACTTAGATTTCAGAAAACTGATTGGCTTCGTTTCAAAAAAGATTGAACAAACAGAGTATGGAACATACCTCCCTAATATCACAAGAGGGGTAGATGAGGTACATATCAACTGTGATAAGGTAACAGATAGCATCACTGATGGTCAATCTTCAAGCACGGTAGCTGTTATTCCTGTTGAAAATTTTGTCAGATCCCTTCCATTTACTTATAAACCTCGTTTTCTTGCATATAGTCCAGTGTCAGGTCATTTGATATCTACAATGCGGTTTTATGTTACTGATTCATCCGGTAATCCAATTGATTTGAATGGGATAGATTTGTACATTGAACTGTTTCTACGATCAAGGGAGATATAGTATAATATTATAATATATGAGATGTAGTGAGTTCAAACGGCGGTATGATCCAGATCTGGATCAATATGTGACAAAACATATTTTCGATGAAACTATACACGGTGAAGGTCTGAAAGGTCTAAAAGTATTACAAAGACAGTAGCAACAAAGGCGGCTACAACAACTGGTGAATATGCTGGTAAGAAGGCTGGTGATAAGATAGTTGAGCTTTTAGGCAAGAATAGAACAACAGTTGCACCAGTCATGATGGAACCGACTGTATCAGCATCAGAACCGAAAAAATTAACTACTGATGAGATAAATGAGAGAGTGAATATGATACTTTCAGGTAGAAAGCTGAGAAGAAGGAAATTTATCAAATCTATTAATATATGACTAATTATCGAAATCCAAAATACGTAGATAGGTATGAAGACGTTGTTTTTGAACTTGATACAGCATTGGTTGTTCCTACGAATGGTGCTCATCAAACAAAAACCAATCATCGTATTGTCGTTGATAATAGTGGAGAAATAACCCCTTTTGATTGGTATAACGCCAGATTCAATGTTGATTTCAAATTAGAGCTTCTGGCGGATGGTGGTAATGTCGCTGATGATGTTCGGAGTGAGATTGTCAATTCTGCATTCTCTCTTATTAAAAAACTAGATGTCAAAATGAATGGTGTTTCTGTTTATGATTGTTCAGAAGTCAATCATGCAACTAATATTAAAAACTTACTAGAATATTCAAATGGGTATGTTAAAAGTCAAGGAACCAATGAGTTCTTTTATCTTGACACAACCCGAAATACTTTATTAACAGAGTTCACAGCAGCAGATAATAATGCAAGAGTAGCGGGATACAATTCAGGTTATGTCACCAGAAAAGCATTATTAGTTAATAATGCTGTGGTGAATGTAGAAATACCACTGAATCGCTACGGCTTTTTTGAGAACCTCCATAGAGAACTTCTTCCAAATACAAAAATTGAGTTGAAAATACAAATTGAGAGTGACGCAAACCTTGTCTGGAGGACAGGAGGAGCTGATTGTCGCGTGGTAATTACCAAATTGCAGCTAATAATACCTCGTATAACCGTATTCGGACGAATTTTTCATAGATAAAAAGTGGTCCTATCTTCGTGAATTGGTTTCAAAAAGTGATTCGACACAGCAAGCGTCGTGCAACTATCGTATTTCCCCAGCGATTAACAAACCCAGACACATTTTTGTTTTCATTATCAATGATGCGAGTGATGAAGTACAGACAGCCAATAAATACTTATACAACACCTTTTCACCCGCCAATCGGCAATTAACTGAATGTCGTCTCGTAGTGGGAAATGGAAGAGATTATCCAGAAGTTCCTTATACGCCTGTTGACGAACCATCACGAGTTTTCCGAGATGTTATGAAATATGTTCATGCCAATAGTGAATATGCTCATGATACTCTCCTCACCAGGACAAACTTTAATTCAATTTTTTCATTTGTTTACTTTGATTTAACAAAACAATCAACAGATATCAGAGATGGTACAACCAAATTAACTTTTCATTACAAATTGAGTGGTGCCACTGACGCAGCATACAAAATCTACGCGCTTCTGCTTCGTGAACAGGATGTTGAAATTATAAAGGCCAGTGGAAAATTAATCCTAAGGTCAATGTGAATGAATTAGAAATCAATTGGTTATAATATGAACAGCAATAAGATATTCCTTATTTCGTATATGTTATATAACCAAAAAATTATATAACATATATTATATACAAGAAATGACTCAGCTTGTCGAAATAAATGTCAAACTATCAGAAAATCAGAAAAAGAATATTGGTGACGCTTACAAAAAAAGAGAAACGGTTGTCATAAGGCTAACAAATGACTCCCTTAGCGGGAATGACACTTTATACGTCCTAGCAATGGTAAAGAATTGATTGGAAAAGAATCGGAAGGAGAATAAAGGAATGGACATCAAACTTTCAAGACAAATATCAGAAAACAAGTTGGTGGTAGTTTATTAACTTCAGCTCTAGCTCTTGCACAATGGGATTGGCAGCTTTGGCAGGAGCAACCAGTGTAGGAGCAAGCCAAGTCGTCAAGAAAATAGCTGGAAAAGGAACAAAGACAGGAGGTTTCCTCATTCCACAAAACAAAATTGATAAGCTTATTGCAAACAAACATCTTCTAACTGCAAAACAAAAGCAGGACATTCTATCTGCCCTTCAATGAGGTTCTGGTGTTTGTATAAGACCAACCAAAAAAACAATCAGGCGGCTTACTTGGCACTTTGCTTGCCAGTATTGGGATTCCTTTGGTTCTAAAGGCTTTGACCGGCAGAGGTTTGCATGTTAAAAAATCAAGACCAAGAAGATCGATACCAGTGTATATTCCTCCAACGACGGGGAAAAGGGATGGTAGAAATCATGGAATTATGATGCCATATCAACCACCACCGTTTTTTGGTAGTTGGGATGACTACCCAAATCAGATTGGCCTTGGTAAAAAAAAAAGAAAGGAAAAGGTCTTCTTCTAGGTGCAAACAGTCCTTTCGACAGCATTCTATTGATAGGAGCTATTTTGTAAATAAACCATTATCAAATTATGATCTGAAAAATTGGGTCAAACAACTTGGCATAAAATACTTCAGAGGTGTTTTCAGCAAGGATACATTACCATCACAAATCAAAAATAAAGAATGTGGGATAGTAGATCTTGATAACCACATCGGACCAGGTACACATTGGGTAGCTTATAGAAACATTGATAGATTTTGAGAATACTTCGACTCTTTTGGATTGAATATGCCATCAGATGTTAAGAAATATATGGCCACTAGTGGAAAACGATTAGTTTATTCAACGGATGAGACACAAGAACGTCATTCAGTGTTATGTGGGTATTGGTGTTTATACTATCTACTTGAAAGACAGAAGGGAATATCCATTCTTGATACGGCGCATAATGCTAAATTCGATATGTCAGACACAAGTGTCAATCATAGATTCATCATCAATTATTTCAAAAATATCTAAATTATATATATAAAATGGTAAAATCATATTGTGTAAAACAGAAGAAACAAACTGAATGCGTTCCAGGTAGTGAACGATATGTTAAAGCTAAAAATGGGCGTATGATATTGAAATGCACTTGTGCTGAATGTGGGATAACAAAGACCAAATTCGTGAAGAGTGGGAAACAAGGATCAGGATTTGATGAGCTTATTGTTAAAGGATTGGTATCAGGTGCTAAAGGACTTTTCAACTTAGGTAGAAATAAAGCTGGTGAAGCAATAAAATCAGATACTGCCAAAAAGAAGATGAAAGAAATGGGACAAAAGTATTTAGACCAAATCACTGATTCAGTCGCTGATGATATGTCAAAAAAGATATCGGGTAAAGGAAGAAAGTCGGGAAACTAATTGAGCCCTCACAAGCTGAGGGCTATCAGATAGGAACAGGATTACCAATACCATTTTCGTTTGTTGATTGGAAGAAAGCTTGGAATGTTGTCACCGCACCTGGATTGTTCAAAGAACCTGAAGTGAGTGCAAAAGAGGGTAGAGCCTTGGTTGCTGAATACAAGAGACAATACAAGGCTTACAAAGGAGGAGGCAGCAGATCATACAACCCATGGATCAAATGGAAAGGTTATGGTGGAGGGCTGGATATTCACAATGCTATATTGAAAGTAGCGCCTAAGAAGGGTTTTGTGATGCCTGGGCATAAAAATACAGGCCCTGGTAACCCTCTTGAAGAGCAACTGAGGTATGATCCCAACACTGGCCAGATACTTGAGATACATCAACAACCAACAGGTAGAACAGATGCAGTCAGTATGCAGCATGATGTTGATTACTCAGTTTGTGGAAACAAATCAAAAGGTGATCAAGTGAAGTGTAAAAATGAAGCCGATCGTAAGATGGTCAAAGCTCTCGATGCTATTCCATGGAACGACAGACAAAGGGGACAATCAATAGCTCGCAACGCTATAGCAGCTAAGTCTAAATTAGGTATGGGTGTTAAGAAGCCAAAAAACGGGAAAAGCCGTCGAGTGAGGAAAACTGGCAAGAAAAATTAGCAGATGAGTTACACACACCCATAAAACACAACTTCACTCGGCGGCGCGTAATCAAAGGGAAAAGAATTCTATAACAAACATGTGAAAGACCTATTGGAGAAAAACGGGATACAAATGTACTCAACTGAAAATGAAGAGAAGTCATCAGTAGTTGAAAGATGGAATAGGACAATTAAATCCAAAATGTGGAAACAGTTCACTATTCAAGGTAATACAATGTATCTCGATATGCTCCCCAAACTAGTAAAACAATACAACAACACAAAACATTCAAGCATAAAAATGACACCAGTTGAAGCATCCAATAAGAAGAATGAGGGTACAGTTTACTTCAATCTATATGGTGATATGGAAACATCAAAACAGAACCCAAAATTTAAAATAGGTGATCAGGTCCGAATATCTAAGTACAAACGGAATGTGTTCGACAAGGGTTATACACCAAACTGGACAGAAGAAGTGTTCACAGTTGATAACATCCAATGCACTAATCCAATAACATATAAAATAAAGGATCTCAGAGGTGAAGATATTCAAGGAAGTTTCTATGAACCTGAATTATTTAAAGCCGCGCAGGACGTATTCCGCATTGACAAAGTCATTCGCAGAGATTATAAGAAGAAACAAGCTTTAGGGAAGTGGAAGGGATATAGTGATGATTTTAATAGCTGGATTCCAATGAAGGATTTAAATGTACTATGAAATGATATAAGAACAAGTTATGTAATACTATATTGATAAGATGATATAGTATGATTATCATATTATATCACGAATTACAGTTATAAATACTGACTATTGCTATCAATCGGTAGCCAAAAATATAATTACTTTTGGCTATTGCACTTTTTTCTGTGGTAATACTTGGTGTTATTCTTGATTACTTTACCTCATTTGGAACATTTGTATTCTTTATTCCACCATTCCAATCGGTGTTTCCTTTTATCCTCATCTGATACTTTTCGCGGTCTGACATTTGCTGATTTCATATGGTTGTCAGGCAAGTCCTCTTCTTTTACATATTGAAATGTATACGAATGTCCATCCTTCTTTGAAATACCTGATTTGCGATAGGTGATACCCTCACGCACCATTTTGATTGTTCCATGATTTATACCCAAGTGTTGTTGGGCTTCGTATAAACTATTATAATATATCACTTTGTTGGTGTTCTTATTGGTCGCTTTCACACATTTCCTATTTTTACAATTTTGAGCAACGAATGAGTAATCCAGATACTTCGCTGTCTTCTTACAATTCTGTTGCTGTGTTAGGAGCTGAAGATTGCATAAGCGATTATCTTCCTTGTTATTATTGATGTGGTCGATCACCTTCCCATCTGGTATGATACCGTTGTGACATTCCCAAACAAATCTATGGACTCGATAATTTTTCTGACCTGATTGGCCATGTTTTCTCACCCTACAGATCATATAACCATTATGATCCTTGTTTCCTTTGTGGGGCACTTGTTTGATGATATGTATGATATTTCAATCTTTGGAACCGGCGTATAAATTATATATTGGATGAGTGGTATAAACGCGCCTGTTAATTGTAATTGTTGTCATTATAATATTAATTATTACCAAATCCTTATATGTTAATCAAAAAAAATATTTTCCAAAAGTGATATAAAGATTTGGTAATAATCTATATTATAAAAAATGCAACAAAAATTATCCAAACTAATTATATGAAGACCCGCGCTCTAAACAATCTTACCAAATTCAAATTGATTAGTTTGATAATCAAACAAGATTCACAAATCAAGAAACTGCTGTCACGCGACATGAAGCAGCAGGTTGAAACACAAGACAAACCAAAACCTTTACCAAGGAAAAATGTAAAGCAGATAGTTCAGGAATATGAAAACAACATCATTCCTCCACCATTGGAATTCAACGACGATCACAAACCAACACCTTTACCAAGAAAAAATGTTCAAAGAGTATGAAGACAACATAATTCAGCCACCATCAGAGTTTATAGATGATTACAAACCGGTTCCAAAACCGAGGACCAAGAAACCAGTCCCATTACCGAGGACTAAGATAGAGGAAACTGCTAGAGCCCTGGAGGGCTACACGAAGTCTTTTGAAATCAGCATCAGAAACAACAAAGACCCGCTTAAACAACTGCAAAACACAAGAAAGGCAAATGAATATCATATCATGAGTATACTCCCATCAATGAAAGGTGTAAAATTCGTTGAAACGCTACAGGTGACATTCAAAAAATCAGCAACAGATGAAACAGTGTACAAAACCGCATACTTCAATAGCAAACCTCTTACCATCATCAACAACACAGAAATCCCAGAAGCATTCAATTATCAAAACAGCTAATTTTAAACATGATAGCTCAATGGATATCTGAAAGTTCCGGTTGGACTATTAAATCTGTTGACAATCATTATATCAATATTGTACAATATGAGCCAATGACAGGCTCATCATACATCGAACTACCAGAAAAACTAAAAAAATAGTAAAAAAGGATTGATCAACATGAAAAATGAGGATAATGAATGCTTCAGATGGTGTCATATCAGACATTTAAATCCACAAGATAAAAATCCAGAGAGGATCAAAAAATCAGACAAGGAATATGTTAAAAATTTAGATTATTCAGGAATTGAATTCGCAGTAACCACAAAGCATTATAATAAAAATGAAAAGCAAAATGAGATCAATATTAATGTCTTCGGTTATGATAACAAAAAAACATATCCTGTCTATGTGTCAAAAGAAAAATATGATAGACAGATGAATTTATTATTTATCACCAAGGATGAGAATAAACACTACGTCCTCATCAAAGATTTCAACAGTTTTATGTATAACAAAACAAAACACAAGGAAAGAAAGCACTTCTGTTTGAACAATCATAAAGATAATTGCATTCAAGTCAATGGAGCACAAGCTGTAAAAATGCCTAATGAAGATAACAACATCCTAAAATTCGACAACTTCCACAAACAACAGCCTGTACCATTTGTGATCTACGCTGATTTTGAGGCTTTAACAGAAAAAATAACTGGTTGTCAACCCAATAATGATAAATCATATACAGAGGCATATCAGAAGCATACATTATGTGGATACGGTTATAAGGTCGTCTGTTGCTAGAATGATAAATACAGCAAACCTACCAGAACGTATAGGGGTAAAAAAGCCGTTCATAAATTAATGGAAGCCATGTTGGAAGAAGTTAAAAATTGTAAGAGATTGATGAAAAAAGAATTCAACAAACCATTGAGAATGACGAAAGAAGACAAAGAGCAATTTCAAAAAGCTGAAGAATGTCACATTTGTAATAAAAAATATATTGATAAAGATATTCCAATTCAAGACCACTGTCATATCACCGGTAAATATAGAGGCTCAGCTCATTAAGATTGTAATTTGAAACTCAGAGTAAACCCACAAGAAGTAAGAAATACCAGTTATATTTCATAATCTCGGTGGGTATGACTCTCATTTTATCATGTAGGAGATTGGAGCTATTGTTAAGAAACATACATACACAAATAAGAAGGGTGAGGAGCAACAGATGACAATGAAAGCCATACCAAACAACATGGAGAAATATATGGCGTTCATGCTTGGTAATAGCTTAGTGTCCCTTGATAGTTTCCAATTTATGAGTTCCAGTCTAGAAAAACTAGTAAGTAATACACCAAGAGAATCACTAAAATACACTTCTCAAGTATTTGAGGGTAAAGAGCTAGATCTGTTGGCCAGAAAAGGAGTTTACCCATACGACTATATGTCCATCCATCTGAATCCACCTGTTGGTAGATACTGACTCATAGCCCAACCATAAAGGTTATTAGCATCAAGATACATGAGATACTTCGAGGGCGCCTTCTCATCATATTCTTTCATGTATTTATTATTTGCTTTTCCATAACGATTGGCAATATAGCTAATACCACCAAGCAGTCCCATTTCAATGAACTGGAACATATCAATGTCGGTCATAAGCTCTAATTTGATGTAAGTCATCTTTAGCATAGCATCCCATGATAAACCAGGAGATGTGAAATAATGACATGGATCTAGTTTGTAATATTCAAGACATGTTTTCCTAAAGTTTTCAAATACATCAGCCAGCAGGAGGATGTCAGATGTAAGGTATAAGTCTTGGTACTCTGCCATATTTTTTAGAGAGAATGTATTCCACACATTTTGGGCGTATTTGTAATCTTCATCTGATATATGCTCATTGTTCAGTATGCTGTGAAATGCTTCTTTTGATGGAAGTTCTTTGAACTTATCAAAACTGTCCATATAGTCATAGGGGTAAACACCTTTTCTAGTCATTAGATCAAGCTCTTGACCTTCAAATATTTCAGAGGTATATTTTAATGATTCTCTTGGTACATTACTCACTAGTTTTTCAAGACTGGAGCTCATGAACTGGAAACTATCAAGGAACACTAGGTTTGGTACCACAATCCAGGATCAGACGGCTGAACCAAATATAGGAATAAAAATATAGGAATCAAATGAGGAGCCAAGACCAAAACCCGGGACATCAGTCTGGAACCAAATCATGAAAATTATGAAAACTATCTGAAAAAATCTTATATTTATTTTTAACCGACTTTTGTGACCGACTTTTGTGACCAACTTTTGTGACCGACTTTTGTGACCGACTTTTGTGACCGACTTTTGTGACCGACTTTTGTGACCGACTATGGTGACCGACTTTTGTGAGCAACTTTTATAACCAACTTTTGTAACCAACTTTTGTAACCAACTTTTGAGATTATGAAAATTATTTATGAAAATTTTTAATATTCTTGTGTCCGTATGCATAGCTTGTTATTCCATCCTCATGTATATATCTTTTATCATCAAATCAGCTGAGTGATACTTAATTGATTTCATAACTACCAAGCTTGTGGTTCTCCCTTCTAAATGTTTTCATTTTGTGAAACATCTGTTTATTATTTAAGAGTGTATCTTTATAGTTTTCATGTGTGATGTTTTTCTTGATGACATTCTTTTTTTATTCTCATGGCAGTCTTTCCTCCTTTCTGATCATCTTTAATATAGCTATAAATTTTGGATCGTAGACCGACGAATTCATTAATGGGGACACCTGCTGCTTCATCTTTGAATTTTCCGATTACTTTTTTATTTGTCTTATCAAAATACGGCGAGCTCTCGAGGTAGTCACTATTATCAAACTTGTGCTTATCATTCCAAAAGTCTTGGTATACATCATCAGCTTTAATTTCATAGGTCAAGCTGTCTGTGTCTGTAAATAGTAGCTTGGCTTTGTCTCCATATTTCTCTTTGATATAGTTATAATGGAAATCATACATCAATGTCTTGCTAAGATCTAAGATACACATCCCCACATATGCTGGTCTGTTCAGAGTGAGGGTTTCTTTGATTTTATGTACAGCCAAAAGATTTTCATGGAATATCTTACTGCTAACATAGGTTGGCTTACTGGTTAATTTTAATAGTTTCTTCTCATCAGTTACCAATCTCACATCCACTCGCTTTCTGATATTTTCCATCGTTTTTCCAAATAAACTGTTATTCATCAGCTTGAAGAAATCCTTTTCAAAGGCATTTTTAGCATTTTTACGTTTCTCGGTATTGAAATCGATATACTGTTTTAGCCAAGGGGATTGATTGAACTTTAGTACTCGATGGACTTTAGTGACCTTCAAACCAAGATCCATATATAAATTGAGGTTCCTGTAATGTAAAATGTACTTTTCTTTTTTCCTCAAGGTTGGTATAAGTTTGTGAACCAGACCGGTTGCTATATTATATTTCTCAGATATTTTTCTGCAGTAATCAGATAGCATATCATTTGTTACTTCCACCTTTTCTGCTGCTAGTGGATAATCATTGTGTAATTTTTTGGGATATTTCAGATCGAGTTCTAATATCAATCCTTTATTACTGTCTTTCTTAGCCAAATCTAATTTATCAATTTGTTTTTGTGTCATCCATCTGAATCCACCTGTTGGGAGATACTGACTCATAGCCCAACCGTATAAATTATTTGCATCAAGATACATAATATACTTTGATGGTGCTTTCTTATTGTATTCTTTCATATATTTATTATTTGCTTTACCGTAACGATTAGCAATATAACTAATACCACCACGCATGCCTTTTTCAATGAACTGAAACATATCAATATCAGTCATAAGCTCTAATTCAATATCAGTCATCTTTAGCATGGCATCCCACGACAAACCTGGAGAGGTGAAATAATGGCATGGGTCTAATTTATAATATTCCAAACATGTTTTCCTGAAATTCTCAAATACATCTGCTAATAGTAAGATATCTGATTTCAAATATAAGTCATGATACTCACCCATATTCTTCAAATAAAATTTATTCCAAATATTTTGAGCATGTTTGTAATCATCTTCTGATATCTCATTATTTAAAATACTGTAGAATTCTTCTTTTGATGGCAGCTGTTCTTTGAACTTATCAAAACTACCCATATAGTCATAAGGATAAACTCCTTTTCTAGCCATCAAACCTAATTTTTTACCTTCAAATACTTCAGAGGTATATTTTAATAATTCTCTTGGTATATTAAGACTGGAGCTCATGAATTGGAAACTATCAAGGAAAACCAAATTTTTACTAAGCATGAAAGCCATATATTTCTCCATATTATTTGGTATAGCATTGATGGTAATCTGTTGCTCCTCACCTTTGTTATTTTTATAAACATATTTCTTAACAATAGCTCCAATCTCTTGCATAATGAATTGGCTGTCATGACCACGGAGATTATGGAATATAACAGGTATTTTTACTTCTTCTGGGTTTACTCTGAGTTTCAAATTCCAATCTTGATGAGCGGATCCTCTATATTTACCGGTGATATGGCAGTGGTCTCGAACTCGAATATCTTTATCAGTATATTTTTTTATTACAAATATGACATTCTCCAGCTTTTTTAAATTTCTCTTCATCTTTTTTCATCATTCTCAATGGTTTATTGAATTCTTTTTTCATCACTCTCTTACAATATTTGACTTCTTCCAACATAGCTTTCATGAATTTGAAAACTGCCTTTTCACCTCTATACGTTTTAGCAGGTTTGCTACATTTATCATTATAACAACAGACAACCTTGTAACCATATCCACAGTCTGTATGCTTCTGGTATGCTTCTGTAAATGATTTGTTGTCATTGGGTTGACAACCAGATATCTTTTCTGTTATAGCCTCAAAGTCAGCGTAGATCACAAATGGTACAGGCTGCTATTTATTATGATTATTGTATTTTAGGACATTGTTATCAGCTTCAGGCATTTTTACTGCTTGTGCTCCATTGGCTTGTATGCAATTATCTCTGTGATTGTTCAAGACTCTTTCGGAGCTGAAACACTGAAGGCAGTGCATACAAAAGTGCTTCCTTTCCTTATGTTTTGTTTAGTTAAACATAAATCTGTTGAAATCTTTGAGTAAAACATAATGTTTATTTTCATTTTCCGTTATCAATAATAAATTCATATGTCTGTCATATTTTTCTTTTGAAACAAAGACAGGATATGGTTGTTTGTTTTTGTATCCATATACATTGATATTGATTTCATTTTGCTTTTCAATTTTGTTGTATTGCTTAGTGGTTACTGGGAATTCAATTCCAGAGTAATCTAAATTTTTAACATATTCCTTGTCTGTTTTTTTGATCCTCTAAGGGTTCCTATCTTGAGGATTTAAGCACCTGATGTGGCACCATCGGAAGCATTCATTGTCCTCATTTTTCATATTGATCAATCCCTTTTCGTGGTAGTTCAATATATGATGAGCCTTTCATTGGTTGATACTTAACAGTATTGAGATAATGATTGTCAACGGATTCAATAGTCCAACCAGAACCTTCAGAAATCCATTGAGCTATCATATTCAGGATTTGTTGTTTTGATAACTGTAATGCTTTAGGTGTTATTGATAATGGTAAGAGGTTTGCTATTAAAGTATGCGGTTTTGTATATTATTTCATCTTTTGCTAATTTTTTGAAAGTTACCACAAGAGTTTCAACGAATTTTAGACCTTTCATAGATGTAAGCATCCTAACAATATGATATTCAACTGCTTTTCTTGTGTTTTTTAGTTGCTCAAGAGGATCTTTACTATTTCTGATGTTGATTTCGAAGGACTTTGTGTAACCCTTCAAAGCTCTAGCAGTTTCCTCTATTTTGGTCCTAGAGGCTGGGACTGGTTTCTTGGTCCTTGGCAGTGGGATTGGTTTATCCCTAAATTCTAATGGTGGATTAATAATATTGTTTTCATATTCTTGTACCATCTGTTATACATTTTTTCTCGGAGCTGGGATTGGTTTTTGGGTTTCAACCTGCTGCTTCATATCACGTGACAACAGTTTTATTTTCTCCTTTTGCTTCAATAATAAATTGATCAGTTGCGTTTTAGTTAGTTTTGTGAGATTATGTGTGTTCATACTATATGTTGAGATAATTTTTCCATTCGCATTTCTGATATTCTATATAAAAAAACAAATCTTTAAGCCCTAATGGAAAAAATATTTTTTTTTTATTTTGATATAAAGATTTGTTATGTAATTTATATTATAATGATGAAAATTACAATTGATGACTGTATTTATACCGCTCATCCAACTTATGACTTATACGCTGGATCTGAAGATGGATATGTGGTTAATATTATTAAAAAAAATGCCTCACAAAGGGAATAAGACTCATAGAGGTTACTTGAAATTTGATGTGAGAAAACATGGCCAATCAGTTCAGAAATCATATCTAGTCCATCGATTCATATATGAATGTTATAATGGTATCGTATCAGAAGGAAAAGTAATCGATCACATTAATAATAACAAGGAAGACAATCGCTTAAGTAATTTACAACTTCAAAACAACGAAAGAATTGTAAGAAAGCGGCTAAGGATCGTGATTACTCATTTGTTGCAAATAATTGTAAAAATAAAAAATGTATAAAAGCAACTATTAAGAATACAAATGAAGTTCCATACTTCAAAAGTTTATATTCAGTCAATCAACATTTAGGCATCAATGCTGGTATCGTAAAAATGGCTTGTGAAGGTATCAACAATTGTAAATCAGGTACATCAAAGAAAGATGGTTGTTATTATACATTTGAATATATTAAACAAGAAGACTTTCCAACTAATTACAAAAAATCGGCTAATATCAGACCGCGGATATTATCAGATGGGGATAGGAAGAAACACCTTATGGAATGGCGAAACAAGGAATACCGATGTCCTAACTGTGATAAAGTATACAGTAATGGTTATAAATATGTTCACAAGAAACATTGCAAAAATAGTCAAAAATAATGATATTTTTGGCTACCGATTGATAGCAAAAATCAGTCTTGATAACTGTAATTCGCGATATAATATGATAATCATACTATATCGTCTTATCAATAGAATATTACATAACTTGTTCTTATATAATTTTCACAGTTTGTTTAAATCCTTCATTGGAATCCAACTGTTGAAATCATCACTGTATCCCCTCCATTTAACTAAAGCTTGTTTCTTCTTGTAATCCCTGCGAATGACTTTATCAATGCGGAATACATCCTGTTTGGCTTTCAATAATTCAGATTCATAGAAACTCCCTTGAATATCTTCACCTCTGAGATCTTTTACTTTGAATGTTATTGGATTAGTGTATTGGATCTTATCAACTGTAAACACTTCTGTCCAGTTTGGTGTATAACCCTTATCGAATACATTCCGTTTGTATTTGGATATTCTGACCTTATCACCTATTTTAAATTTTGGTTTCTGTTTTGATGTTTCCATATCACCATATAAATTGAAGTAAACTATACCCTCATTCTTTTTCTTTGAAGCTTCAACTGGTGTTATTTTTATGCTTGAATGTTTTGTGTTGTTGTATTGTTTTACTAGTTTAGGTAACATGTCTAGATACATTGTATTACCTTGAATTGTGAATTGTTTCCACATTTTGGATTTAATTGTCCTATTCCATCTTTCAACTACTGATGACTTCTCTTCATTCTCAGTTGAGTACATTTGTATCCCATTTTTCTCTAATAGGTTTTTCACATGTTTGTTATAGAACTCTTTTCCCTTGTCAGCCCATAGATATTGTGGTTTTCTGCCTTCCTTGAATATTGTTTTGAATGCTTCAGTGACAGATTCACCTTTCTTATCTTTCAATGGAGCGATCCAACCATATTTACCAAAATACATCAATAACCATTAGAAGATATCGATAACCTTTGTTCCATTAACTAAACTGTTGCATTTCAACTAGATCACTTGCCCATATTTCATCAATGTGATTTGTGATTGCACGCCGCCGAATGAAGTTGTGTTTTATGGGTGTGTGTAACTCATCTGCTAATTTTTCTTGCCAGTTTTCTTCACTCGACGGCTTTTACCGTTTTTTTGGCTTCAGACCCATACCTAATTTAGACTTAGCTGCTATGGCGTTCCTAGCCAAAGTATGACCCCATTGTCGATCTTTCCAAGGAATTGCATCAAGGGCTTTTACCATCTTACGATCAACTTCATTCTTACATTTAACTTGATCACCTTTTGGTTTATTACCGCAAACTGAGTAATCAACATCATGCTGCATACTGACTGCATCTGTTCTACCTGTTGGTTGTTCGTATATCTCAAGTGTCTGACCAGTATTGGGATCATACCTCAGTTGCTCTTCAACAGGGTTTCCAGGCCCTGTATACTTATGTCCGGGCATCACAAAACCTTTTTTAGGTGCAACCTTGAGAATATCATTATGGATGTCAAACCCTCCACCATAACCTTTCCATTTAATCCATGAGTTGTATGACCTGCTACCTCCAGCATCTTTGTAAGCTTTGTATTGTCTCTTGTATTCAGCAACTAAGGCTCTACCCTCTTTTGCACTCACTTCAGGTCCTTTGAACAATCCAGGTGCAGTAATAACATTCCAAGCTTTCTTCCAATCAACAAATGGAAATGGTATTGGTAATCCTTTACCACTATGGGTTGGATCCAATTTTTTTGATAAGTCTGATGTGAAACTATCCAAAGCTTGATCAAGATATTGGTTAGCCGTCTCTTTTATTTTTTGTTAGACTATATCTGATTTAACAGCCTTTGCGGCACCAACTCTTCCAAGATTGAATAAACCTTTAACACTACTTTTAAGCAATGCCTCTCCAAGTAAGCCCCCATCTTGTGAGGGCACAATCAGTTTCCCTTGTTCTTGACAAATTTGGTCTTTGTTATCCCACATCATATGATGGTTCAAGATTGTAAATAAATAATGCTTGGTTATGATTATGTGGAACCTTCCCATCTCATGATAGAACATCATTGATTGGGATGTTGAGATATCTGCACCATTTTAGCACATCATGATTGCCTAATGGGATGTCTACATGGAATTTAGGTTTCAAAGTATTGCCCCAAGAAGTGGAATTTGATTGAATGGGCTGTTTGGTCCTAATAGTAGACCCTTTCCTTTTTTTTTGTTTATCCTTTCTTTCCCATACCAACTTGGTTGTCACCCCAACTGCCAAAAAAACGGTGGCGACCAATATGCACCTATTCTCGGAGCTCCTCTTCCCCTTGGAGGAGGTTGGGTAGGTGATCCAATCTTGGGGGCACCCCATCTGGTCAAAGCTTTTAAAACCATTGGAATCCCAATACTGGCAAGTAAAGTACCAAGGAAACCACCTGATTGTTTTTTTTTGTTGGTCTTATGTGAACACCTGAACCTGTTTGAAGGGCGTCCAATATATCTTTCTTCTGTTTTACAGTTAGTAGGTGTTTGTTTGCAATAAGCTTGTCAATCTTATTTTGTGGAATGAGGAACCCTTCTGTTTGTCCTTTTCCAGATATCTTTTTAACAATTTGTTGTGCTCCTGCACTGGAAGCCCCTGCTAAAGCTGCCAATCCCATTGTTTTGGCAATGGTTGGTCCAAATGCACGCGCAAGAGCTAGAGCTGAGGTTAGTAAACTACCACCAACTTGCTTTCTGATATTAGTCTTGGAAAGTTTGATGTCCATACCTTTATTCAATTTCCGATTCTTCTCCAATCTCTTCACTGTAGCTGGGACATGTAAAGTGTCATTCCCATGAAGAGAGTCATTAGTTAGCCTTATGACGACTGTTTCTCTTTTACTATAAGCATCGCCAATATTCTTCTTCTGATTTTCTGATAGTTTAACATTTATTGCAAAAAGCTGAGTCATTTCTTGTATATAATATATGTTATATAATTTCCTATTACAAAACATATCTGAATTAAGAATGTCTCATTCTTATCAATGCTTTTATACTATAACCAATTCATTTCCTACCTTGTCGATTACGACTGTCTCTTCGTATAGGACGATAGCGTGTACGCTAAAAGCATCACCGTTTAACGTATTAGCATTGAGTTTATACCTGAATATCAACTGCTTTGGGTCTCTAGTTACTTTTTCTGTTTGAAAGGACAAATCAAAGTATATGAGAGAATAAAGAGAGTTGTAATTAGCTAGGTTGAGCTGTGTGCCGATGTTGTAATTATTCTTTCTCATACCATAAGACATCAAATCGTTGAATATCCTTACTTTTGATTCTGAATCGTATTCGATTTCTGGATAGAATATTCCATTCCCGTATTCCAATCTACATGCCGTCAAATAACGATGGTTAGCAGCAACGTTGTCGGCTGAATCTAATTTGAAAGTATCAAAGAGGTACGGATTCATATCTGCATTGTTTGTTTTAGCTCGTTGTAGATATACAAAGATGGCAATAACATTATCAATGCTGGAGGAGATCTGGAAGAACCCGCTGCTATGTGTTGGTGCGTAAACCTGATACAATTCTCTTTTATACGTCCAAGTCGTCTCTTTCATAAAGGAATTGACAAAATTATCAAATAAGCTGTCCTTTGGTAACAATCTTGGGACCCATAGTAGGAATCTATTAACAACCACTCGACCAGCAGCTGCTGCAGCTGCTTTAGATATTAATTCATCATCATTCTGTAACTCTATATTGAACTCGAGTTGCATTGGGACTAGCATTCGTTCATGCAACTCTTCAAAGAAACTGTAACGATTAAGAGGTATGATTACATTGACATCTTTGAGAACATCTGCATCTGTCATCAAAAGTTTTCTAGCCTGATAACCTGTATTAGTGTCGGCAGAGGTGGAATCTGTATCCAGATACCAAAGAGAGTTTTTGGCAACGCTACGACTAAAATCATCACTATATTCGAGGAGGTTCTTGACAAAAGTAACTTTATGGAGATTATTAGTATCATACACAATCTTACCAGCACTCTTTATCATAATATGGTTAATCAATGAATGGGCTCCATTGATAACTGCTGCACGATCTGCAACAACATAGCGTGCTCCATCAGCCAATTTTTGCAACTGAAATTGTACCTCGAAATAAGCATTGTACCAATCGTAGTATGAAGACCTGTCATTAATCGTAAACTTGTACCCATTTTTTTTTTGGTGTTGACCATTAACTGGGATCCGAATAACATCATCTAATTGATATCGAACTAACTCATACCTTTGTAAGTATTCACTTGTTCTGAAAGCCATTATATTATTATATTACATAATTTTTACTCTACTCCTTCTTTTCAAACCTGATCCTAATATCAATCTATTGATTAACATATCAGTACTTTCTTCTTGCTGTGGTGGAACTATTTTAGCTCTTTGTCCTACATCATCAATTCTCATATTCCTAAGCTTTTTCATTATCAGGTCTCCCGACTTCTCAGATGTCTTTTTACCTACCCTTTCAACTACTGATTTTAATGCCTTCTCACCTGATTTCTTTGCGAACTTTTTTACAACAGATGACGCAGCACTCTTCATTGGTTTGAAAATATTATCAACGATAATCCCTAATCCTACATGTTTATCCACAAAAATCCCGAGTTTTGGATAAATAAACCCCAGTAAATTCAAATGGTTTCATTATATTATTATGTTTTCAGGATTAATGAAAAAGAGGTCCCCGCTCCCTTCAAGTTAATTAATCTTCTTTTTCCATCAGTGATGTATATCCTGATACTACTTATACTATTCTTATTAGTAGGATTGAATGTGACTCTTCGCGCTTCAATGGTAAATGAGTAACTAGGTTGAAGCACACTGGTTGAGAAGGAATAAAAGATGTCTGTATCTTCACCATCCACAAGTGAATCATTAATCAGGTTGCAATGAATATTAAGAATGTCAGTGTCTTGACTGGGAATAGGGACTCTTTGTCCTATATTAATTTTATCCTTCAATACTTTTTTATCCTTCAATACTTTTTTATCAAACCCAATTAGTTGATAATTCTTGGTTAATGTGACTGTGACCCTAAATTTTGTATTATCGAATACAAGAGTGATGGGATACTCATTATTATTAGCACCATCTTTGACAATCTTCGTTATGTCCTTGATGTATGTATCAAAGTTAGTATAGTTCCAGACTCCTTCTGGGAAAGTGATGTTGTGAAATGTTGAACCGTTATCAGAGCTGTACTTTACAATTGATTGTTGTATGATGAATTTACATTGAACCATGTGAATGACATGTTAATGATTCGGTTCAAGCCAACTACATATTGGGAATTTCTATCCAATACTATGGGTTTGTTGAATTTAGTTGTAAAATCCTGAGGAGTATTGTTTCCTTGATCTTTGACGCTGTATGATGATAAAACAATCTCGCGATCCATGTATATAATAACTTTACACAATTATATCACAATTTATTGTTGACATTCTCGATAATGTGTCCAGTATACTAACTCCTGTATTTCTCATCTTAATTGATGTGTTGCCTGCAACGATTTCACCAATGATCAATTCTAATTTCTTGAGAAGCTGTTTGGGATCGTTGAAAAACATAACATTTGCACCTCTCTGTCTTCTTTTTGGACCGTTGATTCCAGAACCTGTTTTCAGTTTATTCTCTTGATGAGTAATGTATTCATTCAATACAGCTCTACTAATATCTAACCGTTTGTTTAACATCTGCCTCTCAGCTCCCGATATATCCCCCTTTTTGTATTTTTTTGTGACGTTTGCCTTATAACCTGCAAGTTGTTTCCTCTTAAATTGCGCATTCTTTATTATTTTCTTAAGATAATTTTCCCTTTTCTTGGGTGTCATTTCCAGCTAATTAATAACCTTATCAACACTTTCATAGTTAGTTAAACCTAAATCATCCAACGTTTGATTATTTATATTTTCATCAGCCATTGCATAATACATACATACATACATACATAACCTTTATTAACGTGTCGATATGTATTTAGCTCTAAGCTAAGAGCTAAACTTCTTCATCCTCATCGTATTCAGGTGGCTACTCCGGTTCGGGTGGCTGCTCCGGAAAATATTGGGGATCGACATAAATCTCCTTCTTTCCTTCCAAAAGATCCACCAATGATTCTTCATATGTTGGAGGTTTTGGTACTATTTGTTTCTCCTGCTATGGTGGTACACAATCACCATAATCAATCAGACCTTCTACATACATGTCTTCATATGGATCAACTTCAGGCATATAATCAATACCAGGCTCACCTTTCTTTGGCGGTCTTTTTCTCCTTTAAGGCATCCTTAAATCCAAATTACTGTCAATTACATCATCTAATTTACTTGTCACTGGTTTGAATACCTTCGCAAATGACACTTGGTTTTTCTGTTGGTCGATTTTATGTTGTGTGATTAGATCATGGACATAATTGGATCCCTAATTTGGTTTGACTTTGAACACTATGTTAAACACCATGTTGAACACCTTGTTGAACACCATGTTGAACACCATGTTGAATTAATATACCAATATAATATAATGAGAATACCGAATTATGATGTTGAAGACGATGTGGTCTCAAACTTCAGTCAACTATACGATTTCATGCCTCATCAATGTTTTCGGATGCTGATTTGCGGTCCAAGTGGTTCAGGGAAAACAAACACATTAATGCACATGATCTACAATCTGCTTTACTTTGATAAAGTTTATCTGTATGCTAAAAATTTAGAACAGTCTAAGTATCAGAATCTCATGGATGTCTTTCAGCCGATAAGTGATGAGGTTGGTTATGATGTTATTGAAGCAAGAAATGATGAAATTATTCCAGTTCAAGATCTTGACTCTGACTCACAAAAAATCGTCATTTTTGATGATTATGTATGTGATAAAAACCAAAGACCATTAATCATCCATTCAAAATCGTTTCTTCCCAAAAGACTAATATTCAATTATCAATTTCCGGTTTTTACCATATTATTTACACTGATTTTTATAAAGGAATTAATAATGAATTCAGAATCAATAATGGAGATGTTTTCAGTTTATCCATCATACAAAAATCTACTTGGACTCCATTTGTTCTTAATACTATTTTCCACATTGACATTAATGCCAATCCATACATTTATTTGAGTATGAGATATGGTGGAACAATTTTAAAAGGGGGTAATTAAGCAACGTTTTACATTAAATTTATGCATCGTTAAATATTTTTTTTATAAAATATTTGAGATAAATATATAAGCTATTAATATATGAAAGAGTCACGAAGAAGTATTAACACTTTGAACGGTACAATTCACAATAAATGGCCATCGAAAAACATGTTCAACTGGAATCACATTTCAGATAAACTAACAGAAGAACAGGTTGAAGAATTAAAATCTTACTACCACGCATATCATAAAAAAGTGTTTTGCTTACAAGCTGGCGTTGAAACGTTTCAAAGAATGGAAATTATTGGGGAATTCATTATCCATCATATTTACATCTGGAGGTTTAGCAAGTAGTATAGCAACTGGTGGTATCAGTATGATTGCAATCAGTACAGCAGCACTTTTGATTCAGGGTTGGATGTCACATAAAAACCTTGATCTCAAGATCCAAAATAGTACTTATGCTTACCAAAGCTATCAACATCTTCTGAATGAGATAAAGGATATGATGAGAAGTGGAAATTACAATTCATCTTATTTTCGTAATACAATGAAGAACATTGATGATTATGTGACAGACAACAGTCCCATTATTGATAAGTATCTTAGTAAAAACGATGAAAAATTCACTTGTTAATTATCAACTGAATTCTATCACCAACCAATGATAGAACATTTTCCAAATTTTTTTATAATATCTGATTGTCCTCTTCGACTTCGTTACTTGGATATCTTTGTAAGGAAGCCTGAGCATCTTGAATAATTGCTTTATAATAAATTTAATACTTATCATCTGTTTACGCTTATTATTAACCTTATGAAGAACACTATCAATCTCAATGAATACTTTGTGAATCTGCTTCCTTTGATTATAAGTCAATTTGACATCATTCTCATAACATACACTATTTATCACATTCTCAATATGATATTTCCTTTGATATATTGATTTTTGTCGTATCAAATACATTTTGTCATAGAAGTTGAAGTTCTCTGTGATAGAATCATAACCAATAACTAAACCACAATTCAAACAGGTATTCATACCTTTTACAGTTTCCACATCCTGTTCACTACAACATTTCTCAACCACTTTACAAACGTCCACTAATTGTTGATCACAAAAAGTACAAACAAGCTCTCCATTGTTGATAAATTCATTGTGAATATCACTGTCAAATGTTATGTCAATAACACAGTCACACTTCCTCTATATATTATTAGTAAAGAATATATTTTCAAGTCTGTAAGCAAAAATCCAAAACTATATAACGTCACGGCACAGCTGTGGCGGTCTACTTACAAATGTCACAAAAGCAATCTACATTTATATGTTAAAACAAGCAAAAGTCTGAATGACGTCACGCCACAATTGTGGCGGTCATTATAATTCACAAGTGCCACAAGCACAGTCTATGTTATGGTGATAGAACCCATCAGCTACCTCTACATCCACATCCCTTTCGTAACCAATGTCATAAACATCTCCTAAATCAATTTCATCCATCAAATCAGTTAAACCAGTTTCACTCCCCAGCATTTTTAAGGTAAGACTGAACTATAAAGCAAAAACTATAGGTCATATGACAATCGTATGACTTGATAACAATAGCATCGATGACTCATTTTCCTGGGGGAACCCCCTATTGTATTACATCATCGACTTCCTGTTTTTCTAGACATATCTTGACTTGTCAGCGGGGAATCCCCGAATACAACATCTAGTTTTCCGAGAAAGTCACACATTGAAAAAATACAATCCAAGTATAGGATTTAGTGTTTGGACTAAGTGGATGTATCCAAAACTATATGACGTCATGACACAGCTGTGGCGGTCTGCTTGTAAATATGAACATTTGGTCTCAATAATGATTCAAGGTTTTGGTTCCAGACCGATGTCCCGGGTTTTGGTCTTGGTTCCTCATTTGATTTCAATATTTTATTCCTATATTTGGTTCAGCCGTCTGATCCTGGGTTGTGGTGCCAAACCTAGGTCACAGGTTTTGTTTTAAAGATTCCAATATTTATTTCTTTAGTTTTTGTTTCATAAATATTTTATTATTTGGTTTAAGCATTTGGTTTTCCCAGCAGTTGATTAATTGATGGAGAAAATTGATTTGATGATAAGATTTGAAAAGTGTGCTTAGACCCCCAAATACTATACTACTACATCAATAATAAAAATGAAGATAATCGCTTATGTAATTTACAGATTTTCACACAGCAAAAGAATTGCAAGAAGTAAGCCAAATATAGGGATTACTCATTTGTTGGTAAAAATTGTGAAAACCGAAAGTATGTGAAAGCGACCAATAAGAACACCAACAAAGTGACATTTTATAATAGTTTATATTCAGTGAATCAACATCTTCAAATAAATGCAGGA
Source organism: Catalaphyllia jardinei (assembly GCA_022496165.2). NCBI lineage: Eukaryota > Metazoa > Cnidaria > Anthozoa > Scleractinia > Caryophylliidae > Catalaphyllia > Catalaphyllia jardinei. Next base: position 13,672,400 of record CM042755.1, read on the forward strand.
ATTGTGAAAATGGTTTGTGAGGGTTTGAATAATTGTAAATCAGGTGTATCAAAGAAGGATGGTCATTCTTATACATTCGAATATATAAAACAAGATGACTTACCAGACAACCATAAAAAATCTGCGAATATAAGACCGCGAAGAGTCTCAGATGAAGACAAAAAGAAACACCAAATGGAAGCTGTCAAAAAAAATAGCAAAACAAGGAATACCGATCTCCAAACTGTGGTAAAACTTTCAAGAATAACTACAAGTTTGCCCACAAGAAATTTTGCAAGAATACCCAAAGTTAATGACATTTTTGGCTACCGTTTGATAGCAGTAGTCAGTATTTATAACTGTAATTCGCGATATAATATGATAATCAAACTATATCGTCTTATCAAAATAAGATTACATAACTTGTGCTTATATCACTTTCATACTATGTTTAAATCCTTCATAGGAATCCAACTATTAAAATCATCACCATATCCCTTCCACTTCACCAAAGCTTGTTTCTTCTTATAATCTCTACGAATGACTTTATCAATACGAAAAACATCCTGCTTGGCTTTTAATAATTCAGGTTCATAGAAACTCCCTTGAATATCTTCACCTCTGAGATCCTTTACTTTATATGTTATTGGATTAGTGTATTGGATATTATCAACTGTGAACACTTCTTTTGTCCAATTTGGTGTATAACCCTTATCAAACACATTCCGTTTGTACTTAGATATTCGGACCTTATCATCTATTTTAAATTTTGGTTTCTGTTTGGATGTTTCCATATCACCATATAGATTGAAGTAAGCTGTACCCTCATTCTTTTTCTTTGAAGCCTCAACTGGTGTCATTTTTATGCTTGAATGTTTTGTGTTGTTGTATTGTTTTACTAGTTTAGGTAACATGTCTAGATACATTGTATTACCTTGAATTGTAAACTGTTTCCACATTTTGGATTTAATTGTCCTATTCCATCTTTCAACTACTGATGACTTCTCTTCATTCTCAGTTGAGTATATATGTATCCCATTTTTCTCTAATAGGTCTTTCACATGTTTGTTGTAGAACTCTTTTCCCTTATCAACCCATAGATATTGTGGTTTTCTACCCTCCTTGAATATTGTTTTGAATGCTTTAGTGACAGATTCGCCTTTTTTATTCTTCAATGGAACGATCCAACCATATTTGCTAAATACATCAATAACCATTAGAAGATATCGGTAACCTTTATTCCATTTACTGAACTGTTGCATTTCAACTAGATCACTTGCCCATATTTCATCAATATGATTTGTGATTACACGCCGCCGAGTGAAGTTGCGTTTTATGGGTGTATGTAACTCATCTGCTAATTTTCCTTGCCAGTTTTCCTCACTCGACGGCTTTTCCTGTTTTTTGGCTTCTTAACACCCATACCTAATTTGGACTTAGCCGCTATAGCGTTCCTAGCCACAGTATGTCCCCATTGTCGATCTTTCCAAGGAATTGCATCGAAAGCTTTAACCATCTTACGATCGGCTTCATTTTTGCACTTCACTTGATCACCTTTTGGTTTATTACCACAAACTGAGTAATCAACATCATGCTGCATACTGACTGCATCTGTTCGACCTGTTGTTTGTTGATATATCTCAAGTATCTGACCAGTATTGGGATCATACCTCAGTTGCTCTTCAAGAGGGTTTCCAGGTCCTATATACTTATGTCCAGGCATCACAAAACCCTTTTTGGGTGCAACCTTGAGAATGGCATTATGGATGTCTAACCCTCCACCATAACCTTTCCATTTGATCCATGAGTTGTGCTGCCTCCAGCATCTTTGTAAGCCTTGTATTGTTTCTTGTATTCAGCAACCAAAGCTCTGTCCTCTTTTGCAGTCACTTCAAGTCCTTTGAACAATCCAGGTGCAGTGACAACATCCCAAGCTTTCTTCCAATCAACAAACGGAAATGGTATTGGTAATCCACTACCACTTTGTGTTGGATCAAGTCTTTTAGATAAATCAGATGTGAAACTGTCTAATACTTGATCTATATATTTGTTGGCCACATCTTTTATTTTTTGTTTAGCAGCATCTGATTTGACAGCTTTTGCAGCACCAACTCTTTCGAGATTGAATAAACCTTTAACACCACCTTTGAGCAAAGCCTCCCCTAGTAAGCCCCCAGCTTGTGAGGGCTCCATTAGTTTCCCTTGTTCTTGATGAATTTAGTCTTTGTTATCCCACATTCAACGCATTTACATCTCAACATCATACGCCCATTTTAGCTTTGACATATTTTTCACTACCTGGAACACACTCAGTTGGTTTCTTCTGTTTTACGCAATATGATTTTACCATGTATATATGTATGTTATATATTTTTAAAATAATGTTTGATGAATTTCTCGTTTTTCATTGTGTTATGTATATCGAAACCATAATATGAATTTCCTTTATTCGTTTCATTCAGAAAGTATAAACAGAAGTAGCCACATGTGGTCGTTTTCATATTCTGAATCTGATTATTTTGGTGAAGCAAAGTTAAATTCTTTCTTTCCGCATGATTAACTATTTCTTGAAAAGGAGGCATTCCGAAACTGTCAAAATAATTTATCACACCATCTTTTACATAGGTTGCTACCCAATGGCTTCCACTCATGTATGATGGTTCGAGATTGTAAATGAACAATGATTGTTTATGGTTATGTGGAACTCTCTCATCCCTTGATAGAACATCATTAATTGGGATTTTCAAATACTTACACCATTTTACCAGATCATGATTGCTCATCGGGATATCTTTATAAAACTTTGGTTTTGCAATATTGCTCCTAAAAGTGGAATTTGATTGAATGGGCTGTTTGGTCCTAATAAAAGACCCTTTCCCTTTCTCTTTTTGTTTGTTTTTTATTATTCCCGTACCGACTTGGTTGTTCTATGCCCCAATAAAAGGTGGTGGAGCCATGGGATGTATACCCATTCTTGGAGCTCCCCTTCCCCCTTTTGGAGGTTGGGGAGGTAATCCAATCTTGGGAGCACCCCTTCCAGTGAAAGCTTTCAACACCATTGGAATCCCAATACTGGCGAGTAAAGTGCCAAGGAAATCACCTGATTGTGTTTTTGTCGGTTTTATAACAACACCTGAACCTGATTGAAGGGCATCCAATGTATATTTCTTCTGTTTGGTGGATAGAAGATGCTTGTTTGCGATGAGTCAATCTTATTCTGTGGAATTAGGAAACCACCTTTCTGTACTCCTTTCCCAGCTATTTTTTTGACAATTTTTTGTCCGCCTGCGCTGGATGCACCTGCCAAAGCTGCCAATCCCATTGTTTTCGCAATTGTTGGTCCGAATGCACCGACTTGTTTACTGATATTGGTCTTGGAAAGCTTGATATCCATACCTTTATTCAATTTCCGATTCTTCTCCAATCTCTTCTTTACCATCGCTGGAACGTACAGAGTGTCATTCCCACTGAGAGAGTCATTCATGAGCCTGATAACAACAGTTTTTCTTTTATGGTAAACATCACTGATATTCTTCTTCTGATTTTCTGATAATTTCACCTTTATTTCAAAAAGCTGAGTCATTTTTTGTATATAATATATGTTATATAATTTTTGATTATAAAACATATACGAAATGAAGAATATCTTATTACTATTAATACCTTTTATACTATGACCAATTCATTTCCAACCTTATCGATGACTAATGTCTCTTCATATAGGACGATGGCATGGACACTGAAAGCATCGGCATTCAAAGCATTATCATTTAGCTTATACCTGAAAATCAACTGTTTTGGATCTCTTGATACTTTTTCCGTTTGATATGATAAATCGAAGTATATGAGAGGATAAAGAGAGTTGTAATTCGCTACGTTGAGTTGTGTGCCGCTGTTGTAATTATTCTTTTTAAAACTATATGACATCAAGTCGTTGAAGATCGTTACTTTTGATTCTGAATCATATTCAGTTTCTGGGTAAAATACTCCGTTACCGTATTCCAATCTACATGTTGTAAGAGTGCGAAGATTAGCAGCAACATTATGAGCTGAATCCAGTTTAAAAGTGTCAAATATGTATGGATTCTCCTCTGCATTGTTTGTTTTAGCTCGTTGTAGATATACAAAGATAGTCTTAACATTATCAATACTGGAAAAGATCTGGAAGAATCCACTGTTATTTGTTGGTGCGGAAACCTCATACATTTCTCTGTTATACGTCCATGTTTTCTTTGTCAAAAAAGATTCAACAAACTTATTATATAGAGTGTCCTTTGGTATCGATCTTGGGACCCATAGTAGGAATCTATTGATAACCACTCGAACGGCATCTGTTCCGTTGTTCATATAGATTAATTCATTGTCATTCTGCAACTGAATATTGAACTGGAGTTGCATTGGGACTAACATTAGTTGATTCAGCTCTTCGAAGAAACTGTAACGATTGAGAGGTATGATCACATTAACATTTTTAAGAACATTTGCGTCTGTCATGAAAGCTTTTCTTGCCGCAAACCCAGCATTATCAGCAACCACAGTCGTATTGGTGGTATCCAAATACCAGAGACTATTCTTGGCTACTGATCGACTAAAATCATCACTATATTCGAGGAGGTTCTTGACAAAAGTTACCCTATGGAGATTACTGGTATCATAAACAATCTTACCAGCACTCTTTATCACCATGTGGTTAATCAATGAATGGGCTCCATTGATAACTGCTATACGATCTGCAGCTACGTACCGTGCTCCATCAGCTAATTTTTGCAACTGGAATTGTACCTCAAAATAAGCATTATACCAATCGTAGAATGAAGACCTGTCATTAATTGTAAACTTATACCCATTTTTTTGTTGGTGTTGACCTGCAGCTGGGATCCGAATAACAACTTCTAATTGATATCGAACCAACTCATATCTCTGCAAATATTCACTTGTTCTGAAAGCCATTATATTATTATATTACATAAATTTTACTCCACCCCTTCTTTTCAAACCTAATCCTGATATCAATCTGTTGATTATCATATCAGTACTTTCTTCTTGTTGTTTGATGGGTGGGATAAGTGCTTTTTGTCTTGTATTACCAATTCTCATATTCCTAAGCTTTCCATTATCAGGTCTCCTGACTTCTCGGATGTCTTTTTACCTACCCTTTCACTTACATTTGAAATACCTGATTTTAACACCTTCTCACCTGATTGCTTAGCAAACTTTTTTACAACAGACGACGCAACACTCTACATCGGTTTAAAAATATTATCAACGATAATCCAAGACCCCATATGTTTATATACAAATTTACCAAGCTTTGGATGATAAAATGTCATGAATTCATTTGGTTTCATTATATCAATATGTTATATTATTCTGGCTTTCTCAGAAGTAATGAAAAAGACGTATCTGCCCCATTTAGGTTAACTAATCTCCTTTTTCCATCTGTAATATATATCCTGATACTGCTTATAGTATTCTTCTTGGTGGTATTAAATGTGACCCTTCGCGGTTCGATGGTAAAAGGAGTAACTTGGGCGAAGGACTCTGGTTGAGAAGGAATAAATGTATCTTCACCGTCCACAAGCGAATCATAGATCAGGTCGCAATGAATATAAAGAATGTCAGTGTCTTGACTGAGATTGGGCACATCGGTCACACATTCTTTTCATTTTTCAATATTCCCTTATCAAACCCAATTAGATCATTAAAATTGCTGGCTGTTAAATCAAGCTGGTAATTCTTGGCTAATGTGACTGTGACTCTAAATGTTGTCTCAACAAATACAAGAGTGATAGGACACTCATTATTATTAGCACCATCTTTGACAATCTTCGTTATGTCCTTGATATATGTATTGAAGTCTGTATAATTCCAGACTCCTGCTGGAAAAGTGATGTTGTGAAATGTTGAACCGTAATCACAGCTGTAATTGATTAATTGATTAGCATATGAGGGATTCACATTAAACCACGTGAATGACATGTTAACGATTCGGTTAAGGCCTACCATATATTCTGAATTCCTATCCAATATTATAGGCCTGTTGAATTTACTTGTAAAATCCTGAGGAGTATTGTTTTCTTGACCTTTGGCATTATATGATGAGAATACTGTCTCACGATCCATGCATATATAATACATTACAGAAATTATACTTTGAAGTAGAGATTGTACAATTCATTAGATTGCGATCTATCAATTGTTGACATTCTCAATAATGTGTCCAATATATTGACTCCCATATTTCTCATCTTAATTGATGTATTGCCTGCAATAACCTCACCAATAATCAATTCAAGTTTCTTGAGAAGCTGCTTTACATCACTGAAAAACATGACATTTCCACCTCTCTGTTTTCTTCTTCGGCCTTTGATCCCTGAACCTTTGTTTTTCTTCTCTAATTCTTTCATTAATTGTTTATTGAAATTAATGTATTCTGTCAGTATGGCTCTATCATTATCTATCTTTTTGTTCTTTGATTGCCTGGTGGATTCATTTATGATCCCATTATTGTATTGTTTTGTAACATGTGCCTTAGAACCTTTCAATCTGTTCCTCTCTTTTTCCGCTTTTTTTCTCAACATACTGATTTGAATCATTTTATTTTTGTTTTCAATTTCTGGAGAATTAATAAATTCTTCAATATTCTCGTAAGATCTTCATCATGTATTGTGTAATCAACTCCTTCATCATAATCGTATTCAGGTGGCTGCTCTTCCTCTTCATACTTTGGAGGTTTTGGTACTATTTGTTTCTCTTGCTGGGGTGGTACAGGTTGTTCATCGAAAAGATCACCCAAATTCACGTCCTCAACTTCATCATCAATATTAATGCTGTAATCTGGAACTTCCCTTTTCTTCAGTGGTCTTTTTCTCCTTTGAGGCATCTTTAAATCCAAATTACTGTCAATTAAATCATCTAATTTACTTGTCACTGGTTTGAATACCTTTTCGAATGATGATTGGCTTGTCTCCTGACCGATTTTATGTTGTGTGATTGCATTTTGAACATTGTTTATTTTATTCCCCAATTCGGTTTTACTCTTTGCGAGCTCTTTCCATTTAAGCAAACTCATTTATTGAACACCTTGTTGAACACCATGTTGAATTAATATACCGATATAATATAATGAGAATACCGAATTATGATGTTGAAGACGATGTGGTATCAAACTTTAGACAACTATACGATTTCATGCCTCATCAATGTTTTCGGATGCTGATTTGCGGTCCAAGTGGTTCAGGGAAAACAAACACATTAATGCACATGATCTACAATCTGCTTTATTTTGATAAAGTTTTTCTGTATGCCAAAAATTTAGAACAGTCCAAGTATCAGAATCTCATGAATGTCTTTCAACCCATAAGCGATGAGGTTGGTTATGATGTTATTGAAGCAAGAAATGATGAAATTATTCCAGTTCAAGATCTTGACTCTGACTCACAAAAAATCGTCATTTTTGATGATTATGTATGTGATAAAAACCAAAAACCATTAATCGACTATTTTATACGAGGACGGCATAAAAATTGTAGTGTGATTTATCAAAGCTACTATAAGACGCCAGAAGACATCAGATTGAGTTGCTCTCACTTCTCCATTTATGAGTTTCCAAGTGCTAATGAGAAGAGTTTAATTTGCCGTGAAAACAGTATTTCAAAAGAATCTTATGAAAAAGCAACCAAGGAACCATATTCCTTTGTATATATTGATAAGCCACGAAAATTCACCACCAAAAATTTCAATGAAAAAATATCATCTATTGATATAAATGAGTTATTCAAACGGACTTTTACCTTCGTCATCATCAACCATCAGTCAACGTGGACTACCTGGGTTACCAGGTGTTGGATTCAAATTAACTGATGATGGTAACTATGATATTGATGGAAAACGATTGACTGACATAGCTGACTCAATTGACGATAATGATGCAGTCAATTTAAAAATATTAAAGGAAAATACTCAAGTCAGTCAAAATAATTATCATTTACAACAAAATTTCGATTTTATAAAGACTTTGGTGATAAGAGTCAATTAACTGTAGGGTCACCACCAAATACATCGCCAGACCATTTTTTTCAAAAGCATAAAGCGCATAATGATGCATATATAATTGAGAAAGAAGGTCATGATACTGGGTTTAGTGGAGAAGCATGGTCCAGTATAAAAATGAAAGGTAATCAATTAGAGAATGGTACTTATACCCCCGTTTTTGAAATATTTGTTATTGGTGATGCTGATGGTTTTCGTGTTGATGATACAATAATTTTTAATGTTCATGGTGATAGCAATTATACGATTAATGTGATAGTGATAGTGATAAAATATCTAATCAATATACTAAATCAATTATTCAATTCACTACTGATGGAAGAGCTATGATGGTTCTCATTACAATAAAAATATAAAATTTCTCTTTTATTCAAGAGTGATTAAGGGTAAACAGTCGACAAGTTTCGACCATACTATTTTTAATGTCCGTGATGTTGTTGATAATCATATGATTCTCTATTTTGAGAATTTGAATCTCAATGGCAATCTTATCGATGGTTTAGGTGATCCTGTAGCATACGCTAATGCTGCTTATAAGAAGTACGTTGACATTAAAAACGCTAAACAAAATATTGCTATTACTGATAATGCCACTAAATCTTACGTCGATGGAGAAATAGCCAAAGTCCATATAGATACTACACCATTACTTCCCAGAGATGGAAGCAGACCAATGTTTGGAGATCTAAATATGGAAAACAAATTTATTCATGTTGATGGCACAGTAGCAATGAATGCAGATTTTAATGCTGGTGGACATTTCATTGATAATGTTAAAACAATTGTTGAAGACGATGGAGAAAATCCAAATTATGAACAAATAAAACATAAAGCTGTTAATTTTGAACTTTTAAAAAGTACACGAGATTATTTAGTCCGTTTCATTTCTGAGATAGATTACTTATTAACGGATGGAAGTGAAGCAATGACTGGAAATTTAGATATGGGAAATCAAAATATAATTAATTTGAAAGAACCAGAAGATCACCAAGCCACATATGCTGCTAATGTAAAATTTGTCGCTAATGCAATTGTTGATAATAATATAGTTATAAATGGTAGAATTGATAAGAAAATAAAAGAATCAGAAGAGAATTCAATTGAGTCAATTGAAAAAGAAAATGTATTCAAAAGAGTGATGGACAATGATGAGTTCAAAGAAGATGATGATGACATTCATAAAATTGGAGTTCAGAATAAAGATTTTCATTCAGTGAATAAAAAAGCTTACGAATTCAAAATTGATTATGATTCAAGTATAGGTTATTATAGTAGCAGATTGTCAATTGATTTGGTATATCTACCAAAAGGTTCTTGCACAATGGTCTATGAAATGTATGTTGAAGATGGTACTACACTTGATGAGATAAATGCATCAAGTGGAACTCTATCAGTGATCAAAATAAATTCAAAAATAAATGAAACAAGTACAAGCAGCATAATACAATTATCAAAAAACATCATCTTTCCCACTTTTGATGATTTAGATATTGACATAAGATTGAAAAGTAAAACTGATCCCCAAACTACTATTTATGTCGCTGTTTATGGTGTTAAAGGTCAAGGCAATAATGTATCAGTAAATCTTTGGGATCGTCTTTACTATTATGATAATTCTTTCATAAAGTATGAGGTACCAATCGATATGAACTCTAAAAAGATAGTAAACCTTACAGATGGTACTGCAGATAATGATGCAGTCAATAAATCACAATTGGATTTACTGGATACAAAAATCAATATAAATAAGTATTTCACATATGTTGAACAGTTAAAACATAACAATGAAATGACCGTCAAATTCCCACAAAATCACATATGGAAACCATCAATATCATTTCCGTTTGAATTAGTTCCAAACAATAATACAAAATTAAGGATAAAACTTGATGGTTGGTATCATATCATTTAAACTGATAATGTTAGATATGGAGGACATTTTAAAATCCTTGATGATACTAATGATGTTATTCTTTTCAATAATTATCTGGTTTATAGTAATTCTTTTTTACCATTTACCATTAATGCCATCTTTAATATTGTCATTGATTAAAATCAGGTAGATTATGTTGAAATAATATTAAAGAATACTAAAATGATCATAAATAAAAAGAGTGTCCAATTAGAGGGCTTAAATCAAAGTACTTTTTATATAAAGTATATGGGTCCTTGAATAATATAATCAATTAATACATGAAAGAGTCCGGAAGAAGTATTCACACTTTGAACGGTACAATTCACAATAAAGGACCATTGAAAAACATATTCAACTGGAATCACATTTCAGATGAACTAACAGAAGAACAGGTTGAAGAATTAAAATCTTACTACCACGCATATCATAAAAAGTGTTTTGCTTACAAGCTGGCATTGAAACGTTTCAAAGAATGGAAATTATTGGGGAATTCATTGTCCATCATATTTGCATCTGGAGGTTTAGCAAGTAGTATAGCAACTGGTGGCATCAGTTTGATTGCAATCAGTACAGCAGCACTTCTGGTTCAAGGTTGGATGAAGCATAAAGCCCTTGATCCCAAGATCCAAAATTGTACATATGCTTACCAAAGCTTTCAAAAACTTATTAATAATTCATAAGCACATGACCCTATCAGAGACGTCAAATTGATCACGTGCATGAACCTTTATACCTGGTAAAACATGGTCATTCTGAAAAGCCAGGGAAGGGACTTGATTTCAGTCCCAGGTAAAAGTGGGGTTGAATGCCTAAACAATACAATTATCGCTGAATTTTTAATGAGAACGACTACCATGATCTTTATATAAAGATCACACGTAGTCTTTATATAAAGATCTCAATCAATTACATTAAAAATTCATGTATAATGATAATCACACATTAACAACCAACAGAACAGGCGTACAAATAGTTCACCCCGCGTTCACAATAATTATTTCATTTCCCTGGATAATATTTTACAATACAAAGATGCACATGGTTATACTTTGTTGCAAAATTAAACGTGCAGTTGTGAAACACTGACTTAGACATCTCTATATGAAATACTTCACTGGGCATTGGCATGTTTCATCCCTAACTCCGTAATTCAAATCTAAGTCGGGAACATCCACTACATCCACTACATCACGAGGTGGCCCCAATAAATCGCTCACATTCCGTTCTTGCTCAACACTTTTAGAATTTCTAAAACCTCTTTTTGGAGGCATTACAAATGACCACGACTCTTCTAAGGAAATAATGAGGACTGAGGCAAAAAGCTTCGACTCAAAAAGCTCTCGAAGAAAACAACAGAATTTTTGTCGATTGAAATGCACGCGTTTTCTCGGATTTTTGAAGCCGCACAACAATTCGCATGCACGTGTTTTCTCGGGTTTTTGAAACAGTAGAAAAATTCGCGTGCAAGTGTTTTCTCGGGTTTTTGAAACAGTAGAAAAATTCGCAGGTAGGTGTTTTCGCGCATTTTTGAAGCCGTTCAAAACACTCGCAGCACGTGTTTTAAACAGTACATCAACATCTTCTGAATGAGATAAAGGATATGATGAGAAGTGGAAATTACAATTCATCTTATATTCGTAATACGATTAAGAACATTGATGATTATGTGACAGACAACAGTCCCATTGTTGACAAGTATCTCATTAAATACGATGAAAAATTCACTTGTTAATTATCAACTGGATTCTATCACCTATCAATGATATAACCTTTTCCCAATATTGTTTATAATCTTTCAATTTTCTCTTTGATTTCGTCACTTTGATATTATTGTGAAGTCCCATCATCTTGAATAATTGCTTTATAATAAATTTAATACTGATCATCCGTTTGCGTCTATTATTAACCTCATGTAGAATATCATTAATCTCATTGAATACTTTGTGAATCTGCTTTCTTTGATTAGAAGTCAATTGGACATCATTCTCATAAGATATACTATTTATCACATTCTCAATATGGTATTTCCTATGATATACCGATTTTTTTCGTATCATATGCATCTTATCATAGAAGTTGAAGTTCTCTGTGACAAAATCATAACCATGAACTAAACCACAATTCATTCAGGTATTCATACTATTTACAGTTTCCACATCTTGTTCACTACAGCAATTCTTAACCACTTTATCAACTTCTACTACTTGTTGATCACAAAATGGACATATCAGCTCATCATTCTTTTTCAAATCATCATGAATATATGTATTGCAATTCATCTTATAATATTATATAAGATAATATTTTTTATACCATATTAGAAAATAGCCCAAGGAAAATACGCGCGCTGATTGGTTAATAACCGTGTTTGTATAACTCGATACAAAGACAAAAACGTTGTCGTAGTCACGGGCAAGAGTCACGGCATTCCCGTGTGTGCTACTCGAAGAAATATACGTTCAAAAATGTTGAATACCAACCTCACAGTCGAGAACGAACCGGTAAAGAAAAAACAACGATTTGCAAACTTGGAAACAAGCGAGCTGGACGTTTTATTAGACTCTGCACAGTCGCAAAACACAAAGTACAACACTTCGTTCGCAGTTTCAGTTTACAAAGGTAAGCTCGCGGAAAAAATGTTCATTACAAGAAATGCTCGGTTTGAATACCGAAATTGAAATTCAACCTTTTTTTGTTCTCAGAATGGGCCCAGCAAAAAAATGTCGAAAAACCACTACACGAACAAAGTGACAAGGAACTTGACAACAACTTACGAGCATTTTATGCCGAGGCCAGAAACAAAGAAGGCAAAGAATACGGAAAGTCGACAATATTGTGTCTGAGGAGCGGAATTGAACGATATCTTAACTTCCCTCCTTACAACCGAGGTTTAAAGTTATCGCAAAATCCAGTTTTCAGAAATTCAAACATGATGCTGAATGCGAAAATCAAAGATTTGAAACAACAAAGCAAGCAAAATGTTGAACACAAACCTGATATTTCTACTCAAGACTTACAGAAGCTGAAATCCCATCCAGTACTGTCTCCCTCAACTCCCCTTGGCTTATTAAGAAATGTTTGGTTCCATACGACTCTTTACTGGTGCCGCAGGGGCCGTGAGGGTCAAAGAAATCTCACTTCGTCAAGTTTTAAGTTCCTCAAAGACGAAAACAACCATCCGTACGCCACAATGACACATGACGAGTCGACGAAAAATCATCCTGGCGGTGTTGGCGATGTGGAAAGCTTCGAAAAGGAAGGAAGATTATACCAAACAACAGATGATCCGAGTGATGGTTTTAATGCTTTGCAGTTCTACATCTCAAAGCTAAATCCGGAATGCACAGCCTTCTTCCAGTACCCAAAGCGAAAGTGGTCTCCTTCCGACAGCATTTGGTACGAAAACCGCCCGCTAGGCATACAAAAGTTGGGCGCGATGATGAAAGAGTTGAGCGAAGCGGCTGGCCTTTCGAAGAAGTACACAAATCATTCAGTGAGGGCAACGGCAATTACCCTTTGGTCCAATGCTGGCCTCTCCAATCGGCATATAATGGCTATATCCGGTCATCGAAACGAGCAGTCTTTGAGGAGCTACAACGCGCGTCCTTCGTCAGCGCAACTACAACACAGCAGCGATGTGCTGTCGAACGCACTTTGCACGACTTCAGTCCCATCTACATCAGTTCAGATCCATCCACAAGCTCCACAGGCCCAGATATTATCCCAGAGTCAGCAGAGTGCCCAGTCGTTTTACAGAAATGCCACTTTCACCAACATGTTCTCGGGTTGCTCGATTGGCAGCGTGCAAGTGGTCGTTAAACCACGCGGCGAAGTAGATGAGACGAGATCAATCTACAGTGCCTGACTCCCCTTATTTTGGCTCCAGTTTACGCGTCCGCCAAGTTATTTCTTGCTATTTTGTGGACTTTGAGGCCAAATGTCGCTGTATTTTTGTCACAAAACAGTGACCTTCGGCGTTGTGCCATGCATAGTCGAACAGTTGATTTACTTCGGTCAATCCACTCACTTACCATTGATTGGTTGATCAGGTTAATGACGTACAAATCGCGTGATGTAGAGAATCTATGTTTTGATGATAAATAAAACTATCAAGGTTTCTTCATTTTTCGTTATTTTCCTTGGGCTGTTTTCTAAAAGAAATAGAAAACATGTACTCCACGTTTGTATCGAGTTATACAAACACTCGTGAAAGTTTGGGAGAACTCGAAAAAGCTGTGGAAACACTCGCCTGCGGCTCGTGTTCCCACAGCATTTCTCATTCTCCCAAACTTCCACTCGTGTTTGTATAACTCGATACAAACACGGTACATGTTTTCTATTTCTTAATTACAAATGTGTTACTTAAGAAATATCTCATAATTCTGAAACAATAGGATATGTGATGAGTCATTTCCTGTTTTTTTTCTAGACATGTCTAGACTTGTTAGCGGGGAATCCCCAAATACAACATCTGGTTTTCCGAGAAAGTCACACAATGAAATAATACAATCCAAGTATAGGATTCAGTGGTTGGAACTGTTTACGTCAACAATGAGTTAGCTAAAAAAAGCTAGTCAATCTAATGTTAATACAGCTTTTACAGCATTAAACAATAAAGTCAACACACTAGAAGCTATGGTTGGCGAGCTCCAGAAAGCACTGCTTCTTAAGCGCTGGCAGTCACTTCAATTATTCCGAATAAATCAAACGCGTGGGTGATTAAAAGTGACCTCTCCAAAATAGGGGAATCCCCTGCAGACATGAGTCATCGATTATTTATTCAGTCCTCGTAGACATGAGTCACGCGAATAACGGGACTTTCCGGAAATATTATATCAGAGGGACAAAGTTTTTCGCGCCACATGTGTAGAAAATCTCGATACGAACCATATATATAACCGATTCGCTCATTCTAATATTGGTGATGTATGGGTATAGTTCGGTCAGAAAAAGCGGGGGCTGTCCTCTCTATACACCATATACACCCTCAAAGCATGGGAAAAACCCCCGCCTCATGCTTTGGGTTAATAAGTAGTTAGGATTAAAAAATCATTGCCTGAAGACGATGTCGGATCATTGGGTAGAGCTATAGTTGTATATATATATATACGGCAGAAGTGCCGGTTTGATCTCAAAAAAAAAGAAAAAAAAAAGAAAAAAAAAAACAAATAAAACCTCTCAGGAGAGGCGGGTGGGTTGTGCACTAAAATAAAAGAGTCTCTCGGTGGCCACCAGTTTTGTCAATTTTTGGCTTCGCATTTGATTCCTATATTTTTATTCCTATATTTGGTTCCACATTTGATGACAAGGTTTGGTTCAGATTTTGGTTTATGGTTTGTTTATGGTTTGGTTTTTAACATTTGGTTTTTCCAATAGTTGATTAATTGTTGGAGAAATAGTTGGGAAATCCAACGCAAAAAATGGGAATCAGGGGCTAGTGTGGAAAATGCGCTGGTACCCCTAACTCCTATACTACTTATGTTGTACATTATAGGAACCTCCAATTATATATAGATCTCGGTTTGAAGGTTACCAAAGTCCATCGAGTACTCAAGTTCAATCAATCCCCTTGGTTGAAACAATATATAAATTTCAATACCGAGAAACGGAAGAATGCCAAGAATGCTTTTGAGAAAGACTTATTCAAGTTGATGAATAATAGTTTATTCGGGAAGACAATGGAAAATATCAGAAAGCGAGTAGATGTCAGATTGGTTACTGGTGAAAAGAAATTATTAAAATTAACCAGTAAGCCAACTTATGTAAGTAGCAAGATCTTCAATGAGAATCTGGTGGCTATACACAAAATCAAAGAAACGCTTACTCTGAATAGGCCATCATATGTGGGTATGTGCATCTTAGATCTTAGTAAGACGTTAATGTATGATTTTCATTACAACTACATTAAAAAGAAATATGGAGATAATGCTAAACTATTGTTTACTGATACCGACAGCTTCACATATGAGATTGAAGCAGAAGATGTGTATCATGACTTCTGGAATGATAAGCATAAGTTTGATAATAGTGACTACTCTGAGAGCTCACCGTATTTTGATAAGACAAATAAAAAAGTAATTGGTAAATTCAAAGATGAAGCCGCAGGAGTCCCCATTTGTGAATTCGTTGGTCTACGATCGAAAATGTATAGTTACATTAAAGACAACCAAAAAGGAGGAAAGACCGCCAAAGGAATTAAGAAGAATGTCATCAAGAAGGAAAACAATAAAGACACACTCTTCAATAATAAACAGATGTAAACAATCAGAAGTGAGAACCATAAGCTTGGTAGTTATGAAATTAATAAGTATCACTCAGCTGTTTCAATGATAAAAGATATATTCATAAAGATGGAGTGACAAGTTATGCATATGGACACAAGAATATCAAACATTAACAATCTTTATTAATTCTCATTATTGGTCCCAACTCTTATTCTCACTATTGGTCCCAGTATTAATCCCAGTATTGGTCCCAACTCTTATTCTCACTTTGGTCCCATTATTAGTCTCAGTAATGGTCCCAAGTTTTATTCTCATTATTGGTCCCAGCATTAGCCCCAGTATTGGTTCCAATAATGATTCAAGGTTTGGTTCCAGACCGATTTCCCGGGTTTTGGTTTTGGTTCCAAATTTGATGATAAGATTTGGTTTATGGTTTGGTTCAGATTTTGGTTTATGGTTTGGTTCAGATTTTGGTTTATGGTTTTGGTTAATGGTGATGGTTTATGTTTTATATCTTTAAAATATGAATCTGAAAGTTTATATCCCTAAAGTTTTAATATTATATTTGATTTGTTGTTGGAGAAAATTTGAGAAATCCAGTACAAAAAATAGAATCAGGGGCCAGTGTGGGAAAATGAGCTCGTACCCCCAATTACTATACTACTAACGTGCAACCCCCTGATGAGTCCTACAGTTTCAAACTCCAGAAATCTGGGGGGCAGCAAACCTTAGCCATAATTCCTAACCAGAAAAAGCTGTGGATGACTAATATAGAACAGTGGACAAATGCCTTCTTAGTATTCGCCGCTATTTATTGTGAGAAATCACCCAGTGAAGCACCTAGCCTGATGAAATACATGTCAATAGTAAGAGATTTGGCTTCCCGATCAGGCAACTGGCGATTTTATGATGAGTCCTTCCGTAAACTGAGGGAGGCTGATCCTTTACCTTGGAGCCTAACTCATTCAGAGATATGGCTCAGGTCTAATAAAGTTCCTAAAACTGGAGCTCAGCCTTATTTTAGTCCCAAACAGGGGGTTTCCACCACCCCTCGGGGGTACTGTTTCAAATTTTACTCAGGTGCCCAATGCAGTGGTTGCTCTTTTAAGCATACCTGTTTCAAATGAGGGAGCAGCCACGTTATCTCACGATGCCCACAATCTAGACCATGGCAAGAGTCAAATAAACCTAATGAATCCCCAAACTCTACCAACTCCGGTAATCGCAGCTAAACTTTATCATTATTTGGAAGGGTATGACAAAGGGTTTTAAGATGGGGTAATGAAAAGCTCATTTGCACCTAACCTTTTGTCTGCTCGGGAATTCCCCGGGGTCATTGATTCAAAGGTGACATCAGAAGTGGCACTCGGCCGTATTGTCGGCCCATTTGACACCCCTCCTGTAGACCCCTCATGGGTGTCACCAGTGGGGGTAGTACCGAAGAAAATTAAAGGAGAATACAGAATGATTCAACATTTGTCACAACCCCAGGGTAGCTCTGTGAATGACGGAATCCCCTGGACCTTTCCACTGTTCACTATGCCACAGTCGATGATGCTATTTCTTTGATCAAGAAATCTGGGAGGGGTAGCGCACTGGCAAAAACGGACATTAAAAGTGTCTTTCGCATTATACCGTTTGACCCTTCTGATTATTAGCTGCCAGGGTCTCAGTGGAAAGGGAATTGTTATGTTGACCGTTGCTTGCCGATGGGCTGCTCCTCCTCTTGTCGCATTTTTGAAGAGTTCAGTTCTTCATTATAGTGGATAGCGCGACACAAACTTGGTATAGACAATATCATCCACATATTGGATGATTTTTTGATAATCGATCAGTCGCTTTCTCATTGTGGATCACAATTGGCTCTTTTCCTTGACCATTGCAATGAGCTCGGGCTCCCCATAGCGCACGAGAAAACGGCCGGACCTTGTCACGTATTGAGTTTTGCGGGTATAGAACTGGATTGTTTAGCATTTGAGGCCAGGCTTCTTCAAGAAAAAATCCAGAAGTGTTTCTCGGCAATCGAGCACACCTTGTCAAGTAAAAAATAACTTTGAAGGAACTTCAGTCGCTCATTGGTTTACTGAATTTCGCATGCTGTGCTATTATACCTGGTCGAGTTTTTCTCTGCCGCCTAATCAACATTGCAATTCGGGTTAAGCGCCCTAACCACTACATCCGCATCCGGAAAATATTTTTTCAATGCCATAATGGCGAATCCATGTTCCTTGAGGAGGCCTAGTACTCTTCGTCCCACCTTAAATTTCACACCGATGCTGCTCAGTCATTGGGCTTCGGTATCGTGTTTGGAAGGAAATGGGCATACCGCAAGTGGCCTAGTGATTGGACTCATAAGAACATTGCCTTCCTGGAACTTTTTCCCATAGTCCTCGGGGTGCGGATGTGGGGAGATTCTTTGGCCAATAAACAGATTTTGTTCTTTACAGATAACGACAGTGTCGTGCATGTGATTAATGGGCAAACCTCTAAAAATAAAGAATTGCTGTGGCTTCTCCGTCAACTAGTTCTGATATCTCTCCGGCACAACATTCTCTTTAGGGCTAGACACGTTCAGGGCAAGAAAAATGTCCTTGCTGACAGCCTGTCTCGTTTACAGGCGGGGCGATTCAAAACATTGGCCCCCGTTGTCGAGGGGGTCCAACCGTTGTGCCACCACCCCTCCCTGCCAGAACTGGGAGAAATCCTGGGCTCTTTGTTACGAGGATCCATCAGTATCTCCTCTCTACATACCTAGGAAAGGCCTTGGTTTATTTTTAAACAATTTTTATCCTAGCAGCTTGGAAATTCCAATTTGTCTCTCCCAGTTAGCGTCCATAATTTAGCCCTATTCATAGCTTATTTAGCCAAATTCAAATATTCGGCATCCACGGTGTTCACCAACAGCTGTGCTATTGGTTGTGTTCATCGGCTGGGCTCTTTTCCTGACCCGACCCAATCCCCCACAGTCAAACTTGCCTTAAAAGGCTACTGTAAGCTAAATCCATTTGTTGCAGACTCGAGACTCCACATTACATTGCCTTTATTGGGACGAATCGTTAACGCCTTTTCTAGCACCGAATTAGGTGATTACCATAGGAAGTTATTGAAAGTCATGTGTTTTTTAGCATTCTTTGCAGCCCTTCGAGTAGGTGAAATTACGTTTCGTAGCGGTCAGTCCTCCAAGAATGTTATTCAACTGAACCAAATTACCTTCTTGGTATCCAATAATGGTGAGACGAGTGCTATTAAACTAACCATGAGATTCTTCAAGCACAGCAATCCCACTCAACCTGTAGAGATTTTACTTCACAAATCGCAAGCGATCTGTCCGGTAACTACTATCGCCGAGTATCTATGCGTTAGAGGGCACCTTTCTGGTCCCTTATTTTGTTGGCCCGACAACTCCCCAGTCTGCAGATCACAATTTGTTGATTCCCTTAATCGGGCTCTCTCCTTTTGTAATCTTGAAACTGATCGCTGCAAAACTCACAGCTTCCGAATCGGGGCTGTCTCGTGGGCCGCCGCTCTAGGTTTTTCTGATTCGCATATAAGACGCTTTGGGCGTTGGAAGACTAACACTTTCCTAAGGTACATAAGGACCCCATCCCTATAATCACTAGGCCACTAGCCAAAACTTCAAGGGACATATTTCAGTAATCCGTTAGTTTCGTATCTTCCTGCGTTGCCATGCAAAAAGTTTGAGCATTAGCCACTCTTATTTCTACCTTGTTAACATTATTTTACTTATCACTGAGTTTGCGCAGGGGCCAATCTCATTAATTCAAGCCTTAGTGCTGTTTTATCATGGCCAGAAATCCCGCAATATCGCACCGGGGTTACTTCGCAATATGGCCGCCAAACACTCAAAGGAAATGTATGGCAGAAATAAAACAAATTAAAATACAGCAAGTTCTGGCTTACCGGGAACAAGTGCCGCGATTCGGCAGAGTTCTTGAAAGTTTCCTCGGCTATTCTGATCAGTAACAAATGTTACTGGCCCTGCTTTTCATCGATGTTTGTTTTCGTGGCTTGGCTCATACAATGCTCTATATCACGGAGGCTTGAAATCCAATATTCGCATCCCAAACAGATTTTGATGCGACACAGATGATTACATAAGCGCGATATCTCAAGTGCCGTGATCGTATGATGTGCCATTTGGCCAATTTTCACCTTCGAGGCTGATTTCTTCGCCCTGCTAATTGCCTTTAAAAACAGCTCAGAGTAGTGTAAATCAGTTCTATCGATATTAAATGTGACGCAAGCGTCGCGTTTGTGTTGATCCGAGAAACACAAGTCGTATTCTTGGGCAAAACCTGACATTTCTTCAGCAAATTCCGCCATGTTTGGTATCAAAAGAAAGTTAAGAAACCAAGCTTTCCATCTCTATTGAGGTCTGGGAAGACAGGTGACCACTGACCTTTTAGTCAGCGCTCAAACGAGAACTTCGTGTATGACCCCAACATGGCTGACTACAAACAACTTTATTCGTTTCCCCACTGTCGTTTAATACGACACTGTTTTCTGCTCAAGAAATATGAGAAGATTTTCTGATGTAGAGAGAATTATTAGCCGGTAAAAATGTGGCTCGGTAAGTCTTTTGAGTATCCTTTAACTCACCGAGACAGCGAGTAGTTACCGTACTGAAGTATTCTAATTCTGTATATTTTGTCTCCATTTCAACAAATAATGAAGTAATTTTCGCCTGGTAATAATCCTCTCCACATGAAAAAAATATTCCCCTATTTTTTAAGCGTACAGCATTGACGTATGAAACAACTGGGAAAACGAATTAACTTGTTTTTACTCAACCACGGGGGAGTTTGAGCAGGGGCCAAACTCATTGATTACAGTTATGGTGCTGTTTTAGTCACTCAAGTATCCTTAGTATTCTATGAGTTTGAGCAGGGGCCAATCTCATTGCTTGAAGCCTTACTGTTCTGTTGTTCAGTTAAGTATCCTTGGCATTCCGTGAGTTTGAGCATGGGCCAATCTCATTGATTAAAACCTTTAGCGTCTTTTCCCATAGTTTCCTATCTGTGACACACGTTGAAATTGTTAGCAGGAGCCAGTCTTATTCTAGTCTTGGCTCGTTCATTCAATTTATGTTCCTGTATGTTTATAACCTTTTTGTGTGCACTGCGTGGGCCTCGGGTGGGGTGGCCCGGTTTCATTTTGCCTCCGGGCTGAGGCGGTTTTCACCCTCACCTTTGCTGAGAACGAGGTCGTTTAAAGGGTTAGCTCTTTCTTAGGGATGAGTGATTGGCAGATAAATGCTGTACAATTTATTGATTTAATAAACGGCCACTCACGTGGCCAAAAGTTTGCCAATCCAGATGCTATCTTTTTACTCGCTTCCTCCGTTCCCATCAAACCAGCCTCGGCCTACGCAGTGCTCATGCGCGGCTTTGTTAATAACATGCGTCATAAAGGAGATTTATTTTACCCAGTAAAAGAAATGGTTTTATGATGCTTGTTATGACTCCGTTCTCACTTCCGCCTGAGGGACTTCCGGTACTACGCACGGTTATAACGTCACATTCCTCGATGCGCTTTCTCTCCCTTCACGTCGATTGAAGAAAGCCTCGTGCTAAACATCCCCTCCTCCACCCCATCTTCTCCGGTACATATAGTCTTATTCTCAGGTTCGCCAGCGGTTTTCACCCTCACCTTTGCTGAGAACGAGTTCGTTTAAAGGGTTAGTTCTTCCTTAGAGATGAGTGATTGGCAAATAAATGCTGTACACTTTATTGATTTAATAAACGGCCACTCACGTGGCCGAAAGTTTTCCAACTCAGATGTTATCTTTTTACCCGCTACCTCCGTTCTCCTCAAACCAGCCTCGGCCTACACATGTGCTCATGCGCGGCTGCGCGGCTGCGCGGTGCATTTGTCAGAACAGCCCAACATATCCAAGATATGTTTTGATTCACACATCAATAAAAGATAATTTACAGCAAAATGGATAAACAATACATCAAATAATATCCTCCATGCACCAAAAAAGCTAGACATTGCATTGTAGGGCAACCATAACACAACTGATTGAAATAATTTATAGATTAGAGAACACTATTATTACAACACAAGGGAATAAATTAACCTTATTCCCTGTTGCAAATGCCAAGGCAGTCTGTAGAATGTCAGAAATTTTTCCACCTTGTAGTTCCACAAAAATACTTATGCTGCAACTTAACTCGAGACCTAGTCCATTTCATGTTGGCAAAATATTAATTTATGTCACGCCCAATGCAGATTATCACAAAATTGATTTAAATGCACCAAACACACACACACACAAATCATGTTTAAACCAAAAAGCAATTATTAAAAAAAAACATGATTAGACTATCTCTGAGAAAAACTGATGAATTCAACAGGTACTTAAAATAATTACATAGTTGACTTACATGTGCTATGCGGTTCTTAAAAATGTGTACAGGGTATCTGCCACAATGTTGCAGCTATAATGTTACTGCACACAAGATGGAATGCAGAACTCAATTTCCAAGTCAGTTTGTTCCATGAACTTTGTGCAGAAACTAAGGTCGCATCAACTGGTCTGTAAATACAGAGAAACCGAAGAAAGTAATAAATAATTGAACTTTTTTACATGTATGTAGAGAGTATGTGTCCTTAATATTCAAGGCTGTTGCCTAAAGAAATTTTTAAGGAGCTCTTCCTAACCTCAAAATTTAGGAGCCCAAACCACTTTTTTAGGAGCACAGGAAAAATTCATTGTGGTCAATAGGAGGGGGTGGGGTGGGTTGGTGTAAGTTGTGGAAATTTGGGGGAGGAGTCTGGGGCAGATATTTTCCATAAGACACTGATATTATAATGGCCTCGATTTGGCGCAAAAGTATGCTTTGATATCTGTCCGCAGACATTATCTGTTTCTAGAAGCGAGCTTTATTAAGTTGCGCTCGGAGGAGCAGATAATTTCCAGGGACAAATATCTGTGCCTGTTTTGGCGCCAAATGCCTATTGTTTTTTTGTCCTTCAAATCTTTTTTCGCGACACGCACAGTTTTGAATTTTAATTGTGGAATTTTCTTAGATATTCCACAGTTTTAGCTAGGGAATATTCAGTCACCTGACATGTTTAGACTAATCGCTCGTGAGCGGAAATATCTGATGGATTATATCAATATCAACTAAATGTTTGGGATTAAGCATTCAGCAAAGCGACCAGGTCATGATTGAGAAAGATCACTATTTATGGTCAAACAAATTCAATAATTGGTGTATCCATGCCAATGCTGCAGCTTTACAGAAATTTGTATTGCTGCCTTTGTTGTAGAGTTTTGCAATTCTATTTTAAGGCAACAAAATACATTGTATAAACCATACAATGCAATGCAAACAAATAAAAATGAAAGGCACTTTGGGGGTTTGGGTTTGGCCTTTCTGAAATTAAATGTGCTTTCCTTTCCAAGGACTGAGACATAAGGATAAACAAAGGTGATTTGAGGCAGAAAAATGGGCTTCTTCTTTGGAGAAAATACATTATTGTATATCTTACTGGATTTGTAAAAAGGTTGCTAAAGATTTGCACCCATATCACCCTTATTTCTCTATGATTTCACTAAAGTTTAGGCCGCTTCCAAGCCATGTAAACAGCAGAAAATAGAGAGATGATGGCAATGAGACGAAGACAAACGTGCAAAAGAAGGAAAAAAGCACTGACTTCCCTTTTAATTTTTATATCGTCACCTTAAGGCGCGATTTCAATGGCAATTCTATAGCATCCTTTTTACGAATCCTTTTTACGATATTTCAACCGAACATGACTTAATGACCCGTAAGGGGCGATATGTGATCGTTTCGAATTACAAGTAAACTTTGTAAGGCATCTGGAACCAACATAGCCCTTTTCCAGACCATTTTTCGCTTGGCACAAAATTAAACGGAAAGTCAGTCCATTTTTCCTTCAGGAACAGCAAGGCTGCACTCTAGGAAACTCTAGACACCTGCAACTGGCGACCTGCCCGCTCGTTAAACAGCAGCCTTGAAATTGGTGATCTCACAAAAGCTGAATCCATGATGAATTAATTTGTTCCAGGATGCTTTTGTTTATAGAATTTTTCACACAGTAATATCTCTATCATACCACTGAGTTGTCTCTGTGTACACTGTTCATATATTGACTGACAGGAACAGCAAGGCTGCACACTGGAAAAATTCTAGGGAATCCCTCAAGCACCCAAGGTTGCTGGCTAGGGTGCCTAGAAGTCAAGCTTGGTAATCTGAACCAAAAAAACATAATCAAAATTAATTATAGTTAATATTATAATTATCTAATAACATTATTAATCAATATATATTAACTGCTTGACCCACAAATACCCGAATATGCCTTCCATTGTTTCTGGGGCATTATTCCTATTTACAGATCCCAAAGATAAAAGGCTGAGCATATGCAATTACTCGGCATACAGTTGTCAAAAAGCCACAAACAAAGACAAAAGTTACACTTTTTTGAGTTAAAATGGTTAAATTATATAATTATGTTAAAAATTACAATAGGTACTTTTTCCCTCTTTGGTCTCTGTTCTTCTGATAATTTAGTTCACATTCTCTTTCAACTAGGGACTTTCCATGCACATTATACAACTCACAGGAACTAAAGACTTTTTGTTGACAATATAGAAAGCATGCAAGGAAACTGCCGTCTATATCACTGAAGCCCAGTGTTACAAAAATTAATGGCTTAATTGAGCTAATTGTTTCCTTATAAACTTCAATACAACAAAAGAAATCAAAAACGAGGTCGCCCTCAAGTGTTATTCTTGTCGCCTGAAGGTGAAAGCCGGTCGACTGAGGTGACTGGGGGCTGCTAGACCACAGTCATGAAGAGGCATGAAATCGTACTGAAGCTGCTACTTGAACATCTTTCTTATTCATTCAAAGACATACATGTATCAGTTATAATTCATTATAATCTTTCCACACCAACAGATGAAATTATTTTCATTGATATACAGTGTAGTTGAGTTGGTGTGCTGTGAGTTGGTTAGCAATGAATCAAATGTTAGGGGAATGGTACCCAAACTGAGCCGGCTTTCTTGAGAACTTTTGAGGGCTAATGCAATTTGCATTAAACAAGAAATATTGCACTAACAAAAATTTGAATATTCTAATGAAAGAGACATCCAGGCTCTTTGCTTGTAAATATAATTGTACAACTGTATATTAGTTCAGGGAGGCGCAGTGGCCTCATGGTTAGTGCGCTCAAATCCGGAGCGAGCGGTCCGGGTTCGAGCTCTGGCCGGAGACATTGTGTTGTGTTCTTGGGCAAGACACTTAACTCTCACAGTGCCTCTCTCCACGCAGGGGTATAAATGAGTACCGGTGAATTGTTGGGGAAGACTAATAAAATTGCGGGGAAGTGACCTGCGATGGACTAGTATCCCGTCCAGGGAAGTAGAAATACTTCTATCTGCTCCATGCTACAGAAACCGTTATAATCTCCAGCAGCTATGAGCC
This sequence comes from Catalaphyllia jardinei, assembly GCA_022496165.2. Taxonomy (NCBI): domain Eukaryota; kingdom Metazoa; phylum Cnidaria; class Anthozoa; order Scleractinia; family Caryophylliidae; genus Catalaphyllia; species Catalaphyllia jardinei. Next base: position 13,698,055 of record CM042755.1, read on the forward strand.
AGTCCTGGCTCCAAGGCTTCGCTTTTTACTTATATTAGTTTAGGTTGCAAAAGAAAATCAGACTTTGGTAGGATAAACACTGATGTTCTTGCTAACTAAATGTGAATGTGCAATTCCAGAAGATATTGACCTCCAACACCCATTCATTGCCATTCTTTAGAAATTCCAAAGTATCAGGCCAGGGAGCTCTTAATTATAAAGAGAAAACTTACAAGTGGGGTATGAATCTTTCCTTGAAGAAAACAATGTCTGAGGAAATTATTAATTACAAAATATGCTTTAAGAAATATCTTACCTGGAAATGCCAACATTCAGAAAATTTTATAATTAATCTACACCGTCTGGCTAGTTCATATATTTGACAAGTTCGCACCGGGAATGTTTGTAAATATGCGCACTTCAACATCACATAACAAAAAATAGGGTAGCGCGGGTCAAATGAAAACCGAATAATTTGGTTAGCTAATAATTACGCTATACATTACCAGGTTACATATTGGTGAAGATCAATGCCCACCAACAGAAGACTGTTAACATTAAATTACAGAACATATTGGCAGCTGAATCATAAGAAGTGGAAAATCATATATGAGCAATTTACATGTACATGCATGTAAAAGCTCTCCATCCCAGAACAATAACATATATGATATATTATTATATGGCAAGATAGTTTTGAGGTAAATCCGATATTTTACAGAGCTTACAATAAGAACGAGGAACACAAATATGCACGAAGCGAAGTTTATTATCCTGAAGATCCCGAACGTCAAGACGATGTTACAAAGAAGCAAAAAGGTGCAAACACAAATAAGAAGATGACTGCTAAGGTAACGGTATGACAAATGAAAGAGTTAAAACCCTACCTGCAACGGAGCTTGACCACTGCTTGTTTACTGACTTTTTTTATGAACAAACGTAGGACACACGGACAAGAGCACAACAAGCCAGCAACAATTTCCAATTTCAACGCGGAATTGTCCAGAATGAAAAGCAGCGTCGAATAGTTATCGAGAGAGACGACGAGGATTGAATTTCAGACCGCTTCTTCAATAGCTGGGAATATGTTTGAATTATTTTCACAGCAACCAACTTTGACATTTCTTCATCCATATTTTGCAAGTTAAAATATTCCATGCAGGATCGACAGAAACCATTTCCCAAATTTCAGCAAACTCCAGCTTTTGAGACTCTTGAAGCCTTGTTTATATTTAACTTTATTTATCTTCATTGAATTTGTTTTCAAACCCGTGGTAGACTCGTGGTAGCTTGTTTTTTTAGTTGCTCGCGTCATCAAAAACACACGGATTGAGGGTCGATCGAGCAAGCCCTTTGAATTCAAGTGACCGGAAGTGGGTTTTAACAATAAAAAAACAAACAAACAAGCATCACCCGAGTGTGCCATATTATAAACTACTTACTAACCTAGCTAGCTCGAGCCTTCCTGGAGAATATTGGCCCTAGGTCGTTTTGTAGGGACCTCGCTGCGCTCGGTCCGTACTGCCACGACCTCGGACCAATATTCATCGGTACGGCCCTAGCGCTCGGTTAGTAAGAGGTTAATATCTTCTCTCTGACATCTCAGATTATTCAAGATTAACATAGAAATACGCCTTTAACAATGTCTTACAGTACCTATCAGAAGAAACCTAAGAGGGAACGCGAACGCGAACGAGTACAGAACGGAATCAGAACGGGTACGAGAACGCGAACGGAACGGGTACTGAACGGTTACAGAACGGATATCAAACGGATATCGAACGGATACAGAACGGTAACGTACAAAGGAAAAAGCGTTCTCCAGAAGAGAACGCGTTCTTTAGAACACGTGCTTGTAAATTACGCTATCAGAGTGCTTACCTGAGATTTGAAAACGATACAATTTTGAATACACGTTCGTCCAATTTTTGTCCGGCCCGTCAATCTTGAGAAAATGACAGAACGAATCATCTCATGCCATTTTTTATTTATTTTTACTCATACTAAGCAACCATCTTCCCTGCATCTTCTTGTCCATTTATTCCATGTCCGTAGCGGCCATTTTGTTATTGTCAGCAAGCTTAAGTTATGGCCAAATAAGGAAATGGCTTGACGAGTCGAATTGTAACTGTAATTGAAAGGTTTTCGCGTGAAAAAATCAGAACAAAACCTCGATGACCCTTTTTACGTTGTTGTTTGCCAACTTTGCGGAAGGATCGGTGAGGGTAACGTTCAATCCTCACTTAGCATTCGCCTGTTAAAATAACATCACTAAAGGTATCACAAGATGTTGAGTGTTGCACTCGCTTCGGCTCGTTGGCAGTACTTTGTACCGCTCCCGTCCTCCAAACAAGTTTTCTCCACCGAGTAGTTTTACAGCGATACTCCAGTGTTAAATCTCACTTAAAGTATTTTGTAACTACCACTTTTGCTTGCATTTCTTCATTGATGGTGTTGAAGGTGCTTGGACAGCTCGTTAAAGGGGCAGTGTCACCGTATTTGGCAACTTTTCAAAAAGGTAGGTGTCTTCGCATTGATCGAATTCCAAAACTAATGGTCTAGTTTTGTTATTAAAGACTATTTGAAGGTAATAAAACTGTTTGCTGTCGCCTGTCGCTACGGATGGCAGAAATGTAAATGGATGAAACTTGAAAAAAGTGGCCATTTTTTCAAGAGTGGATGCTAAGTCTTCAAAGAATCCTCAAGAAATATATTATGGTTGGCCCTCTCTGATAAAATTCATTTGATATAATTGTCGTAGCTTCCAGAAGCATTTTGTTTATGAGGAAAGCCACAAAGTAATGATCATTAGCACAGAATTGACCTAAAACTGCAAAATCCTCGTGACACTGCCCCTTTAGGCTTACTTCTTTTCGTCGGGCAACCACAGACTACCGGTCGCTTTGTATCATTTCGGAAAAATAGATTCCTTAACTGGCCTTTAAGTTACATTACAATCCTCTTCCCGTATTTTTCAATTAACTGGACTCACATTTTCACCACATAAATGTAAGTTTATTGTTTGTATTAATGGACGCAAACACAAAGCAGAAGTTTCAACCGAGTATTGCTTATTCCTTAGTTTTTTCTTAAGCATTCTTGTAAACGAGTTCTCTGAAACCTCGTTCTTCCGAACGAGTTCCTAGAACACTTACCGATGGAACACTGACAGAACGGGAACAGAACGGGTAGATAACGGATATAGAATGGGTACGGAACTGATACAGAACGGGAACGAGAACGCGAGTGGAACGGCAACAAAGCGCGTTCTGTCAAGTGTTCTCTGTTAGGTTTCTTCTGATCGGTACTCTAGCTTTGCATTCACTTTAGACATTGCTGGTATCCAGCACACTCCATAGGCAGACTTTTAAGCATACCTTCAAAAATAACTTCCATCAACTAATGCATCTTTCATTACCTACTGTTGTGATGAAATGACAAAAAAATCCAAGTACAAGAAAGCCATAAGTATAAAAGTAACTTAATTACCTGGGGATGCTTACAGTTTCTCTTACTGTAGATGCACATGCCATCCATAAACTGGTACTGCCTGGACAATACTCATTATTTTTCTGATCATATAATTTTTTTAATAAACATGTCATTTGTCCTGAAAAAGTAAATACATGAAATATTAGATGTAGTGTATGCCTTTCGCACTCACCTAACTTTTACATGATGTACAATGTACATTATGACAACATTCACAATTCTTTTTGCTTTCATTGCAACTTTTTTTTGTAACATTTTACAGTGTCATTTTCGCTATTTTGAAGACAGGACTTAACCTCTTAATTATTGCACCAGTAGACAGCAGGTGTGCGCTTGGGGAAGAGATATTCTGAACTTTTTCCCCTTATCAGCACAGGATCACTAAGTCTAAGATGGAGTATGATTCACAACCAACACTAAGAGCAGGTTTCACACCAATGTTTTGCTACTCTTTTATCATCATAAAAAATAAAAAAAAGTAAAACCATCCGTGAGGTTTACACTCAATAACACTGCTACGGTATTGCTAAATACTGTAATTAGAAATTAATTTATTAATAAGTGAAACTATTGAAACAGCTCTGTCAAAGTTGTTTCCAGCAGTTAAGGAAGGAATTATAACTTACATAACGTGGATACACACATGTTAGTTCTACCAAATCATTACGTACATCCGGGTTCCCATGAGATGCGCACGCACCGCCGTAGGTCAGTGCACAGATCCTTCGCCGTGGGTTCGGTTGTGTGGTGCAGAGCTCTTCAACTTTAGTGTTTTTTCAACCGCTTTTGTCACGGTAAGTTTATTTGTCTTTTTATTCTGTTTCTTTTTCTTCGTGGACGAGCTCCACCAAGTCTCTTCAGGTTTATGCTTGAATTTCTCGGTTGTTGTGACGTGTCACTGTGTTCAGCCGAGCAAACGACTTCAGGACGTGTCCTGAGTCGTGTTTCTTTTCGGTATAACGTGTTTTATACCTATCTACGGCCTAGACAGTTGTAGTTTTTCATGGCCTACTGTTTGTATTAGCGTTTCCAACGAGTTTGGAATCGATTCTTAGCCGTTAATTTTATCCGGCTTGCAACCACGTGGTGGACGAGTCCGCCATTTTGTTTTGCGAATATCGTCTTATCTTTAGACGATGAAAGAACAGGCCAACTCAGATGACACTGAGGATCCAGGAATTTCTGACATTCCTGCGACTTCGGAGTTGAAGGCAATGCTTGCCGAACTCCTGGAGGGTGCCAAAAAGGATATTTTGTCTAATGTGCAAGAATCCATAGACCAAATTTATGCAGACTTCGAATACGTGGAGTCTGAGACTGAAGGTGAACAAGCCCAAGTAAACCCAGAGGCCAATACAGACACTGCTGTGGCCACCAAAATCGACAATTTTATACAGCCAAAACCCTCTGATCTTGGAGAAGGGTCCAGTAGCGATTCTTTTAAAACGCTTGCTGAGGAGTTCAGTGTTGCAGAGAAAACAGCTCCAGCCATTGACTCGAATTTGGCAGAAATTGTGAAGAGTCTGCTCTTAGAGAAACTTCCTAAAGAGAAGCTAGCAGAAGTGCAAAACAAGTACCTTAGGCCTGAAAATTGCACCAACTTGGTGGCTCCTAAGATAAATAAACAAATTTGGCAACAGTTACGCCAGCATTCCAGAAGGCACAGTCTTTGTTGTTGTCAGGTCTATATGCTGTACTCCAGACATGTAATAGTTCAAGTGGTGAGCAGAAGAATGTTCTTACCCATGCAGCAGTCCTCTTGCTGTCGTCAAATAGGGAATTAGTCCTTAAACGGAGGGATCTCATTCGTCCTGATTTAAATAAGCAGTATGCTTCATTATGCAACCCATCCACCCCCGTGTCGTCCTTCCTGTTCGGGGATGAGCTTAACAAAGAGGTGGAGGAGTTAACTAAGTCTTACAAGCTCAGCAATAAAGTTACCCCCAAGAAGCGCATGGAACCCTACAAGGTACCTTCAGGTAGAGGTATGCGTGGTCGTGGCCGATTTAGCCAGAGTGGTGGCGGGGGAAAAAACCCTGCAAGTGCTTTTTTAGGGCGAGGCCGGGGCCAAACATGACCCCAGCAGAATCCCAAGCAGTCATCAACAAAGACTCAGTAGGATCATCAACAGAGGTGAGTCGAAGTTCTGTTGAGAGCATTATTGCAAATCAAACTCCCTTTAAGGCAGGTGGTTTGCAACAGTTTGTTCATGAATGGAACAAAATCACATCAGACCCTTTTGTCTAAGATGCAGTTTCTCACTGTCATATAGAATTTGACTGGGTACCTGAGGCACTTAGTGGTGCTACCAGACCATACCACTCTTTCACTGAAGCTGAACAGAGTATTATTGATAACGAGGTAGAGAAATTTCTTTTGAAAGGGATAATAAGTTTATCTTTGTATGAGGATGGCCAGGTGATATCCCCTATTTTTGTACGACCTAAAAAGGATGGGTCTCACAGGGTTATATTCAATCTCAAGAGGCTTAATGAGGCAGTATCTTACCACCATTTTAAAATGGACACATTAGAAACAGCCATCAAACTCATGAGACCTGGTTGTTACATGACCTCTATTGACCTCAAGGATGCATATTTCTCCATCCCTATTGCACCAGAACACCAGAAGTATTTGAAATTTATTTGGAAAGATCAGTTGTATGCATTCAATAGCTTACCCATGGGTTTGTCTAGTAGTCCCAGGATTTTTACCAAAGTTTTGAAACCTATCTTTAGTGCTTTGAGAAGCCAGTTTGGGCCCACTTGTCTAGGTTATATCGATGATTCATTTTATCTGGAAGAAAGCCATTTGGAATGTGAAGAAGCTACACTTCGTGCAGTGCAATTATTCATCAGCTTAGGGTTCAAAATTCACCCCGAGAAGTCAGTTGTCATTCCAACTCAGGTTTTAGAATTTCTAGGTTTTACTCTGAATTCAATTCTCATGACAGTGACTCTCACAGACAAAAAGGCTGATAAAATTTTGCAATTGTGCCAAAAGGTTTCTAATCCAGGTAGGCAGTTCACAATTCGTGAGGTTGCCTCTTTCATGGGAACCTTGGTTTCTAGTTTCCCAGGGGTAGAGTTTGGTCCCTTACACTATCGCCATATTGAGGCAGATAAAGAGCTTAATTTGAAATT
>CM042755.1:13736787-13744578 GCA_022496165.2 Catalaphyllia jardinei
AACAAATTATTTCGAAGTTGCATCTCAGACTGATCTCGCTCAGATGCACCCTGGGCAGGACTAGAAGACAGCAAGAGTTCTTTATTTCTGTATTTAACTCATCTTTTTATCTTTTAGCAAATGAGCACAAGACATTAATTAAGTTAATATGGGATAAAACAAAGAACATTCAATTCAAGAAGCATTTAGCTATCCTCTTGAACTCTCGCTTGATGTGAGCAGGTTAATATCGTTATTCCCAGCACGTACACACCTGACATGTAAGATTAATTTACGTCCCTCAAAAGTGTCATTGTTAAGTGGCCACGACACTTGAAATAATACTTACAGCGTACATTTATCGTAATGCTCCCGATGTCTTCCGTGTCTTCCGATGTCTTCCGAAGCCTTTTTTTCTATCGAGCTATAGAAACACTCGTGAAAGTTTGGGAGAACTCAAAAAAAGATGTAGAAACACTCGCCTGCGGCTTTTGTCCCCATAGCATTTCTCGTTCTATCTAACTTCCACTCGTGTTTCTATAACTCGATGGAAACACGGCACATGTTTTCTATTTCTTAAATAATAAGTCTCCTGCACACCACATTGTCTACTGGCTCTTCAATAGACCAAATAACGTTATGACCTTACAGATGTTATCTCAAAAAATTCGGAAAATACGTTGACTACTCTTTTCTTCCCCAGAAAATATCCCTGTAAGGCCGCAACAATTAAAACAATTATAAAATGGACAAAGAAAGCTGAATAAATATATAGAGCTGTGTAATTCGTAATCGTTCATTTTCACAAAGGAAAACCGCATTGTCCTTTAGGCTCACGAACTAATGACTAGAAAAGAGTAACTATATGGCTGAGCGACTAGAAACAACAGCTGACAGAAAAGCACAATATAACGTACTTTGCTATTACCATATCAATTAATGTCGATCAAATTCAATTTCATTTCATCGATATATGTGATAACCAGATTAAGCAATATATCAAATATGGGAGTCAGAGTTTCATCGGCATTTCCAAACATCAAAAAGTGGGTTGAAAATACGACGCTATCAAAACAAAAACTTAAATGTAAACGGAGAAGTGATATCGTGAAACTCTATGCTAATAAAGACAAGCTATCCGAACCTTTTTCACGGTTGTGATTTTCTTTGTTTAACTTGATGGATCATTATTAATGAGTTTGAGAAGTGGTTTTGAAGTTGTTAATAACGAGCTACTTTTCATAGCGTAATTGCCGATGAGGTACAAGGAGCAATTAGCACGACAAGTGAAGGTGAATACTTTTTTCTTGACATTTTCAAATTTTTATTGGTCGCAATTACAGACCATGGCACTGTTGACTTCTTTCATCAGAATAGATTTAATTGCTGATTATAATACGTCCTTGACTAAATGCCTGAAATTCTAAAATTTTCCCGCCCAGAAAGTCTTATTCAAATGTCTAGAGAGTGTTCCGTGTTTCCTTGGATCTACTTAGCAATTCCACAGATCAGCTCGTTTATTTTTATGTATTTATTTATTTATTTGTTTTTTTAAAGATTACCATGTACTTGCCACTCAGGAAATTGGGCATGGCGGAACACTATGACAATTTCGAGAAAAACACAGTGCTTCCAAACCCCCTGAGAGTACTTTATGTTTATAAAGAAATGTCAATCGATTTCTAAAATTACTTTGTTGTGCAGTGTAGTATAGAATCTATTGAGCTTCGGCATGATACCAGTTCGATATTTTTAGTTTCGGTTAGGCTCAAATTTGCTAAATCCCTGGCAGTCTCAAATTGTTACAGTATTGAAACGTAACGAATTCCTTAAACCCCTGAAAAATTCCGTTAGAAAAATTAAACGATTCAAAGGCCTGTTTTGTTCTTTTCAGTCTACGAATAAGTTTTAGCGTGCCATTAAATGTATATTTTTGACGCTATGTGGCAAGAATAGAATAAGGGCATAAGGTCAGTGCGTAAAACTTCATAGCTCCCTGATCGAGAGACCCTATAGAAAGCTCTCCCCTGTAAAGTTTGTGAGAAATCACACCTTTTTTCCCCACTGAAAAAATGAAAATAAAAAGTTCTTGGCATAACAAAAACAGCAGGACTGAGCCCGAAAACTCATGCGATAAGTAAGATTTACAACGAAAGTATAGCGATCGCGGTTATGGTGGAATGTAATTCTCAAAGTGTAAAATAGTGCGTGTACAACAGGCGTAAGAGAGATATATATTTGTTTTTATTTTTTTATATCACAACTAATCCGAACAGTTAACTTATTGGGGGTTTTCATATGACTTGACTAAACTTCAAACTTGAAAACTATTGATGATCCTGAGATTTTACTTTCCAGATGTATAAGAGGAGGTGGAAACTACTATTTATACAAATTTTCGCTATGAGTCGTTTCTTCGTTTTGTGATAGACTACGCTTAAATTTCTAAGCTTTTGCATTACGTGGCATTTACATGACGACCTAGAGAACTGTCATTTTGGTTAAAAAGTGAATTATTAACCGCGCAGCCGGAGGCTGGCCGGTTCTTGCTCGGCCTTCGGTTTATTGTTTTATGTTAGTTTTGTCGGTTACTAATAGCAAACCTCCGCGGATGATGTCATTATCAACCAATTACAGGCCATTTCTCAGTTCTTTTCGTCACATCCTCCCTAGGAAGGGTTTTGTCAAGTCAGCGAATTAACTGGTTAGACAAACAATGGCCGCCGACGGGAAAAAAGTTCATTTGGTCAAACTTGGGCCAAAATCCTTCAGCGATAGGCGCCAGGGCATTTGAAAGGATATAGCATCTAATTTGGAACCAGCTGCTGGCTACTAAGGCTGAAATTATCCAGAGTTAAGCTGTATCTTCGTTTTGCGTGCGAAACAGAAAATTTTGTAATGTAGAATTTTTGGTTCTGTTCACTTTCGAAGGGAATGCGCTAAAAAAAAAGCTTAGCGCTCGTATAAAAGCCTTTTAACATGTGTATATTTATATTCGTTTAAAAGGTCAAGGTATTTTTTCTTTAGACGTAAACAAAATTCTCGGATTACAAGTCACGCTAGACGCGCTATACAAAGAATGTAGCCAGATACGCCTTTCAGCATATGGGCAGCGAGAGTCACGTTTCGAGTAATGAAATGAATGATTTGCCAGTAATCGGATATCATGCGTGAAATGCTGTAAAGTGTATATGAAATAATTCATATTTGAACTGCGGTTGTAGATGCAAGTGAAATATGATCATCGCAGTAATTTTCCAATTTAAGCAATTAAGAGCTTCATAGCTCAGTTGGTGGAGCATCGCACCCGTATCGCGGAGGTCATGGGTTCGAATCCCGTTGAAGCCCTGATATTATTATTTTTTCAGGCTTCTTCTTTCCAATTGCTTAAATTGGAAAATTACTGCGATGATCATAATTCCCTTGCATCTACAACCGCAGTTCAAATATGAATTATTTCATATACACTTTACATTATTTCCCTCCTTACGGGAGATATGAACTCAATAAATTGACCTTGCTCCCAATGTGTGGCTTCATAGCTCAGTTAGTAGAGCGTCGCACCGGCATCGCGGAGGTCATGGGTCCGAATCCCGTTGAAGCCCTGATTTTTTTCAGGCTTCTTCTTTCCAATTGTTTAAATTGGAAAATTAATGCGATGACCATATTTCACTTGCACTTGTTTTCGTATTAGTTACCTCTTTCATAAGCAAAGTGTCGATTTTAGTTACTCTGGATAAAGTTTTTGAGAACTGCCTCGCATGCCAACTCTCTGATTATTTTAGTTCTATTTTATCACCGTTTCTGTCTGGGTATAGACGGGGCTACAGCTGTGAGGCAGTACTTCTACGTTTGATTGAAGATTGGAGGAATGCACTTGACAATAAGTGTGTTGTTGGCGCAGTTTCAATGGATCTGAGTAAAGCTTTTGATATGATACCGCACGACCTTCTCCTCGCTAAGCTTGCTGCCTACGGTGTTGCTCCAGTCAGCCTGCCCCTCCTACACAGTTACCTTAGAGATAGGTCCCAGCGTGTCAGGATAGAAGATGTAACATCAGATGTTGTTGTTTTTTCTAAAGGTGTACCTCAGGGATCGGTGTTAGGGCCTCTCCTTTTTAATATTTTTCTTAATGATCTGTTCTATTTTATTAATCGTGCTAATTTGTCCAACTATGCTGATGATGACCAAATTTATTTTAGTGATCGCGATCCTGAGGTGGTTAAGTCTGTAATCAATGGCGATCTCGCTGTTGCGAGTCGTTGGTTTGACGATAATAAGCTAGTGCTCAATCCTATCAATGTATTATTCTTCCAAAAAACTATCCTTGCGATCTTTCCTTTAGCATTAGTGATGTACAGGTTCCTATCGTAGACCATTTAGAACTTTTAGGTGTAACTATCGATAACTCGCTAAATTTTAGTAAACACATTGGCAAGATTACAAAGAAAGTTGGAAATCAGTTAGACGTTTTGAGCAGGCAAAAGAACACGCTTTCAATCTCTTCGAAGATGTGCCTCTACAACTCGTATGTAATGTCTTATTTTATTTACTGTTCAGCGATCTGGAATAATTGCAATGAGTCTGATAAGCAGAAGCTGGAAAGGCTTAATGTGAGAGCTCTAAGGTGTGTCTACAACAAACGGGTGCCCCTTCATGGTGATGATGACTACGGCTTAACTTTGTCCAATCGTCGCTTACAGGACATTGCCATATTAATTTTTAAAGCTGTAAACGGTATGTTACCGGGATATATAAGTGATTTGTTCGTCGTACGTAACAATGTGAAGTGCCTGAGAGGTACCAAGAAGTTAGTCGTCCCACGTAAAAAAAACTTCAAACTTTGGCCTAAAATTTACAACTTTTATTGGTGCCAAAGTGTGGAATTCTTTACCGGATAAATTGCGTTCAACGAAAATCCTTAAGGAATTTAAGAAGGCTGTGAGAGAACTACATTTGTAACGTACATATTTATATGATTCATTGTAATAATTTTAAGATTTAGGATTGTTTATTTATTGATATAGTTAGATTGTTAGTTACTAATCGATCATGTATGTATGCATTTATTTATTTTATTATTTTTATTTTACTTTTCTCGGCATATTAGCATTTATTTGCTAGGGGCCTAATCAGCCTCATCAACCCGAGTTTAAATAAAGTTACTTACTTACTTCTGGAAGTGTACCTCCTCAAAGGAGCGAAGTCAGAGGAGACGGAAACTGTTTTTACCGCGCTATTGCTCTTTGGAGGGATGAAATGAGCGACGAGAAACATAAGTAAATTCGTATGTTAAGTACTGCCTTGATTGAAAAAAAACCCGAAGGTTTTCAGCCGCTACTCTTCTCTTCAAACCCTGTGAAGCATGAAGGAGCATGTTACGTTAAGAAAGATCACGGGCACTTGGCCAGAACCTGTCGACATATTTAGTTGTGCATCGCTGCGACCGATTTGCACCTTCTCGACGTCACAGAAAAACGTGGTTTATTTCTAAACCGATTGTGATCACTGATTCATGTTCATCGATCACAACAAAGAAGCAGTGCAACTTTTTAAAAAATAAGTACTAGCAAGCAGCACACAGCAACAGATCTTGTAAACTTGCTCTGTTTTCTCCGACCTGTTTCACCTGATCACACAGTCTGACTTCGTCGGGGAGTCTGAACAAGATGACTAAAAGGAACTTATTGCTGCCGCAGCGAGTGAGCCTGAAGCGAACGAGCGAGGCAGCCCTCTAATCAGCAGAAGATTACATTATAGGGGCTTACAATCACTTTTTCTTACCAAACGCAAGGAATTGTGGTTATGCGCAAATGAGTGGTTTGGGATGCGCAGTGGTATGCGCGAGGAATTGTGGTTATGCGCGAACGGAAATATTTTAGTATGCGCAGTGATATGGCGCAAGGAATTGTGGTTATACGCCAATGGATGATTTAGGATGCGCAGTGAACCATAGAATCATTATTTTCACTACTTGCCGTGACGCTTAAAATCGATAGACAATTAGCAAGCGAAGCGACTCGCCGACGCGTGCTGAAAGATAAAAACTTTATATTGCAAAAAAGTTAATACCTGTTCGCGGCGCATCATAAAAACTTTAATGAAACATCGTTTCTGTGGATAGGGATCATTTCACCGTTTAAATCGCCGATTTATGCCGGATAGAACCGGATATATCATTATTTTCAGTACTTGCCGTGATGCTTAAAATCGAACGCGACGCGTGCGGAAAGATGGAAACTTCATATTGCAAAATAGTTAATATCTATATGCGGCGCATCATTACATTGTTTTTGCTGATAGAGATCATTTCACCGTTTAAACCGCCGATTTATGCCGGGTAGAACTGAAGATATCATTATTTTCACTATTTGCCGAGACGCTTAAATCGATAGACAATTAGCAAGAGGCAGGTACTAAAGTCGCAAAAACTTTATCGTGCAAAATTAAATAGTTAATACATGTTCACGCTGCATGGTAGAAACTCCGATAATACATCGTTTCTATATAGATCGGATATAGATCGTATACGTACCACCGTTTAAAATCACCGATTCACGCCAATTAATACAACCGAGATATTTTATTTCACTTCCTCTCCGGTGACGCAAAAGCGGCTCAGCAGAAAACGTCAACAGCGGCACGAAGTTAAAATCTTGGCGCATTATTTATGTTTACCGTGAATGAAAACTTTAGTCAATTTGCTTCACAATACTTAGTGATACTCTTGTTAAAGCTACGAACTTAGATGTGAAAACAATGCTTTTTAAACTGAAAGCAAGTGACGTGTTGTTTACAAACTCGGGCAATATTTAGCAGGAATAGTAGCCGGCGAAATGTTCCAAGAACGAACCATTTCTTTCTAAACCAAAACTCCTCGGGGTTGGAGAAAGCTTATTGATCAAAGAAAACATTTCGCTTGGATATATTGCTCGGTCTTAAAGCAATAAAAAGACCGTGACGCCGCTTTTCCGCTGTGACACTATTTACACGGCATTGCTAGACTTTATTGGAGTATCTCACAAGAACTTCGCGGTAAAATGAAATGTATGCTTAGCGGATGATATGCTTTTCCTAAACAGGCAGAAAACCAATATCTATTCAAACCTGGAAAACCCCCGACCTGAAGACAGTTTCACTTGATTTCCTATCATAACGATACCATTATGTCTTGTGCAAAACAATTCTTCACAGTTCAGTTTATAGGGTAACAATTACCATACTCAATGTCGTTCTCCCTTTCGGCAGCATTTTTACCATTTAGATATATTAGTTATATACCTAATTCGTAGAGTACAAATCACGTTCCAACTAGGCTGTGAACAGCGAAAAACATCTACGGAAAATTGCGTGCAGGATATGACTAACATCCTGCGTAACGTGCAATGTTTACTTTTAAAGCTCAAGGATTTAACGTGGCAACCCCACACAGCACAATCTGTCACCGGGCATAATTCCTATAGTATGTATGTCACTGAGCTTAAAGATACGCCACAAGGAGCCTCTACATAACTGAAAAAAGCTCTATTAGGCTACTTCCTCTCGATCTATACCTAATCTTGTGATATTTTAAAACATTACACGATGTAAAGTTCCCAGTAAACCTCACCGAAGCAAAGAGGTTTATCGGTAGATTTATCACATATTTCAGGGTTATTCAAAACAAAAACTTACATTTTCCACATATCAACATCCCCCAAGTCCATTTGCGATAAAACTCTCTCCAAAATCCCTTTTTAGGACGTGGAAACAGCTTTTCGACATACATTTCCTTCTGGCGACTGGCAATGTTTGGGGGGGGGGGGGGGGGGG
>CM042755.1:13752178-13757178 GCA_022496165.2 Catalaphyllia jardinei
TGTAAATCTGGTCTTGAAAGAGTTTTCAGTCAAGCCTACGTAGGTTTGGTCGGGTCTGTCGTCGTTGGTTGATACTGTCGCTTGGTACACTACAGACTGTTTAAGGCAGTCGCCATTCATAGGACAATCAACCGGCTTTCTACAGTTGCAATTTCTTGTCGCCACGTTGTTCTTGCTTAGCACTGATTTGTTATGGCCGTCGATGTTGTGTTTAATGTTGGACATGCAACTGTAGCTAATTTGTACGGTGTTGCGGTTGAAGATCTTGTGCAACACGTGGTCCTTTTGAAATTCTTCATCTAAAATCTTAAGAAAATATTTTCCTAGGTTGGTGGCGACATTTCTGCTGTAGGGCGGGTTGTACCAAATAATATTTCGGTGTCGGTTTTTTCTCTCAGGGTTGGAAGGTTGTGATGCGGAAGGCATTGAAAATCTAAGGCAGTGCTTGTATCCGCTGGCATCGAGGGCTTTCTGGTAAAGTGGCGCAGCTTTGTTGAAGGATGCTTCATCATATGATATCTCAGAGAGGCGTTTGTTGATGGATAATGGGATGTTTTCAATGATCTGCGGTGGATGGTTGGACTTGTTGTTGATGTAGAGTGGAATGTTGTTGGGTTTAGTGTAGGGCAGGTACGTGCCGTTAGACAAGTTAAGGGTGACGTCAAGGAAATTCACGATTTTCTTGTTGGCTTCAATTGTGATCTTAAGGCCATACTTGCTGAAGATCTTGCAGAGGTCTTTCTTGATAATCTCAACTTGACGAGGCGATGCGTTGGATATACCAAGGCCGTCATCTCTGTAAAGGCCGAAGTTGTTGCCATATTTCTTGTTGATGTTGTGCAGGAGAAAGGCGCCAACAAGCTCACACGTTTCAGCACCATCATAGCTTCCCATTGTTACGTCAAAGAGGTTTGACGATGCCTTTTTGCCCCATGACTCAACAGAGTCATACAGCAGGGACTTCTTTGCATGAAGGATGGTGTGCCGTTCATCGTCAGTAATGCTGTGGTAGTGGGATGCAAAGTCAAGAGCGGCGTTCAGTAGATCAATGGAAATGGATGGGTAGAATTCAAAAACATCAAAAGCAATGAACGAGTGGTCATCCTTATATTCAATGCTGTTGAACCAGCTCAGGACAGCTTTAGTGTTCTTCCATTGGTTTAAGCCAAGCTTACTAACTATGTTGGTGTTTATTCGGTCTAGGATTTGTTTGCTGACTTTGCCGATCTCGGATATGCCTGGGTTGATAAGGCGACAGGTGGGGTTGTTAGCGAAGTTTGGTTTGTGGTCTTTGAGAGTAATGAAGGCTTCACGCTTGGCAGTAGTATTAACGCGGTCATCTAATTGTAGCTTTCTGGCAATGCACTTGGCCTCTAGGTCAATTGGATTTGTGACATCTGGAGCCACTTTTTTGTAGGTCTTGGTAATATTCTTCTGCAAGAGGTCATTGTACGCGGGTGCATCCATTCTGTAGAAATTGGTAGTTTTGTCAGCAGGTACCAAGAGTTCTTTAGACTTTTTAATGTTGGTTCGTATGTCAGAGGAAAGTTTATTTTGGAACCAGCACTTGACCTTTTTGAATTTGATGTTCCCGATCATGCTAAGTAGTCGCTGGGTTAAATGTTCACCGGCGAGATAGTGACAAGATAGTGCTCTACTTGTGGTGAATGAGCGGGTTATACTAGTAGGTGAACTACTCAAATTATGAGTGGATGGACGTTTAATACAGAACTGTCTCGTAGGCCACCGAAAAAGTGACCCACTCCTCAGGTAAACTCCATTTGACACTAAACCGTTAAGTCTACATCAACAGTATTATTGCGTGATGAAAACGGTTGAAATAAATTCGTTATGGTATCGGTTTACATGACGGTTGCAATAATATAACGGTTAAAACAATATGCTCGCGTGATGAACACGGTTGGTATGAACAGCGTGCGCTCTTTCAAAACCCCAGTCGCTCTACATGCTCGCGCTAAATTTACAGAATTGGATCTCCGCTACGTTGAACTGTACCTCAGAATAAACTTCCGACGGTGTCTACATGTTGAAACCAGCTCATTGCGCCTGTTCAGCGTTGCCATGTGTGGCTTAGTAATCAGGAAAAATTTTTCAGTGTTACAAAGGTTAGAACGTTTCGCAATGTTCGTGTATGGCTTTGCCTTCGCGACGATCTTCCACGTGACTGTGTACTTTTTCTTTGCATCCTTTAGTTTCCACAGGTGTTTGCTCTGCTCGGTCTCGTTTCTCCTCTTTACATGCCTGAACGACATCTGGTGGTTTCGGTACCTTGCTTTAAACTGGTTCGCTGTTAGGCCGATGTATGTTTCCTGTGTGTCTTGTGTTTTCACCGTGGCTTGATACACGACCCCGCTCACCAGGCATTCTCCATCCAGAGGACATTCATCTTTTTCTTACAGTTGCATGTTTTCGTACCTTCGTCTTGCTGCGGTTGTGATTTTTCTGCGCTCTGCAGTGTAGCTTTGTTGTGGCCATCTATTTTATTTAACTGCTTGACGTTGGGCATGCAGCTGTAGCTGAGTTTCAGGGTGGTTCTGTTGAATATTTTCCTCAACTTGTGGCCCGTAGGGAAAGATCTGTTGATGAGGCTGATAAACTCTCTTCCGATGTTGCTTTTGACGTTTTTGTTATATGGTGGGTTGAACCACATAACATTTCTTCGTCGCTTGCGTTGCTGTGTTGGTGGTCCCTGTGGTGGAGGCTTGAACTCCAGTCTGTACGTGTACCCGCTTTTTCTCCAGCGCTTCTTGGTACGGTTTTTCCCTCTGCCGTTTTAAAATGGCGGCAAGTTTTGAGAATTAGGATGGCATTTTACGTGACTGGGCAAAAAATAAGGTACAAAAAAGTCTTGCCGAGGCATTGAACAGGTTCGAGAAGCCAGAAAACAAAAGATAAAGCCGTTTCTTTCAGAAATGATACAGAAATAATTTTCTAGCAGCCTCAGTCGGCAGTCCAGCCAGACTAAACCACGCATAAGAATGTTGTGCCGCGTAGCACTATGAACACAAATGATGTAACAGAGAATTAACTCTGAAGTGTAAATTTTAGTACTAATTTAACCCATGAATAACCCACTGGGCGTTAGCCCTAGTAAAGGGAATCAGGGAACCACACGAGGTAAAGAAAAAATATTTTGACCTCGGTGGGAATCGAACCCACGACCTCCGGAACAGATCTACCGTTACTCTGCCGACTGACCCCGACTTTCTCTGTCCGACCTCGTAGCTCAGTCGGCAGAGTAACGGTAGATCTGTTCCGGAGGTCGTGGGTTCGATTCCCACCGAGGTCAAAAGATTTTTTCTTTACCTCGTGTGGTTCCCTGATTCCCTTTACTAGGGCTAACGCCCAGTGGGTTATTCATGGGTTAAATTAGTACTAAAATTTACACTTGAGAGTTAATTCTCTGTTACATCATTTGTAAACCACGCATAAACTTGGTTTTGGTAAGCCGAGAACCATTGCTTTGTCTCGAATTTAACAAACCCAACAAACAAAATGTTCCTGAGATTAATTTATTTAAAGAAGTCAACTTTTCCCAGTGTCAAAACAACGGTTTACACACTGATTAATGTCAGGAATAAAACATCAAAACATCACTTCTTAAAATCGGTAAAATAAAATACATAACCTTGCTTTCCGATGCGAATGTTCCTGTCCGTTTCAGGGCACAGCAGCGAGCTAAGTATAGCTAACCAAAGCTCACGGTCAACAGTATCGCAGCTAAAATGTGTCTCCGACACTATATCAAGCTGATTTGAGAATCACCAACCACAGAAGACAAAAATCTCCACCGTCATTTTCGCTCCTTTCATTCAAAACTCGATTCAAATGGCCTCTAGGTCGACCGCAACCACAAGTTTTCCGAGGGTATTCTTTCAACTCCTGTAATTTTCAAGGCAACGTCCAAGCTTTTCGGCTCACAGGGCTACTCCGATGACAAAAACCGACTTGATTTTTCCAGCATTCCCTTCAAGACTTGTAGATTTCGCAGTTCAATTCTGCTTTGGCTGTAAGTTTTCATTTCACGAGAAGCGACGCTCGAGTCAGGCTTGACAGTGGCGTGAATTTTCTCGACCAATCACAATATTTTGCTACGCATAGCAACCAATGAAATTGCTTCATTTTGAACGTATAGATCACGTCAAATGGCTTTTTTTTCGTGCAAAGGCGGGGCAAAGGTGACCCACTCTTCAGTTAAACTCCATTTTAGACTTAACGGTTTAGTGTAAAATGGAGTTTAACTGAGGAGTGGGTCACCTTTTCGGTGGCCTACGAAACAGTTTTGTATTAAACGTCCATCCACTCATAATTCGAGTAGTTCACCTACTAGTATATATGCGAGAAAATTGGTTAAATGTACTCTACAGAAATTCTCCTAAATACAGCAACGATCAGAAACGTAAATTTGACTGAAATTGACTCAAATTCTACGGCGAGGGAAACACAGGATCAAGCGCCATTACAGCGACAACCTAAACACAACCAAGCAAACTCTCACAACTTCAAAACACTCAATTGAATTTACTTACAGTGACTCTACTTGCCATTTTCAAGAGAACAGAGATAAACTTGCGGTGACTAATCGTCGTTGGATGTGTAAAAAAGGCAAAAGAATGACGATTACCGCTAACTTTTAGGAAGGAAATGTAGGCAGCGGGAAAAAATCCGGCCCCTTGGGCCGTATCGTAAAAAGCTGGACCGATCACGTGTGCAAGGTTAGCCAATCAAATTCGAGGATTTAGGCATCCGGACCGCTCAGATGCTTGAGAAAAAAATAAATATATATTATATTCGGCTGCGCCATAAATTCGGCTGCGCGTTAGCGTGGTTGTCTTGGTGGTGCAGTGGTTAACACATCGGTTCTAGAAAGCCGAAGATGCGGGTTCAAATCCCGTTCAGGACAATTTTCAGAGTTTCACTTTTGTTAATTGGTGCCTTTTATTTCACTGGTTTCAGTTTAATTTAAGTATATATAGTAT